>VMDR010000694.1:0-188263 GCA_007922815.1 Macrotus californicus
AAATGGTAGGTAGAAGATAGACAGGGGGAGGTTAAGAATAGTATAGGAAATGTAGAAGCCAAAGAACTCATATATATGACCAATGGACATGAACTAAGGAGGGGGAGTGTGGGGGCAAGGGGTGTGCAGGGAGGGGGGTGGGGGGAGGAGATGGGACAACTGTAATAGTATAATCAATAAAATATATTAAAAAAATAAAAAAAATAAATTTAAAAAAAAAAAAGAATCCCGCAATCAAGCATCCTGGTGACCCCAGGGCTCTCGAGTGATGGAGATGGGATGCCTTTCAACACAGAGCCAGCCACGGGTAGCCCCGTTGTAGGGTAAGTGGAGGCAGTCTGGCTTCCTCGCCCAGGTGTCTGGGTAGCTAAGGGGGGCAGTGTTCCCATAGCTTGAGACTGGGTCCAATAAACTGTTCCCGTGACATGAGGTGGGCTCGCCTGCGCAGAATTGTGTCATGTAACGTTCTGGCATCTTGCCGGCTTTGTTCCCCTCTAGTACTCAAACGGGTAGGGACTCTCTGCTGGGGGTGAAGATGACAAGAAATACAAAAGGGGACAGGCACCACGCTGGGGAGCAGGGGCCACGACATGAGACATGCAGATACACACACAGCTTGCAGCGTGCGTGGCTCGCCCACCCGTGAATAAAGGCAGGCTGGACACACCAACGGCTCCGTGAATATTGTTCTGTCTGCATGAACACCATGGACCTGCCTGGCCTTGAAGGGCCGCAGCACGCCCATCCTAACGAGCCAGGAAAGGGGCGATCCACGCACAGACCAGCCCCAACAACACGTGACTAGTCTCACCCAGCCTCAACCGAGGCACATCTCCAAGATCCTTCTCGTACGACGTTCACTTTACTCTATAAGATCTAAAAGAAGAAGAGACTTATTCTTTGTAACCACTTTCTGTTCACAAAGGTGCATCTGTAACAGCAGCCTGGCACTCAGTAGAATCAGATTTTCCATCAGTGACAGATGTCACACACGGGGAGCTGAGGCTCAGACGGGAGTCACTTCTCAAGAACACACAGGTCCAGGTGCAGGGCTGAAGTCAGAGCCCTGGTCCCGTGCCTCCAAAGGTGGTGCCTTGGGTGGGGGGGTCAGTGGCTTTATTAACTCGTCCCCAGGGTAACTTGTTGAAGGTGAGACCCCAGTGGGAGGCCTGGAGGGAGGTCCATGGGCAGGATCTGGTCTTCCCGGAGCTCATCTGCCCGAACCAGGGGCCAGCAGGTGTTTTCAGGTAAACATCTAAATGCCAGCACCTGCAGGGAGACCTCAACTCGCCTCATGGGGGTCATCTGATCTATCAGAGCCCCCCAGTGTCTGAGGGAGCCCATTTCGTTTCATCAGAGTGTCTTGCTCTGTCCTCACCTCTCCCACGCTTCACCCAAGCCCCTACCTGGGATCCCCTGTCTCCTTCTCGCTCTGTTTTAATAACCATCTCTAATCCCAGGTGGGACCTTCCAACCTTGTGTCTGAGAAGAGACAACACTGCCTCCTGGTGGCCAACTCTAGGAGCTACAGAGGGGCGAGCCCGGCAGAGCCTGGCTAGGTCAGAGGGAAAGGGGGGTATTTCCCTGGTTTTTTGGTAAATAAAGGTGGAGGTAGGGGGAGAGAAAATGAGCATAACTGGGTTTACACCAGCACAGGTCCATCACAGGTATTTTTAGAACATCGCACACACAGGTGGAAATGAATGAGGGAAGAACTCATTCCCATCTTCACTGGCGACTCTCAGAGTCGATCACATTCCTGGGTGAACCTGCGGCCAGGCAAGGTCAGGGTGAGGACTTCGGCCCCTAATCCGAACTCTCTTCCCGGGTGAACAAGGCCGTGCTAGGAAAGGACATTCACATTGATTTCCTGTGTATCTGGCATCGGACCGGAAGATTCTAAGGCTTTGGAAAGACTTTGAGGGGCTGGTTGGGTGTCCAGGTCCAGGTTAAGTTCAGGAGGCACAGGGGTGAGTGACCAGAAAGGGATGTCATTTCAAGAGAGTAGAAGCAAAGGCCAGTACAAGGGTCATGGGTCAGAAAGCATTTTTTGCTTCTTCACCGAGCTGCTGTGTGAAGTCCAGGAAATCCATTTTCAGGCCACGGCGGAAGGTCTGTGGCTGGATGACGGGTGGAGCCAAAGGCGTGTTGGCTGCAAGCTCACTGTGAGGTGAGGCAGCTTACATGTTCCTGTCCCCGCACACGCTGCAGCCACCACTGCCGCAGGATGTCCTTTCCTGACTGTGGAGAAGCCACTGGGCTCAGGCCACGCCTGCAGGAAACACTAATGAGAAAACCAAGGCTGGAAGCTGAGCCCCCGGCGGAGAGGCGATGGGTGCAGCTGACCCCGTTTCGAACTCCGGAGAAGGCTGTGGGAGATTGGGGTGGCGCCTTCCCAGTCACCGAGGGCTCTCCGAGGACACTACGTTCCCGCGGATTGCTCTGAGCCGGTCTTGGCACGCGTCACCCAGAGGTTACGTGGGGGTCCTCTGCTTCATCAGGTGTCCTTGTCATCTTCTTTCAGGGTAAAAGCTTAGACATAATGCCACTTCTCAAAGGTGCCTTTCCAGGGGAGCTGCTGTGTACGATGGTTTTGTATTCTGCAACTTTATTGTAATTTTTTTTACCGTTTCTCCCAGGTTTTTGATGGAGTCTTTAGGGTTTCCTTTATGAAGGATCATCTCAGCTGTAAAAGGGGGCAATTCTACTTCTCCATTCCTAGTGGTGGGAGGGGGGGGTTTGCTTTCCTTCTCTTGTCTGCTCACTCTGGTGAGGACGTCCAGCGCGTGGTGGAACAGCGGTGGTGAGAGTGGACATCCTCATCTTAGAGGGCAATCAGAGAGGAAAGGAATTCTGTTTTCCGCCGTTGAGTGTGATGCTGGCTGAGGGTCTGTCACCTGTGGCCTTGATCAGGTTGAGTTACCTTCCGTCTGTGCCCATTGTACTAAGCGTTGTATTCGTAAATGAATGTTGTATCTCGTCAGATGCTTTTTCTGCATCAATCGATATTCTCATGTGATTTTTATCTTCATTTTGTCACATGGTGCGTCACACTCATCAATTTGCTCATGCTGAACCATCCTCGCACCCCAGAGTGACCTCCCCCACCCCAACCCCGGGATCATGACGTATTGCCTATTGAACATATTGTTGTGTTCAATTTGCTCGGGTTCTGTTTAGGGCTTTTGTGTCTGTATTCATCAGAGACACGGGCCGGTCCTTTTCTCTTAGTGCGTTGTCCTTGGCAGGCTGTGGTGTGGGGGCCATCTTGGCCTCACAAAATGAGTTAGGGAGGCCTGTCTCTTCCTCAGTTTCTCAACAGAGATGGACACTACCAGGAAAGGACACTTGGGGGAGGGAGAGCCCGTGGGCAGTGCCCTCCCTGCTAGTCTTTCTGGTGATGCAGTGACAGCCCTCTTCACTTCTAAAGCCTTGCCGTCGGGATATGCCTTTAAAGAACGGTCCCAGGAACGAGGGTCTGGCCTCACAGCTGTTACCTCTGTCGTGAGCTGCTCCTGAGACATGGTGCCCCAGAGGAAGACGTGGCCACCCAGCCATCAGGAATTCTGAGAGCTGGGACAGCCTGTTTGAAGGTGGCTGTCACACCGAGAAGCATAAGGGCGGTGATGACAAAGTAAAATGAGGAACAATAGCAGCTACCAGGCCGTTTTCAGTGCCAAGTGTTGAGTGAGTGGTTTAGGGCTGAGTCGCTAAAGCTGGACTCTGTGAGCAGTGGCTTCTCTGAGTGTGCCCTCCTGCAGGTCACAGGCACAGGCTGACGTTGGGGGCATGGCTGTGCCGTGCGGTGTGAAGATTTAGAGTCTGGGCACCAAAGGGTGAGCTCCTAGTCTGCACAGTGGGGCCTCCGCTGAGAGTGGGGAGGGGCACCTGAGGACGGAAATGACACCGACCAGAACAGCCACTAAGAGTTTCGCTCCGACCCCAGTGGCAGACCACAGCCAGCCTCCACGTCCACGGATCCTTTCCTGCCACTGCAATATCGAACCCTGAGGCCAACAGCGGTTTTCATCATTTTCTATTTCTCACTAAGGAGGCAAATACCACTATTTCCCACCCGAGAAATCCTCCCGGGCTTAGAAGCCCGCACATACGAGCTCAGACTCGATCCAACCACAAGCACCCTGGGACGGTGCGGCAGGCCGGCTGCGAAGCCACAATACTCCATTTATACCTGACACCATATCTACCAAAGGTACGGGTCTTCAGGTGTCAAAGCTCCATCCCTCATAATCGGTCCTCAGCTGGAGTCTAAATAAACATCAAAAATATATGTAACCAAGCTTTGGGGTGTAGGATTAACAAGTTCTGGGAATCTGATGGGCAGCAGAGTGAAGAGTTAACTGTATCCTATACTTTCCGGTGGCTGAGAGAGTAAACCTTACACGTTCTCACCACACAAAGAAAACGGCAATTATGTGTCAGGATGCAGGTGTTAGCTAAGGCCACATGGTAATTATGTTACAATGTATAAATGTATCACATCAACACGCTGTGCACCTTACACTTACACGAGGCTATACATCAATTATCTCTCAACAGAGCGAGGGGAAATAGACAGATAAAATATACAGATAAAAGAAAACCTGCAAAAAGTTATAACCAAAAAATGTTTGAGTAGGTGCTAATTCATGAAAAATTACAAACAGGGTAATATACACTTCAAATTCTGAGGCAATGCTTGAGCATGAAAACATAGCAGTTTAGCCAGAAAGCATGTGTTTTCTAGAAATAGCTGGAGGAGTATCTCCCTTTCTCAGGGTCCGGGGGAGAAGCTGGCTGGCCCTAGCCTGCGGAGGCGGGGCCTGCCTGTCCTCCCCTGGCACCTGGGCAGGTAGTGAGTGACCCACCCGGAACCAGCAGACACAGTCACGACCTGAGGACGCCACGGGAGCTGTGGGGTGATTTTTACGCCGTGAGAGATAACCAGCATGCCAGTGTTATTCTCATTCCAGGGGTGTTAGGGAAAATGAAATACCTTTCGCAGGGACACGCACGGTTATTAGATGCCAGATTAGATGCTGGAACTCCTGGCACCTCATCCGACGTGATTTGCATGTCAGCCACCGCAGCCGTCAGAAATCATTGCTCTGCTTCCTCCCGTGTTTACCACTGAAGTAATTGGGATTTAAATTAAACTGCCTGCTTGTTTGGGTAATACATTCTTTTCCCACACTTTGTTGGTCATGTGCAAATTTTATACAACAAGAATTTGTTCTATGGGGGGTAGCTAGGAGAGGGTAAAGGGGGGGATAAATGGTGACGGAAGGAGACTAGACTTGGGGCAGTGATTATGGTATTATGAGGGCATATGAGGTCTGTCCTGAAGGTATCCAGCCCTGTGCTATGAAAAATAGAGAATTTATTGAAGAAGATACAAGGTACGAGAAACATTGTACACAGGACAAGGACACCTCAGTCCCCTTCAAAGGAGGCACCTTGGGACCTCACACAGTTCTCCCAGTCGCCATCAGCTGCCCCATCATATTTTCCTGAATCTCATCAAAGTTCTAAAATCTCTTCCCTTTCAAAGGTGATTTTAGTTCTGGGAAAAGCCGTTAAGTCACAGGGCACCAAATCTGGGCTACAGGGAGGCTGAGTCACCTGAGTGATTTGATGTTTCACCACAAAACTCTGCAGGAGACGTGATGCGTGAGCAGGCACATTGTTGTGATGAAGCTGCCAATCACCAGCTGCCCATGGCTGCAGCCTTCTGACTCATCCGAATAGTTTCTGCAGAAGAACGTTCAAGCTTAACACAAAATTGGATGCAGATGCGTCGCTCTACTCGCTCATTTTGAATGTGACAGCCACACAGCACACACGCTCACTCAATGGCGTCCACCACCCCCGCTGACTAGTACAGTGAAGTCGTCATTGTTCACGCATGCGCATTCCAGTCCACCCTCCTTGGCTGCCAGGTGACATCGATGTCACACACACCGTTCTCGTCACAGGAACCATGGCTGGACTCTTTCCAGACAGGTCTCGTGTATTGAATGCGGTCAAGTCTGGTTCACTAAAGAAAAAGAAACTCTTAGGGCTTAAAAACAACCACCAGCAGATACGGAGAAGAAAAGACATGAAATGGTGATGGATCTACTTATTTTTCATGGCTCTTGGGGAAACCCCGTGGGTGCCGAAGGCCACTGTGGTGGCAGAGGGGACTTCGGTTTCTTTATTGAGTACGGAATGTCTTTGCCACCGATCGAAGGTGAGTCTGGCTCAAAAGGAGAGTGACAGCTGTGTGTTCGTGGTAGTGACCCCTGCTTTGGGGGAAATGAGGATATCCTGTGTCTGCTTTTATCCCAAGTGACCGCTTCTAAGCCCGTAGCTCATTAAACATACTAGAAGCTTCCACGGGGGCAGGGGGCAGGGGATACCCATCATGTCATTCAGAAACTCCCTTCAAGAAATCCAGGGGCACTTAGGTCATGAACAAGAAGAAAGATGGATGCCAGTCATATTCATAAACACGTTTATTTCGGCAACTCTGAGTGATTACTAAGTAAAAACATTTAAAATTGTGTGTTCAGAAGGTGCCAAATTATTAGCCCATTTGGGGCGGCCACATAACCCATCCAGTTTCAGAAGTGATGTAGGTTTCCTGCGTTGTTTTGTTTTAAATCTCAAGTTTCCAAGCCGCTTTCAGCCTCAAGTCCAACCTTAATTAAAGCCATTGAAGAGCAAAAGAAAATAAACTTTAAAGGTCCCCTGTTTGGCTCATAAAGTCTCAGCACAACAAACCCTGAAATATTCAATTATTCCTAGGACGCCATAAAGATTTTATGGCTCAACCCTATTATTTCTCGTAAGGCTCTTACAGGCGCGGGTGTCTCAGCTGCATCCACCTCTCCTTCACTTTGCCTGCATCTGATCTTTTTTATGTACTTGAAAGATGGGTTTGCTTTCCAATTCACATTCTCGCCCTTCCCTCCAGTGATCCGGGGACGGGAGTGGCTCTAGGGTGGACGAATGCTCTCGGGTTCCTGGTGGCTGTCAGCCATCCAGCCTGTCAGGGCGGGCACAGTAACGTTAAGGAAGGCTTCTAGGGAAAATTTATAACAGGGGCAAATTTTAGAAGGACCCACATGGAGTCTGGTTTTCAAAAATATTTTAGGTAAATAATGAGGGAGCTCCTCCTTCTATAAACCGGTAGAAAAGCTGGGTGACATCTAACAAACAGGCCACAGATGTAGGGACAAGCAGTGGCCGTGACCACCAGCTCCAAGGAGAGGGGTGCCATGCCTCTGGAGGATGGGAACGTGGGATGGAAGGGGCCCTCACAGGGAGGGGCCAGCGAGGGGTTGTCTGAGGGCCCTGAGGAGGACGGTCCATCAGGACTGGCCAGGGTCTAGGGACTCATCCAATCAGGAAAGACTTTGAGAATGGGAGGGACCAGACTTCTCTGCGAAAGGAGAAGATCCAGGAGGGGAGAATTCTCCGGAAATGAGAGAATCAGAGAAACTTCGATGTGAAGGGAGCTGTGGTTTTCAATGTCTCAGCAGATGGGCCTAAATGAAGGTGCGGGGGTGTGCTTGTGGTGTGTGTGATGCGTGATCGGATGTGTGTAGTGTGTGCGTGTGTGATGTGTGTGGTGTGTGTGATGTGTGATGTGTATGTGGCGTATGGTAGGGCATGTGTGCAGTGTGTGTGTGGTGTGCATGTGTGTGACATGTGTAGGGTGTGTGCCTGTACATGCCCCTCTCCCCATGTCCAGCGAGCGGCTTGGATGGTGCCATCTCCTTGGAGCAGTGAGCAGGCCGGGCGCCTGGATCTCGGCCTCCTGACACCGTCCTCCAAGAAGTCAGGGCTCCTTGAGGATCTGACACATTCCAGGATTGGGACACAGAAGCACAAAGTGACAACCCTCTGTGCTGTGTGCGGGAAGTCAGCACAAATGAGAGACACGTCAAAAGAGGGGCACCTGCTGAGAGAGGCCCCGCTGACCGGGTGGGGAGCCCTTTGGCCGTCAAAACCGATGATGCTCGCGAGGCGTGATCGCTCCTTGAGGAGCACAGGGCGACCCAAGCCTGTGCCAATATGAGGAGTCAGCTGGAAGGTTGATGACAAGGGAAGACACGTCCATAGTGTCAAAGTCTCTCGTCACAAAGTGCACACTGAGCACACAAGGAAAAGGACAGCGGCACGGCAGAGAGCCCTGGCATGCACACAGCACCTTCGCCCGGGACCAAAGCGGCCGTAGCTCATAAAGGGACAGAGCGGGGTCGCACGTCACCTGGTGGAGCCCCGTGAAAAAAGAACGCACGGCACTTCTGTGACTAGATGTGGAGCATGCGTCTTTGACAGCAATTCAGAAACGTCAGACAAACCCAAGTTCAGGGGCATGCTGTGGGGTAACCGGCCTGAAAGCAGCAGAGTTCCAAGGACAGAAAGCCCCGGGGAAGAATGAAGGATTTCTCCAGATTAGAGAAATAAGACACCTTCTATTATGGGATTCTGAACTGGATTCTTTTGCTCTAAAGAAAAGTATTGGAATGTTGGGTAAAATGAGAACAAGGTCTTTGCTGGGATGGTAATAAGGCAGAAATACTGCTTTTAGGACTTTGGTGGTTTGCCTGGCCAGGTAGTTAAGCGGTTAGAGCACCATCCCCATATGCCAAGGTTATGGGTTCAATCCCCGGTCACGGCACATAATGGAACCAACCAATGGGTGCATCCTTGGGTGGAATAACAGATCGATGCCCCCCTCTCTCTCTCACTCTTTCATCAATAAATCTAAAAACAGAAAGAATAATGTGCAAAATCTAAAAGAATAGGGATTTTTATACGTCTTTCAATGACTGATCAACCGGGAACATTTCAAGTGTTAGCGCACAGTTGATTTGAACACCGGACTCGCTCGCCTGTCCTACAGGACGTCTATACAATGCGGCGGCGGAAAATCCTTCTCGGGCCAGGAGCACTTTTAAAACTGATGGGGTACGGGGACACCAAGACGCAGAGCCTGGTGAACACTGGAGAGTCAGTGCTACTCACAAGCGTGAAGTTCGACCCCAGTGGAAGAGTAGCCTTCCCGCCAATCTAGGACCAATAGCAAGCAGAGCAGGAGCCTTAAAATTCAACCAGACGATGCTTTCTGATCCACGTCGGCCTCACCGAGGGAGCTGTGTGGACCGCTATAACTCGACTCTCCCTGTCTCAGGGGTGGCATTAGCCCAGGTCTTTAAATGCCCCCCGCATCTGTCCACCGGGCTGTGCTTTGCAGGGAAGTCAATGCCTTTTTATCCCAAAATAAACAGCCGCTGAGAGCCAGCGCCACCCCTGCCCACCTGTGTGACCTCAGAGCCCTGCAGGCCCTGTGACTTCTCAGACCACCTGGCTCCTACCTGTCGCCCTCAAGTGTGGATTCATCCATTACCTGAGCTGGTATGTACCCCCCTAAGATATAGGAATACCTGTAAGTGAAGACATTGGAGGGATTTCTTTCTTCTTCACCCCCAAGTTGTGGTGTTCAGAGAGAAGGACGTGATTACTGAGTTTGGAACAGAGCAGGAGAGAGCAGGAGTGTCGAGAGAGAGAGAGAGAGAGAGAGTGTGTGTGTGTGTGTGTGTGTGTGAGAGAGAGAGAGAGACAGAGAGACAGAGACAAAACATGAGTGTGTGAGAAGCACGCAGGGAACCCACACCATCCGAGAGCAGCCTGGACGCTGTGGGCCCCAGAGGTGGGAAATGCTTTTCCACCGAGTGTCTCAGAGGCGGGAAGATGGAGATGGGAGGGCCCTGGAGCCAAACTTCACTCCCTCCCCAATTTCCCTGAATTCACCGGCGGGGGGTGCAAAGAGAATGGGGCTCATCTCGATTTTAGCTCCCACTCTGCAGTGAGGATCGGATTTGCAAGCCCCCCCGAAGCGGGCGTCTGAAGGGACCAGCCATGCTGTGGTCTCAGGCCCCTGCTGCTCTGAACGGCAGGCACCCAGCACAGAGCAGGTGCTCGGGGCACACCAGTTACGAGGCCCTGGGAGCCCTGCGGGCCACACGGGACCCTAGGGAGAAGCCTGTCAGTTACCGTCTGAATGTGACAGCAAGCTGTCTGCTTCCCAACATCTTGTTGGGGGTGGACAGCGACGTCACAGTCCCTAAAGTCTCCTGTGGCCCCACAACAGGACAGACAGCAAGTTTCCCAAGTCCTTAAACAGGGAGATGGTGGATGGAGAGTTAAAAAAGAAACCTCCCTGCAGGTGGGTTTGTAAGTTCCCAGGAGACTTGGACAAAACTCAGCCCTGAGAGCCTTCAGCCTGGCCAGGGCCTCTTGGGGGCCCCAGATCTGGTTTGCAGGACAGGCGATTTTAATCTGAGACGTGCCCATGTGAACTCCTGACGATGCATCAATCAGCTGTGAAAATGGGACATAAGCAGGTGTTCAGGAGAGGGTGCTGATGTGTCGGCACTGTTTTTAGAAGAAGAAAAACACACGCGGGGCTGTTCATTAGGTCCTTTGGGACTACAGGGACCCTGCTGGTAAAAGCCGCCCTGCCATCCAAAGGTTGGCATCCCCCCTCCCTGCCCCCAGCTGCTCGGCACATTACACGGCACCCAGAGAACACACTTTCCCATTGATCTTCCCAGCCCACAAGAGGTGACAGTGTGACTTTTATTTGTATTGAAGACTCGGGACAACACAAGCCCTCGCTCACTTCATTTGCTCTTGGCATTGGATGAATGTCAATACGATAAATAAATCAAATTGAACAAGGGCTTTATCGGCGTCTGACTGAATATTAATAGGTCTGCCTCGGCCCGTTGGCCAGGTGACCACAGGCGGCCTCGGTGGATGGTGAGCTATCGGGCAGTGACTCGGGGCTCACTGCACTCGGGGACACTGAGGTGACACTGTGTGGCTACTGTGGGCAGACCAGGCTGAGCGTGGAGTGTGATTTAAGGGTGAACAGCGCGATGGATGTCCCAGACAGGAGTCAAGCTAAACGGGGCCACTGCCACATCATTGTCTGACCCGTTCTCTCCCGTGCACCGCCCCCCACCCCCGGGGCCCTCGGCCTTGTGCTCTGTCCCCCCACACTCAGCAGAGGGCGTGGCTGGAAAGGAACGGGCAGTGAACTCTGACCCTCCGCCCGTTGCAGCCGCTGCATTCCCTCAGAACCCTACGCAGCAGAGGGGCTAGGCTAGCGGTGCCGGCAAGGACAGTCACAACTAAACCATTTGTCATGTTTCAGTAACGCACGGACTACAGATGGGGCCGGCTGGGTGCTGGGCTTCTCAGGGCGATCACGTCGTAAATTGTAGGAATGCCTGACCACTCTGCATACACCTGAAGCTCATGTAATGTGGCATGTCAGCTGTCATGGAAAAAACAAAAATTTTTGAAATAACATTCTCTAAATCATGATTACTTTCTCCCCCTTGCAAGGTAAGACGCATTTCCAACCAGGTTCCTCTCACTCCCTCTCTCTCTCTCTCTCTGAGGAGAGCATTTGCATTTTATTTTTATCATATGTCAGTATTGCTTTATTTTATTATTTTATTTTCCATTTACAGTTCAGTATTAGTTTCCGGTGCTCAGCCATTTCTGTGACTTAGGAAGCCAGCAGCCCGGCAAGCCCGGCACCCGCCTGGCCCCACGTACACTCACCGCAGAACCACCGGCCCGGCTCCCTGGGCTGGACTCGGCGTCTCCCCCTCCTGAGTGGACCCCGTTGCCCACTGTGGCTGCCCGGAGAGTAAAATCTGCGCCGAATTTTCACCTCAATGAACACTGCCTCATCAAGCAAGGGGAAGATACGAAGTTTCATTCAAGTACCCCCCAAAAAGCAGAAACTCTCTTAAAAACAAGTGCTTTTCACCACGCAGACTAAAGGAACCCGATACATATTAACAAACATTACAACTTAGAGGGGCTTTTTAACCTACTTTTTGGAGGAGGTGGGGTTTTGGGTTTTTCTGATAACACACATACGGACATTTTTTCCTGTGCCAAAGGGACTTTATGTGAAATCCTTAATCATAAGCTGAGCACCTCTTTGTGTTCTCGAGCATTAACTGGTTTTTTTATAACCTTTTTCAGAAAAAAAAAAAATACAGCGATAACCCTCAGTCTGTCTCTTCACCTAGAGCACACAACGGAATAGCCTGAAGAAGGAAGGAACTTACCATATTTTGCTGTGTGTGACGCACACTTTTGCCCGAGTTTTTTAGGGAAAAATAGGATGCGCATTATACACGGTGAGATATGGTACGGGCTTCCAAACACACACGGGTTGGAAGCAGAGGGCTGACTTGATGAGATTGTAATCTCTCTGACAAAGGGATTAAGCCAGACAGCAAGAAACGACTATCACCGGCTTTCCTCGCTAAAACACACCAGGAGGGTGAGCTCTGTGAAGGAAATGAAAGTCGGAATCAGGCCACCGCAGGGAGATCTGGCAGTAATCATGAAACGTAGCCCAAATGCACAAAACTCCAAAGGCTGCACCTTGCCCTGGCTGGTGTGGCTCGGTGGGCTGGGCCTTGGCCGTGCACCGAAATGTTGCAGCTTTGCTTTTGATCCGGGCACATCCCAAGGTTGTGGGTTCAGCCCCCGGTCAGGGTGCGTGCAAGAGGTAACCAATCAATGTTTCTCTGTCACCTGTCACGTTGATGTTCCTCTTCCTCTCTCTCTCTCTCCCTCCCTCCCTCCCTTCCCCCTCTCTCAGATCAATAAGCATGTCCCCCCGTGAGGATTAAAAAGAGGGTGGGGAGAGTCCAAACCTTGTGACCTCTCAGGTGCCTGGGTGTCTTCCCATGCCTCCCTCTGTCCCCTTCTCCCATCCGTTACCACGGCCACACACAGACGTTCTGGCTCAGTCATCATTTTCTCCCCATAGAGCAAGAGCATTTTCCAAAGTCTCCCCCCACCCATGTTATGCCCCCTTCTTCCTTCCCCGATGGGTGGAGTAGCTCAAACTCAGGCCGACCCATTTCCTTCTGCCCTGGGTACACAGGGCTGAGAGCGGGCGCAATGACATAGTGCAGACCATGGAACGTCAAGACGGAATCATGGGAAGTTGTACACGGTACCAGAAACACAAAGTCCCCACCGATGCCATTCTTCTCTCGCTCATTGTATGTTCTATCATGTTTGAATCCTCACCTGAGGATACATTTATAAGTTTTTTGTTTGTTTTAGAAAGAAAGGAAGGGGGAGGGAGAGAAAGAGAGAGAGACAAACATAAGCCGGTTGTCTCTCGTACATGTCCTGACCGGAGATCTAACCTGCAACCCAGGTATGTGCCCTGACCTGGGATCAAACCTGCAACCCAGGTATGTGCCCTGACCGGGGATTGAACCTGCAGCCTTTTGGTGCACAGATGAGGCTCCAACCAACGGAGCCACCCAGCCTGGGCTCTCACTGGCTTTCCAGCTTCATCTGCCAGCACCGTCCCTTGACATCGTTGTGTGAAACGGGCACTGACTGATGGTGGCCGACATGAGCACTTCCTAAAGCACACGGGGACGCCAACGCCGTGGGAACGTTTCTTGGACAGGCCGCACACGCCCATTCGGAGCTGCCTCCTGTGCCCAAACGAAAAGGGTTTTCATGTAATGTCAAAACTGCCGTTACTCTTGCTCATTAAAGACCAGAATGCATTGTCCATACGCTTGTCCCCAAACTTGACCTTCTTCACATCACGCCCGCCACCTGACTCGTTTCGATTCCACTTGTGAAGTCGTACTGGCTGCGCTAAAGCTGCTTTAATAAAACAGCAAATCTCGGTCGCTTACACACTCGCGATCTCACATGTTCCTCACGAGACTCTGGGAAACCAGGAGCAACCCTGCTTCGGGCCCCGGGTCAGCTGAGGCTGCTGGCTCCAGGCTTTGGGGCAAGCTCGGTTCTGTTCCCTTTGTCTCCCTTCTGCCCCATCCTCGCTGGACCTGCAGCCTTCCCGGGTGTGCTGTTCCATCGTGACGGGTCCCAGGCGGGCCAGAGGCCAAACCAACCACTCAAGCACATGGAAAGCCTCCCTCCACTCACACCAAGTTCATTCAAATTCCATTGGCCAAAGCACGTGGCACAGGCTGACAGAGGCGGACAGAGAGATGGACCCTCCCCTCCGGCACACTGGACACAGGAAGATCACTCACCCGAGGGAGGGAGGGAGGGAAGAAATGAGAACAACCAGGCAATGGACCAAAAAGATTTAATTAACAGTTACTACTTCAGTGGAAACACGAACAATCTCGTTCATTACCCCTCTCATCTCAAGCGTCGTTTGCTCACTTAGCCATGACCTCGCTCACTTACAGCACCTTGCTTGGCGTGGATCCCGCTCCGTAAGTGTTTGTTGGGTAAACACAAGTATTAGAGGGAAAAGCTGCCTGATTTTACCCCCTCCCATGTTTCCACACCTCCCCCGCCCCTACCTTTGGTTGCCTTATTTCAAACGTGCGCTGGTGCATCTTCAAACTTCACCCCAACTCTGGGGCAAGAGGAGCTGACGTATGAATGCCATTATTTCCACCTGGCACCTGAATTACACTCAAGGTCAGATCCCAGCTAACTGTATTCTTGCGTTCCAAATCCATAACACCCTTTTATTCACTTAATACTTAAAGACAGGTCTACGGGAAGCCTTCATTTATCTTAGTTCTCCTCTTGGGAGCTGGGCACTGAAGAGTGCGGCAAGGACCAGTGTGGAGCGGATGTACATGGAACCAATCGGTCCCCTAAGAGTCTTCCAGCACCAAAGATGCCACCGTCTCACCGGGAAAACAAGGACATGGCAGAGACTCCGACCCTCTGTAAAGCAAGTGCCGGGGGCATCCTCACTGGTGCCTGGTCTCCCCCTTGTGGAAAAGAAAACGGGCCCCGGCAAAGACAGAAAACCTACCCCCACTGTTTTTCTGAAGGGCTTTTACACCCCGTGACATGGGGGGATTAGATGTTCGGCCTCCTGCCTTGTCCCCTTGGCTCCCACCACAGCGTATGCCGTTGCCGTGGAGTTTTGATAGACAGCTGTTATTCGGTAAAGGATGTTCCACTTACCTTTTCTTTTTTAGATTTTTTTATTGTTGTTCTATTACAGCTGTCCCAATTTTCCCTGCTTTGCCCTCCTCTGCCCAGCCCACTCCCCACTCCCACAGTCAGTCCTCACCCTGTCGTCCGTGTCCGTGGGTCATTCATACGTGCTCTTGGTCCAGTCCCTTCCCCTTCTTCCCACCGTTATCGCCCTCTCCCCGCCCCTCTGGTCACTGTTGGTCTGTTCCATGTCTCCGTGTTTCCGGTTCTTTCTTCTGTCTCACAGAGAGTTTGAATATGTCCTGATGATAACGCTTTATTAATTCTGTATTCCAGATATCTACCTCCTCAGTCTGTGATCTTTTTACCCTTTTTATAACACAGTTTCATGGACAGAATTCATTAATGTTAAAATAATTAAGTGTATCATTCCTTTACTTTTATCATGAACATTTCCATTCTTTGTTTAAAAAAAAAATTTCCCTAATCAAGGTCAGAAAGATATAGCACTTTTTTTTTTTTCAAAAAATCTGAGCATTGCCACATTAAGTCCTTTATCTGTTGGGGGGTGATGGGTGGAGACCACGGACCACACAGAAATCGAACCACACGAGCCATGCGGAGCCACACCGGTATCTCGGCACTGTCCCTGTCCAATGACCTGTCTCAGCCACACACTACTGGACAAGACCCCTGGCCTTCTGCCGGGCCCTCCTGGGTAGGAGTTACGCGGCCATTGGCCCTGTTTTTACCAAATACGGCATGATTTGCGGCACCTGAGAAACATCCCCGCCCCAAGGCCTCTCCCCTGTGACCCACACTGGGAATTTGAAATCCCTCCACCCTGGGCAAACCTGTCAAAGCCGCGCTCAGGTAAAGAGTGTGTGGCACTGCCACCTTGTGGTTACATCCTGTCCCGGGATCAGCCCCCAGTCCCTCCAGCCTCCTAACCTGAACCGCCAGCAAGGCTGGGAAGGCAGGCGAGAAAAGAGGTCACCTGCCACCTGCCACACAATGGCCTCCGCACGTTGGACGCCGGCTGCTCACTGCGTCACCGCAGTCTGACACCCCTTCGCTCAAAAGACTGCCGGTCCCGAGGTTCTGCACATCCAATTGTTTAAACGTGGGCTGAATAAGCTCGTTTTGAGCTGATTGCAGGCTGGCTGCTTGGCCGGCCCCACATCTGCCAGCCCCACATCTGCCAGCCAGACACATCAAGCCCAGGCCCCTGACCCAGGGGCTCCCCCGAGCTGCTGAGCACCGTCCCTTCGACACGTAGCCCCCCCCATCCCCTTCTCCCTGGGGTGTCCTTTGCCCTCCTCCCCCTGGGCAGTGGGGAACTTTACACTGTCACTTTCTCAAATTAAAAAAGTCAGGTATTCTTACCAATTTTTAAAAAATTGAATGCATATCAAGAATAACCAGGACCCCGTTTCTAGGTGCTGGTTGTTGACTTCTACCAAATACAGAGCATGCCCTGATTTTTGTCCAAGGAAATACTTGGAGGACTCCCACCCACGACCTTGCAGAGAGGTCAGCTTGGCCCCCAAATCAGAGGCTCTGACACTGATCAGTCCCTCCAGCCCACAGCAGGACAGAGCTCCCCCTCGGCAAGCCCCGCCTCCCTCCTTCAGAGAGTCCACACACCGCCCCACCCCCACCCCCAGACTGGCACCGCACTCAGCTGTAAGCCTACCTGGATGTCCGGCAGAAAAATCTGTAAAATAAAACCTACACCCCCGTCAAGAAAGGGTTCACGGGAATTTTCCAGAAAGCCAAAAGGACCAAATGCAAGTCTGTTTTTTCAGATTATCGATGGAAAACACTGCCTACAATCTGCAGAGAAAGTGAGGGTAGACTCACACAGGGGGCCTGCAGAGGACACCTTGTCTCTGAGAGGGCCGAGGAGCCCAGCCCCCACAATAACGAATGACATCCCTGAACTTGGGCTGATGAACATGACAGGGTGGGAGCAGGGTGGGGTGGGGACGGGAAGAAGGCAGCATTTGGGGGCAAACCCTTCCCTTAAACTAGGACTGAGCATGTGTCCTGTGATCGGCGTGTCTCGGGGATCAGAGCCGCTGGGTGGCACCCCACGCTGGGCCCGTGGCAGGAAGCCTGGGCACTGCCCCTGCTGCCCTCCCAACAGCTCACACGGGAAGGAACTAAGGGTCCAAAAGGTGACGTTCCTCGCCCAAGACTATCCAGTTACCACCTGGCAGCTGTCACTGTGATGACAATGGAAGCTCTAGTGACTGTCACCAAACGCCCCAGACTGGAGCCAGGGGGCTGGGTCCTGGGGCAGAAGAGCTGGGCAAAGGGGAAAGGAGACCCGTGTGGCCTCGTGTGTAGGAGCAAACACACCTGCTCGGAAGACAACAGGTAAGTTCAGACACAGCGGAATTTGGGGGCAGAGGAGGAACAGGAGGGAAGACCGGGAATGTGCCCGGGCCAGAATTCGGCAAACGCCGAATGCCAGCTTGACTTTTGTGTTGTAATAAACCCAGCCTCGATGCACCGGTAGTCACCCTTTTTCCCCTGGCCGTGCACTGTATACAGACCTCCCAGGGCTTGGGGGCGCTGCTGGGAGGCCTCTCCCAGGCACCTCCAGGCACTGGGATCGCAGCTCTGCAGGGTGGGGCCAGGAGGCGAGAACGCCGCTCTGATGTGGGGGCGCTCCGTCAGAGGCAGTCAGTGCATTTTCAGACGGAGCTCAGTTTTGATGTCATCCTTGAAGCTGGTTAAGACACAGAGCTATTTGCATACCGATTGTAAAACCACGTGTGTCCTCACGCTCCTCCGTGAATGCACAGTCAGGGAACGGGAGCCGACTCCCTCCCTCGTCACCCTGTATCTGGTGCGTTCTCTCCCCCAGGATGGCCGGTCGCTGTGAATATGAGCTCTGAGGGAGACCAGACGTGCTTTCGGGAGCCACACGTAAGGACAACGGACCACTAAGTCACAAGACACACCCACAGCCGAGGTGTGCGGGGCAGAGCAGAGCTTTGCTCTCTGGCAAATGCAGGGCTAGGAGTCCTCAGCAGGCAGTCTGGGAAAGAGAGCCTGTGCCCAAATCGGGGAGGGGACCAGAGATAGGGGCGGGGTGAATGGTCACGGCCAGTTGGGTGGGTCGGGGGGACCCACGGAGAAGACAGTGATGGCGAGCTCGGCTCGGCGGTACAGCTGGGACGTTGAACCTATAATACTGGCCATGTCCTACTGGACAGCGTGACCCAAAATCTCCCTGGGGACCCTGTTGAGAGCCAAGGGGGGTGATAGGAGCAATGACCCCAGAGCAAACCTGTCCCCTGTCCGGGGCCAATCTGGACACAGGTTGTCCTGCTGTTCGACACCGAGCAGTGTCCTCATGCCGGCAAGCAGAGGCCACTGCAGTCCAGCCACACACTCCCTGCCCTTGTGTCGTCACCTCAGGGCCCTTGGGCTGGTCACCTGCTGGTCCTGGTGACTGTCCACAGCCCAAGTCCCCATATGGACTCACACACACACACACATACACATACACACACATGCACTCACACGGGTGTGTGCTGGGCAGACCCTCTGACCCTGGACGCTGTGGCTCCTTCTCTAGAGGTGTCCTGGAGCCGACCCAAACATCCCGCTTTCTCCCGGGGAGTCCGCCCCTCCCTGTGCCCAGCTCTGCCGCTCTCATAGGGACAGCTCGGCTCAGCCGCACCTCCACGGACGCCGCCGCAGAACCACCGAGCCTTCCTCGGCTTCCGCACCAACAAACGGTGGAGGGAAGGACAGCCAGCAACAAAGACGAGCAGGAGGTGGCGGTGACAGCGATCACATCCCCCCCTGCCGGCTGTCCAAGCCACTCTCGTCCCCAAATGGACTGCCGTCCTGAGCACACAGCCCTGCCGCCCCGTCCAGCGGGTGAGACCACAGCACCACACAGCCCCTGCCGTTGTCCTGTCCCCGGCTAAGCTGGAAGTCAGGAGCCCTGTTGCTGGTCCCTGCTCCTCTCCGGTCACACGGCTGTGGACCCAGGAATCACGTCTGAACACAGACAAAACGTGAGCCTGAGACCCCCAGATCCCCCGTCCTGGCTCTAGGCATCACTGGGACTTCTTTACCAATTAGAACTCAGCTATCCATCCAATCAGAGAGCAACTCCCACGACAGCATCCAACCCGCAGTGAAGCCTCGCTCTCCCAAACCACGCCCCAAGTCACCTGGCATGGGCCCTCCTATAGAGACGCCCCACGGCTCACCATCCAAGGTGCATTCTCCGTTCTGACAGCGAGTTACCCCAAGGCTTCATCTCAGACACACGAGGCGACTTTGGGCTGGAGGATTCACACACGGTCAGCTCAGCCTGGGCACACGCCACCCGCGGGCAGAGCTCAGGAGCAAGAGCCGGCCCCTGGCATGGGGAAGAAGCGGGGGGTTCTGAGAAATCCAACCTGCTCTCCTTGCACCAGGCTGCTTTCCTTCCCGAAGCCTCTCCCTTCAAACAATCACAGACCAGCTCTATGTTCCTGCCACCCAGACCGTCCCTCGTGAAGGAAAGGCCCCGAGTGGGCTGCCAGGTCCCTGGAAACACCCACATGAGCCCTTGGCTGACTCCCTCCGTGTAGTGTCAGGTAAGTGTGCAACGTGAGGCTGAGTGTGCAATCGTCTTTACCCGCTCACGGCCGCTCTCCGTTTGCAAAGTGGACCTCGAAGACCAGCCAGCTGTCGATCTCTTCCAAGAGAGTAAGGGCTCCCTGCCGTCGGGTGGTCGCAGTTCCCAAAATACTATTCATCAGGTTTTGTTCAGAGAGCAGCTCGGTGTCCATCGGGATCCTTGGTGACTCGCCATTAAAGCCAGGACACCCCAGGTTGGGTTTTTGTTCCCAAGTGATCTCATATCTGCAACTTTGGGTCAACATGATTGGATCATAGCCCCCTCACACACACACACACACACACACACACACCCCAAGCCTTGGTCTCTCTGCCTCTTTCACAATGGACTGAATTCAGTCCAGAACTTGAGGCCTAATTGGTGATGACTGGAGGGAAGATCTCCTTGAGCGGGTCTCGAGCAGGGGAATTGTCTGCCTTCCTGGAAACTGTCATCTGACTCCCCGGCAGAAAGGTCAGAGGTGTGTCTCCCCACAGCCACACCCTCGAGGGAACACCATCCCCCACCCACAGGCCTGCATGGAGTCCCCTGCTCCCTGCACCTCCACACCACGCCCTGCTTCACGGAGGTGACCCCCAGATGGGGCGGGTCTGCCGGTCTTCCCCCCTCTCCCTGGTTCCTGGCGGCACGGACCTCGATCTACTCTCTACAATTGCTCCCCACAGGTGTGACTCGAATGACGGAATCCCAGGCACAGTCACCAGGATTGGAGCAGAAGAGCTGATCGTAAACTGGGCCCCAGAGGACAGAAAAAGAGCTTTTAGTGGAGAATGGGGAGAAAGGAAAATGAAGGCAGGAGAAGGAAACCCAGGTGAAGCCAGAAACAAAGTTAGAGGACCCCCTGGAATCCCTGGGGGTTTTGAGAAGTTAAAAAGAAAAGTGAAAACTCCTCTGAAGTGACTCATCCCCTCCCCAACTGTTTCTCTTTCTACATTTGCCTGAAAAAGTCCAAGAAAGCTGCCGGGCAGGGAGAGAGTCTTGGAGCAGGAAAAGCTGCCTGGAACCTCCTCCCATAGTCCAGACTTTTTCCTAGCGGTGGAAGGCATGCTACCATAGTCTCCTAAAAGTAACTGAATATGAAAAGACAAGACAAGACAAGACAAGACAAAAGAAGAAGAAAAAAACAGTCATAAAAAAAAAACCGTCCCAGTGGGATTCTGTTCGAAAAGACCCCTGAGCTCTGAGGACACACGGGCCGTCCCCACAATGGCTGGGAGCTGTATGGAGATGCTTATTGACCATCCCCTGCATCCTTCTGGTTATTCATGACAGAATCCATGACGGCTAGCTGACATCCCGAAGCTGATTGTACCAGTTCCTGAGACTGGAAAGTCACAGGCGCACCTTGGTCCGTGGTTCAGTGACATTCTCAAACATCCCTCTTCCCTGCCTTCCCCTGAGACAAGCTGTCCTCGTGGTCACAAGACGTGGCCAGTGGTAACCAAGGGCGTGCACTGGGCATGACCCACCTCCCAGGAGAGGCTCGGAGGCTCACTCTCCTTCAGACACCCTAACCCTTCCCTGAACCAATCGCTGTGCCCACCAGATTGGGACTAACGGACCGTCCCCCACAAAACACGCGGTGGATCACGAGAGGAGCAGTTTGTCTCAGGGTCTAGGGAAGGGTAGGGCTCCACGTGAGTATTCCCAGACGGGAAAAGAATGGGGGCTGGACCACAAAAAGTAGGTGCCAACGACTTCTTCCAGATGGAACCCCTCACCAGGTACACATCGAGTCCCTACTGTGTCCTCAGCGTGGCACTCTGGGATGCAGGATACGGAGTGGCAGAAGACGTGACAAATGGCCTCCAAAAGCTCAGTGCGAGGACGAGAAAGAAGAAGATGACGGAGCCCAATCGCACGGCACACCCTGCACATGGTGGGGACTCAGACAGAGAAGCTCTAACTTCCAAAAGAAGATTTAGAGTTGGCTTCAAAGGCTGTGCAGGGCTTGTGGCAAAGGCAGGAGATGCAGGCTCACGAAGCATCAATAAGAAAGAGGGGGCAAGGTCGGACACCCCCCAGCCTGGAGCAGAGGGTGGGTGACACACAAAGCCACCTCCAGATCAACCGCCCCGACTCAGCACCTGGCTGCCCCCATCTGTGGCACCCTATTTGTTTCGACAGCTCATTTAATTTGGGCAGAACGAGCTTCTCATTGAAATGGGAAGGACTGGGGTAGTCAATTCCTTTGATCGGTTTCCCCCTTCCAGGGAGGCGGGACACCTTTCACTTTGCTTCCTCAAAGCCATTCATCAATCAGTGAGAAGGGGAGCGGAGAAGGGGAGCAGAGAAGGGGAGTGGGAGCTTCCCCGAGTTGGCTGGTGACAAATGAAGGCGTTAATTCCCCTGAGCAGGCACTTCAGTTTGCCATTTGCTTAACCAGCAGCAGACAAACGGTGTCGGAGATAATGTCTTTAAGATTGCGGTGGCCTTTGATGTGCGAGAACTGGGCGTGATTGGAAACGGGAGGGCTGCGAAGCCCTGCTTCTGGGGGGCCCCCCCGCTTGCCGACTGCATATCTGGCACTCATCCATCCTTCCTACGCATTCTGCTGAGGACGGAGGACCCTTCTGTCTCCTGCCCTTCCGCTCACGCATATCCAGAGGCTCCCTGTTCCCATTGGGATGAGGGCAGAAAATTTCAGATGAGACTCGAGTCTGACTTCACCATGGACGTCAACTCCTTTACTGGCCAAGAGACGCCCCGGTCATTACTCAGGCCCAGCGGGCTGGGGTCGCTGTGTGTCGACCACACCGGAGTTCAGATTGTTCCGTGTGTGAAACATGGATGCATGAGCCCTGGCCGGGCTGCTCAGTGGGTTGGAGTGTCATCCCCTATACCAAAGGGTTGTGGGATCGATCCCTGACTAGGGAGGTACCTCAGTTGTGGGTGTAGTCCCCAGTCGGAAGGCAACCGATCAATGTTCCTCTCTCTCTCTTCCTCTCTCTCTCTCTAAAATCAATAAACACGTCCTTGGGTGGGGATTAATTTTTAAAAAACATTAACTCACAATAAGCGAGAGCAGGTGTAGACAGTGGTCACAATAACTATAGCACCAACATAAGTCACCGCTTTGGAATTCTCAGGGAAAAACTTGTCAGACAAATAGCTCCCGCTTCCTAAACCCACTTCAATAGCTTAGCAAGGTTTCCCATAGAAGCGACGGGGCAGCATCACGTTATCTGTGGGAGAAAAATTCATACGGCCTCCAATCAAACGCGTCACGTGATGCCCCCTGTCATCGGCCCCCTACAGGGATGTCATCGTGTTTAATAAATCAGGCCATCGCTCCCAGACCTCAGTAGCAGCTTTGCCCGAAGTCACAGGGCCCAGGGAAAATACATAATTCCTCCAAGTGCAGCCAGGAAACTATCCCCAGGCCAGATACCATTAGTTCTTGTGGGGGCAAGAAATCTTGGAAGTGCAGAAAAATGCAAAGAAATGCCTGTGAATTCCACCTCCCAGGTTGTTCTCCGGCTGCTCAGCTGCTCGGCTTCACACCACCCAGCCCTCAACCCAAAGGATGTCCTTTCCCGGCGAGTGCCCTGAAACAAACAGGGTTCCACTCTGTTATGCTGGATTGTGTTCCTCCTCCCAAAAAGAGGCTGGATTTGGACCTAGCCCCCAGGATCTGGGAATGCAACCTTATTTGGAAATAACATCTTTATAAGAGGTAATCAAGTTGAAATGAGGTCGTTACGGTGGACCTGAAGTGTCCTTAGAAAAAGGGGAAATTTGGACACCAAATAGACATGCACACAAGGGACAATCCTGTGAAGGTGAAGGCAGGAATAGGGGTGCATCCACACACCAAGGAACCCAGAAGATGGCCAGCGACCCCCAGAAGCTCTTGAAGGGTTGTCCCTTGGAGCCTCAGAAGGAACCAGCCCTGCCGACACCTCGACTCTGGACTTCCAGCCTCCAGATCCCTGAGACGATATGTTTCTGTTGTATTAGCGGCCAGTCTGTGACACTTTGTCACAGCGTCCAGAGCAAACTCATATACCCTTTCATGCTGTGCTTCCCAGGCTGAGCAGGACTTACTGCCGCAGGAGTCCCTCTGTCCCTTGGATGACGCATCCAGGGGGAGCCACGTCAGGAGCAGCCCCCCCAGAGAGGCCCTGTGAGTGAACGTGGAAGCAGACCCCCCCAGCCCCAGCTGACGCGGCCAGCAGTCTGACTGGAGCCTTGGGACCCCCCCGAGCCAGGACCACCCAGCTCAGCTGCGCCTTCATGGGTTTTCTGCGGCAAAGATTTGGAGTCACTTCTTGTGTAGCGATAATACTACCAATGGCTTTGAGGGTTTCAGAGCCTGAGACATTGTCACGTGCTCCTCGTCCACAAGCTCCCGTGGAGGGCAGCACAGGATGGAGCCGTCTTGATGCGGAACAGGGCTGTTCGTGGTGTCAAAAGTTAACATTTGGACGCCAGGGAGTGAAGACTCGATCCTTAACACAGGCGATTCCACAGTCTCGCTGCTCCTCCGAGTCACCTCTTCAGGACACCTCTTGGGACCTTTTTACGTCCCCCTTTATCTTATCCCCATGTGTTGATTGCTTCCTGCGTTTCTCCGATGCCCTTTATTACATTTCCTGGGAGCCGTCTGCATTTCTGAGACGGTGTCGCCTTTTTTCCTCATTTCTTCCCTGAGTTCGATCAAATCCTCATTTCTCTTTCTGTTTGCGCTTTTTGTTGTTCGTATTTGATTTCTGAATCAGGGCGGTTCTTCACGCCCTGATGACCACGTCTTACAGTTTGGGGTTTCCTTGGCTTGGGTTTTTGTTTTCGCCTCGGCTGTCTTTACAGGAGGGGCTCCAGCCGCTGCGATGTCTCATCCCCATCTGTCCGGTCTTTGTGGTAACTTCACGTAGACGTGTTCAGACGTGTTTCACGCTCTCTGTTTTGCCTGTTGGTGGCGTTAGCACCAATTTCTTCCATTCCTTGCCTCCTCTCCACAGTTTCTCTAGAGAGGGAGTTTCTGTGTGTGCAGAGTGGTGGCATTCCCTCTGATTTTTATGTTACTGTCTGTCTTCCGGGATCTTCATTTTTGCTTTTGCTTCTGTACTTTTTACCACCCGGTTACCCAAGGTGCCTGCCACTCGTGGATGGTCTTTTTCTCCGCAGAAGTGATGTTTTTTGCCGACTGAGGCCTCAGATCATTTGTATTTGAAGTCTCTGCCCTGCATGCCAGGCTGTGGCCTCCATTCACACAAGCTGTTCAGTGTCTTCCCAACCAGGGGAACTGTATCATCCTGGTGGAGGGGTTAGAATCATTTTAGACCCGCAGCCCCGTCTCCTCGCCTCTGGGCATTTTTTTAATCAGACTGCCTGGGCCTGCAGGAAAGGTTTCCAGAAGAGTCTAGAAGATTGCTTCCGGACCTTTGATTTTTTTTTTTTTAACTGAGAAGCAACTTGAAATTGACATCCGCTGTCTTCTTGTCCTGGGTTTTATTTAGGGTTATAACAGGGTCATCTTGTTCACTGTCTTTGTTTTATGGTGACGTGTAGAAAGTGAAGGAAATAACAGTATTTTATTTTATTTTTTTCATCACCATTTACTTGCCCCACACCCTCTTCCACCTCCACCTGCCCCGCCCCCGCACAATGGCCACACCGTTGTCCCCTGTCCCTGAGTTCTTTCTCGTTTTTTTTTCCTTTGGCTCCGCCCCTCCTTCCCCGGCCCGGAGTTGTCAGCCTGCTCTCTGTCTCTGAGTCTGTCTCTGTGTTGCTAAGCACGAGCATTTTTTCTCGAGAACAAGCTATCGCCTTGACTTCAGCACTGAATTTGCAACTTAATTAAAGATAGAACCCTTATAAAGCGGCGAGCTGAAAAAGGCAATAAATCAGTCAATTCCAAAACTAGCCCAATCCAATACTTCACAGAGATTTGGATGGGGGAATGGTTTTTACAAAGCGACGCCAGACGGAGGGAGTGGGAGTCGACACCCGTATAGGCCAGACGCGGGCGCGGGCGAGGGTCTTCACGCTCATCGCACAGACCAGCAGGTGGAGGGCCGGAGAGTTACTCACAGCCCCGCCCTCAGAGGAGACCGATAACCAAAGGAAATCACACGTGGAAAGGGCGTCTATGGGAGCCCGCGGCGCACAGCTGGTGGTCACAGAGCCTCAGCCCTTAACAGGCGTCAGGTGACAGAGGAGATCTGAAAAGGTGTCATAGGTGGGAAGTGATGGATTTGTGCATTACCATGTAAGCGGTGATGGCGGAGGGCAAATCCTGGGAGGGTTAGAGCACACACCATAAGGTAGGAACGCTCCCAGAGATGGCGGCAGGTGGCATTTCTGCAGAATGAGTCCGCCTTTCTGCCCATCGGCGATTTATGCGGGAAAGCCGTGGGAGATGAGACCAGGCTGATTTGCGGGCCTGATTAGGGAGGCCACTGAATGTGTCTGAGGATCTGGGGGTTCACCGAATTCACTGTTTCCGGAGAAGCAGGTCCAGATAATATTAAGAATGGGCCCGGTAAAAACCTGTTGTGGGTCTACGCACATTTGAAAAGATCAGGCCGAACACCGCTAAACACTCCATGTCAGAAACACCCGCTAACAGACTCGGTCGCATCTCCAACCTTCCAGGGTCGGGTAGCAAAGGCCTCGAAGGTGCCTTCCTGGGTGGTCTCGAGGTTTGTGAGAGAGGGGGGCTGACAGGTGACAGGTAAAGCAGATGAGCCCCCTGCCACCTTGTCGGGTCGTTCCGAGGGCTTTAACTCTCCGACACTTCCAGCCCACCCTGCCCGCATGCAGGTGGAGGCAGGGACATGGGGACCCTCCATGGGAGACGTGTGGGGCACCAACAGCACCTGAGGCAGCCAGGACACAGCCATGTGGTGAGGACAGGGAAGGAAACAGGGAGGGAAGGGGAGAGCCACACGGCACAGGCAGGGTGGGGCTGCCTCTGTCCCAAATGAGGGGGCCCGTTTGCCTATTTTGTGGGTCTGGCTGCCTGTCATGAGGTAGACATCAACTCGGGAAGCCAGAGCCCGTGGTGATGAACTGGGAATGGGGGGCTATTGACCCCACACTGAGAGCGAGTAGGCAGAGAGCCCCCTTTCCCCCTGAAGCAGCAGTTCAGGGTGTCTCACCGAGGCTCAGGAGGCTGGCTGGGCTTCATCCGGGCGAGAAACTGGAGCAGGAAGACCAGGGAGGGGAGACAGATGGCGGCGCAGGAGGGAGGCTACCATTCAGAGAGCATGCCTGCCTCTTTATTCTAAACGATGTCACTACCACGACAGGGACTCAGGACCCAAAATGACAGGCTCACCGATGAGGCTGGACCAGGGACACGCTGGGTCAAGATTTTGGGACAGGTCACATGGGTCCATCCAGTTCAGAAGGCCTCCCATTAACAACAGATTGCCAGGGCCTCCCCAGGACGTGCTCCTTACTGGTATCCCCTCTGCAGTTAACCCTCTGCAAGACGGGCAGCGAAGGACATAAAGTCCACGTGATTTGGCTCACGGGGGGGGGGGAGCGCTATTCCACCAACTGAGACGATCCACCCAGATGCCCGAGTCACAGGTAGAAATGGGGTGGGGGGTGCCCCCTCGTGCGGTCAGAGAGAGGAATAGACAACACTGTTGAAGCTTTGGGTCCTCACTGGGCAAGGCTTGCTTTAAATTTTTTTTTAAGACAGCTTTAAAGCAAAGCTGGTAGGTGGGCTGCCCACACCCCACGTCACCCCTGAGCACAGATCAGCTCACCCCTGACACTGTGGTGGCTGTTTGTGCTGGAAGGCAGGGTCTGTGGCTGAAAGAGGAATACGTCTTTTCCAACCGCGCTCTGATTTATTGTTCTGCTGTGTTTCAGGCAAACCTCTGGGCAGAAAGGGTTTATCACGGGGGACAGGGCGGGTAGGGTGTGGGGGGGAGAAGGAAGCAAGGGTTACCTGGCTTGTTGTCTCTTCTAGTTAGGAATACTATCACTTTCCATGGTCACATCCTCTCAGCCGCAGCTGAGGAACAAGTCTAGCACTCTGGGAAATCACATTTACTCTGGGAAGCAATGAAGGCATTATTTAGTCAGTGACTAATCCAAAGCCGTGACACTCACTTGAGATGGCTTTCCAAATTCGTTGGCATGACAGAATGCCACCCGAGCTGAAAACCGGCTTGGACACATCTCACGTGTGTGAGGGAAAGCGTCCCCTCACCGCCACCATCACCGCCACGCGGTGGCTCATGTTTCTAGACTAAGGGAGAAACCTTCCCAATGTCCAAGTCTACTAGGTGGTCAGTACTGGACGCACAGGCAGCAGGAGCTCAGAAACCAACGTGCTTCTCTCGCCCACCATGCTCTGCCTCAGGCCGCATCGCCAGCACCTCCCTGCCCATGGCAGCTCTCACTGGAAATCCTGGCTCCAGATGCTTCTAGAACCTGCCAAATGGCTCAGCTTCTGATAAGACAACTCCCTCCCGTTGTTCATCCTCCAGCTGCTCCAGATCCCTCCACAGCCCACTTGACGCGTCCTGTCTTTGCCATCTCTGCAGCCAGCTCCCTGTGTTGAAGTCCCTCTGGTGACAGGCCTGGCGTGGCTTCTGTCTTCTTGCCAGGGCCCCGCTAGCCAAAGGACGTCTATGAGGGCACAGAGCGTGCAGGAAATTTACAGGGAACTTAAGTGGCTCGGACGTGAAAACTCAGGACTTTTGGGGGTCTGAGTTCTCAGGATACAAAACACTGCTTCCGCCCCCTCGGTCATTTCCAACGGACTGGTCTACCCCCGGCACGCAGTTCTAGTCCCTGTGCAGAACCCGCAGGCGCCAAGTAGTTGCTTCGCTGCAGCCGGAGTGCCCAACGTACGTGTTCGCGTGAACAACCTGGGAAAATGCGTGGGTCCCAGTTCCAAACGTGGAAGAGCTCTGGGCGAGCCCCCTGGATCCACCTGTGGGAACCCCGAATGTTTCTGACACGAATGGCTTGTGGACGGCGTGTTAGAAACTCCAGATGCGGTCCGTGATCTGCAGAAGGTCACATGTTTGGCCTCAGTTTCCCCGTCTGCCACGCACGGATAAAACTATCGCAAAGAGAGTTCGGAGGGATGAAATGCAGCACAGAAAGCACCTGGGACAGGTAGGGGCAAGAACAACAAAAGAGCAAAAGGGTGGCTGCACCTCACCAGTTAATTTTTGTGGGGTATTTAGGACAAATCATCTTTCTTTGATTTTTTTTTTTAGTGTAGCACCAAAGTTTTATGTTTCAAGGCGTGGCTGTTGCTGGCTCAGATCTAGATTCTGTGTGTGTCCACAGCCCGTGAACTGCACGTGCAAGGGAACAGAGGCGAAAGGGCAGGACGAGCCAGAGAAGAGGAGGTATGACCGGGTGTGAGACAGGGTTTCCACCTTCTCATGGAGCCAGACGAACACACGGTGGTGAAGGCACTGACTCGTGTATTTATCTAGCGCTGGCCACGGAAATCACCCTCGGTGGCAAAGCAGTGGGGGAAAGCTGATATGAATAATACATTTCTGTCTATGCCAATATTTTAAAACGATGTCCTATTTGCTCAAATCCGTCTGCCTCACATTCTGCGTGTTTTAGGGGAGGTCGCGTGTGCCATGTGAAGCTGTTTACGCTGCTGACACCGAGGCACACCCAACAACCCCACCACCGTCTCCAGAGCTGCCTGCGGGATGGGTTTGTTAAATTCGATTCTTATCAGAGAGAGTCACTGCGGAGAAGAGAGGCCCCCGCCAGCGCTTCCTCCGTGGCGCGCCCCAAGGAGTTTTCTCCCGCAGAGGACAGAGGTTGGCACGCCGCCATGCCGATCCCCTGAAAGACCCAAGTTCAGGCCAAGTTCGAGACGCTCTGCCTTTTGCTTCACCTCTGCTTGCCTCAGAGTTTTCCTGGGCGACGGTTCCAACAGGAGGGAAACCTATCGGTAGCTTCGACACAAGGGGGAAAGGCTAGAATTTTAAGTTTCACTCCAGTGGCATTTCCAAATCACTGTCCAGAGTCATAACACAGAAACGGTCCCGTGTTCATTACCTCCTGTAGGTCCTTTCTCCACAGGCGGTCACCCTGGGGGTTAGGACGTCAGCATCCGGGTTTGGGGGGGAGTACAATTCAGTCCACAATGCCGCTTGCCCATGATCACCATAGGCATGATATACCCTCCTTTGTCCCTTTATTTTTAAATCATCTTCCTTTCGTATTTAAAACGTTTCCCTTGTAAACGGCATTTATATGCTCTTGCTGTTTTTCTTAGCCGTATCTCTTAGATTATATCGCAGCCTTTTCATTGGAGTTTGAGTACCTTTCTATTTCATATAAGTATTGATCAGGGTGGATAAGTCTCTCAGGACGCTGGGTGTTTTCTATGGGCCTTGTCTGTTGAGTCCTTTTTCCCACACTCCTTCTGGTTAGCTGGAGGTTTTCAGTGTTCCTAAATCCATGACACCATCTTTATTCAATTTTTAGAGATCTTCAGCAATCTCCCAACTTGACATGGGGGAGGCGGGACTTTATACCCCCAAACCCATCAATCACTGGGCGCAGGCTGCCCCAGAAAGAGGTGTGCGTGGGCCCAGGCAAGTCCATGCCGCAGGCAGGGGACAAGATCCGCATTCCTATCAGGGACCGCGCCACTCACACAGCGCTGTCCCAGGGGTCACTTCCTCACCTGCTGGGCCGTTCAGGCCACACTCTTGCACGTTTGTTTCCCTGAGTCGATCATTCTAAGGCTCAGAGTCTACCGAATTACACATCTCCCAGTATTTGAAACGGCTCATTCATTCCAGGAATTACATGCCTCTCTAATTGTATCCCAAAAACGCTGACTGCCGGCAGAACGGCAACAAAACGCGGCATGCCACCAGCAAGGGGCGTCCGGGACACAAAGCGGCGCGGCAGGTTTGGACACTGACCCTGGAGGCCACACGCACAGTGCCACGGAGTCCCCTGTCCCAAATGCCTGGGCTCATGCCACCCATGAGCAGGGCACATCGCCGCCCACCCGCAGCCTTCAGGCAGTGATGTGCGCTGGCCATGCTTTCAAAGGCCTCTCGGGACCACCCTGCACAGCCCACAGCTTCCGAGCCTCCAGGCTCAACTGAAGCCGATCCTGAGTCTGCCGAGGTCACAGCTTCGCATCTGCCGCGCCTTCCACCGGCGCTGATCTGAACGGTGCCCCCCCACCCCGCCCGCCTCGCGCTGAGCTCCCTGCCCACTGGCCTCCAGCCTGGAGCGTGCGTGGGAGCTGCGTGACCCTTCTTCTGCCCGGCCAAACTGCTCAACATCTGGCCCTGCCTCCTCCCAAAGCACATGCTTGATTAGGGCCGGACTTCTCGCTTCCCCTCAGGACACATTCATTCTGCCTCTGTGCCTTTTTCTTTTCTTCTAACGGGGGGATTTTTTTACTCCCAATATTCATTGCTGAGCATGAGAATGATAAACTCAAGAAGGAAAGACAGCTCAGGGCTCTCTCGGAGGTCGGTACAGATGAGAATGGAACTGACATGAAAACAGGGACATGAAGATGAAAATACACCAATTATCATGGTATTGGTACAGGGGTGGGCAAAAGGAGAGTCACAGCTGTGAGTGCACGAAACAGAGTTCACTCTTGCATTCTTTTTTCATTTAAAGATTTTATTTACTTATTTTTAGAGAGGAAAAGGGAGGGAGAAAGAGAGGGAGAGAAACACCAATGTGTGGTTGCCTCTCTAGCACCCCCTACTGGGGACCTGGCCTGCAACCCAGGCACGTGCCCTGACTGGGAATCAAACCGGCAACCCTGTGGTTCGCAGGCCGGCGCTCAATCCACTGAGCCACACCAGCCAGGTGATTCTTGCATTCTTATTTATTAATTATCGTATTTTGTTATTATTGTGATTAACCTACTTTTGCCCACCCCTATATGTAACCCACACAGAAAGATGGCAGCCGGTTTGCACGGATGCTGCAAGAGTGATTCGGCTGCTGTGGGGTTATCACAGTGATGATCTCGGAGGCACGTCCAAACACCAAGGAAAGGATGAGAGAAAAGGCAAGATGAGAAAGGAGAAAAGATGGGAGCATCCTGGAGGACAGGAGAAAACTACTTGTTACCTGAGCAACAGCGCTTCCTGCACATGGACCTGTGTGGCATCCCATCACCAGCAGGGGGTGCTCTTGAGAAAAACTCAGTGCCCAAAATTGTGAGTAGGCTCCACTTCTGACAACCGATACTGGATTTTCTTTTCTTTCTTTCTTCCTTTTTCTTTCTTTCTTTCTTTCTTTCTTTCTTTCTTTCTTTCTTTCTTTCTTTCTTTCTTCCTTTTTCTTTCTTTCTTTCTTTCTTTCTTTCTTTCTTTCTTCCTTCCTTCCTTTCTTCCTTTCTTCCTTTCTTGCTTTCTTCCTTCCTTCCTTTCTTTCTTTCTTTCTTTTTTACAGGGAGGAGAGATTATTAGATACTTTTGCACCCTCCTGCGTTCTCGAGTCCACACCACGCTCAGAGAGTCAAGCAGCTTGGCTAAAATCACAAAGCTATTAACAGCCAATCTTGCTCTTTCAATGCTGTGGCCTTTCCACTGCATCTCAATATCTTTAAAATATCACTAGACGGATGTCCAATTCCCTCTCCCCGTGACACCAGACGCCGCAGCCTCTCATTTAAATTAAAGGATTAAATCTGTAATGGTGACATTTCAGGCGACGTGTGGGGTTTCAGTTCCCATTAGAAAATGCAAATCCTTCACAATCCTTTCTTCAGAAAAGACTTCAAACTGATTTTCATTCTCATGAAAAGCCACGTTCCCAAAATCAATGATATCATTCAAACCTCTCGTCTTAATGGCATCTTCTTGAGGGCACTCATTCTCTCCGATCGTTTTCCTGGGGCCTGAGAACCTCCAGCTCAGGCCGAGCCGGCGCGTGGCCCGGACCCAGGGCTGGACCCACCCAACAAGAACCTGACTAGTAACAGCCACCGAACCATGTTCGAGCAGAGCTGGGTCTCGGCCCATAAAACAGAGGCGGCTAACACTTGCTGAAATATCACCATATTTGGTCTGTTATGAAATTGATGAACTGGGCGATTGAGCAGAATGAAGCATTTCCATTTTCAGCTCCAGGGGCCACATGGCCCCATCGTGACTTACAACGAAAGGAAACTGTCCAACCAGGAGAGCTCAACCATGGACGTATCAACTTCCATTAAAAAGGCGCTCAGGCCCTGGCCGGTGCCGCTCAGTGGGTTGGGTGCCATCCCATAGCCGAAGGTTAAGGGTTCAATTCCCGGCCAGGGCACACCCCTGGGGTTGTGGGTTTGGTCCCCAGTCGGGGACATGTGCAGGAGGCAACCAATCAACGTTTCTCTCTCACATCTGTGCTTCTCTCTCTCTCCCCCTTCCTCTCCGAAAAAGCAAAGAAAATTGTCCTCAGGTGAGGATAAAAAACATTTCTTCACGTGTTCAGGAGGTAGCTCTTTGAAAACTAGTCATAGACACAGACTGACCAGGTGGTGGTTCCCACAGGGTGGAGGGTGGGGGACCGTAGAGGGGACAGGGGGCCAAATATGGGTGACGGAAGATGATTCGGCTTTGGGTGGTGGGCACACAACACCACATACAGGTCATGTGTCATAGAAATGGACACTTGAAGCCTACATAACCCTGTCATTAACCAAAGTCACCCCAAGAAATTTAATAAAATGAGTTACGGTGACAGAACTCATGAGGTCTATTGACAAAGAGCCTGCCTGTGAGGATTTCCTGGGGCACTTGGCTATAAAATAAGCAGGGGCTGAGCCCACCACAGACTCACTTAAGAGTTAAGAGACCCCCTCAGGGCTTGACCTTGGCATTTACTTTTTGTGGGGGGATTTTAAGAGTAAGTATATGTTTGTTTAGCTACCGTTGTGGTAGAACGAGAAGCACAAACACAGAGCTTTCTGCCTCACCTACCGTTCTTGGACCTATTCATAAGATGGTCACAGCTGTCACATCCTTTTAGATGAGAGAGCACAGCCTCTGCTTTAGAATGAGTTTTCCAGGTGCGTCGGCGGAAGAGCCGAGCCTCAGAATCCACACTGGAATGACAACGTCACATTCCCAATCTTGGGGAAACGTCCCTCTTCTGGTCATCTTATGCTTTTTCCCATCCCAAGACCTCGGGACGTCGTACTTCCTGCAGGAAAGCCTTCCTGCACCAGTGGGGAAACGGCCTCTGCTAGAGCCACATGCCAGCCACGGTAAACACCCTGAGATACATCCTCACGAGCGTCCGGCCAAAGAAGCACTCCACAACGCAAGAGCGGGGACGGTGTTGCCCATGAGGAAGTCCTGGCTCCAATGCCACCCTCTGTAGCTGCCCTGCTATCGTGCCACCAGGGGCTCTCAGCAACACCCACTTCTAGTCCCCTTTGTCAAAGCAAAAAATCACAAATGGAATCACTGGCTGGCAAACAAAATTTACAAAACGAAAATATGGCAGTCATCATTGGCTATTTTAATTATCATAACAAACAGGCGAGCACATGACCCATGGGAAGATGGGGAGACGCGTTTCCCCAGCTGTAGGCACAGGAATGTAGGGACCAGGGGTACCGGAGCTCCTTCCTGCTCCATGAGACCACCGGGCTTGGAGACACCTAGTGAACACATTACCACATAAAACTCTAACACAAAGAGTATGTGACGCCATTAGGTTCAGTTTGCATATAGAGTCTGCTCTCTCCAACCAAGTGGGAGCCACGTAAGCATCTTCTGACTGTTTCAAAAGTGAGAGAAATACGAAACAAAAAAAAAAATCCGACTCAATGTGACAAGTTCATAAAAATCATCGGCTCCCTCCCTTCCTCTCAATCTGTTCCTTCTGGCAGCAAGACATCGGTGAGGGAGAAAACCTTGGACGTGGGACACAGTGACACCCTCTGGTCATGGATTCCTGAGAAATGCTAAGCCAGACAGGAAGGTAGGGCTACCCGTGTGTGGGCACGACCACCACCTGCACGGCTGGAAGAACGCTCACTGGACCTAAGGGACCCCCAAGGCCTGCATCATGCAGCCCGTGTGGTCCCCAGCACCACGCCTCTCTCTCTGCCCTGGCTGCAGGCTTTGCTTCTGACTCTGGTAAGAACTCCAGTGGCCTTGCTTCCTCTGTCTCCTCCCCTCCGGGCAGAAGGGCAGACTCCCTCCGACATGTCCACGAAAGCCCCTGGTATGCCACGTGCTTTCCTGGGTCAACCCCGGTCGTCTCTCGTTCCCTCGCCTCAAATCTGAGAGACTGAGATGGCCTTGTGGGATTCTGGTGGCGGCTCAGATGCCTGTCCTCACTCAGGTCCCTGGTGGGTGCCTACGCAAACACGTCTAATTGATATTTGGGGCTCCAGGCCCCCTGTTGGTCCCCTGTGGTCACCTGTGCCTGGCCTCATCCCTGCCCCTGTCCTTGCCTTGGCCAAGACCAGTGACGTGAATCACCGGTCTGAGTTACAGTCACTCATCATCAATGTAACGCTTTGTCTTTTCTCTCCCAGTGAGATTGACAGCTCAAATGTTAACTCAAAAACCCACCGGGCCCAACCCCCACCTGACGTCTTAGCCAACGTGGGGGAAGCCAGTCTCACACTCACAAACACGCAGGAACGAGGAGCAGCAGACCTTCGTCTGTGTCGCATCAAAGTAGGGCAGCCCTCACACCTCATCCTAAGAGTCAGAATCACAGAGTGGCCCCCCGGCCCCTGAACGAGTCTCTCTTCTCCCCGGCTGCTCACAGCCCCGTCAGAAAGGACAGGGCCTTTCCTAAAAATTCAGATATTCAGCACGTCAGCTTGTCCATACGACACCCCCATAAGAATTAGCCAAGGACACTCCGTTAGGGCAGACAAGTTGTAGAGGGCATCTCCAGCTTCCAGAATAGTCCACAGGGACCCTGGACTGGGAAAGGCAGCATGGACAGGTCCCCACAACCATTCGGGAGACAGGCTTCTCCCTGGAGCCAGGGGGAGAGAATGCCCTTTTAAAGCAGTTTAGAAGGAACAGGGCAGATAATATCTGAGAGAAGAAAGGGGTACATAGGGGAAGCCGCAAGAAAAAAGGAGAATTAAAAACTGCTTAAGAATTCCATCCACTGGAGCTGAGCCTGAGCGGGAGGTGAGGGTCCCTGTGGGAGCCTTGGGCTGCCCTTTCTCTGTGCCCCCGAATCCCCCTTGGGTTATCACCCACTCTAAGTCCTTAGTAAGCTTTGTCATTGATTGGGGTTGGGGGTGGGTAACCGGTTGGTTTCCCCAAGCCTAAAGAGTTAAATTAAAACTACATCTGGTTACACCCTGGCCAGGTGGCTCGGTTGGGTGGAGTGTCGTGCAGTATACTGCAAAGGCTTGTGGGTCTGATCGCCACCTGGGCACGGGACAGGGCTGCAGTTTCAGTCCCTGGTCAGGGCACATACAGGACACACATGATTGCTTGCTCTCTCTCTCTGTCTCTCTCTCCCTTCCTCTCTCTCTAAAATCAATGAACATATCCTCAGGTGAGGATTTAAAAAACAACAACTGATCTGGTTAGAGGCTACGATCTACACGAATATGCCCCCACGTTCCACTTCCTCAGTAAACGTGGTTTTGGGGGATCCTCCGCAAGCCCAGCAACTAGGAGAGAAATACACACACAGGGCAGCGTGTGTCAGGCGTGTGAAGGATACTAACAAATCCTCACCAGTAACCCTCGAAGGGGCAAAGGGGGAAACTAAACCCCTGCCCCACTCGACTCTGCCAAAGAGAGAACAGAGCGGAGCATGAACAGGATGCGGGACGAGCCTCAGCATCCCTGGCACGTGGGTCTCCCAGCCACAGTGAGCACAGGGGTTGGATCTGTTCTCCAGCAAACAGGAGCGTCGGCAAGATCTGAGTGGCTTGCCCACGGGACTAAGCATTTCTAGGAGCCCCCAAGTTTGTTGTCCTGCCATAAACCCCCATCGAAACTCTAGCTGGACTAAACCCCCACCCAGGGAACAAACAGAAAGGAGTATGTTTATCTCTAAGACAAGGTCGAGGACTGGAATCTACGGCAGGACTACTGGTTTGAAGGTATCTGGTGACGTAGCTTCACCAAGTGCCGGACTAACCTTTCATGCAGCGAGAACTCTAGTTATAATGGTGCATTTCTTCCTCCGGATCGGGAAGGTGTGACGAAAAAGCAGCCTTTCAAAAATTTACTAAAAATGTTGGAGACTCGCGTGAGCATTGCAGGTAAAAAGATGCTTGGGCTAAACCTCCCCATTGCAAACAGATGGGGACCTGCAGACCACGTGGGTGCGGGCGATTGAAGAAAAGAACATTTCCTGCTAAGGAGTTGCCTTCGGGGAGGGACTCTGGGAAGATGACTCAGAAGTCCAGCGACTCTTTCCCCAGAACAACAGCTACTCAGCTAGGGAAAATAAGTTTGTAAAGCAGCCCACACTCTCTGGAGATTTTCCTAAGGGCATTTGGCAAATGGAGCAACGTTCATTCAAGAAAAGCTACTGAATCTCAGGAAGAGCAGTGGGAGAGCCTGTGGGATTGGACCCACCCCACGCCGGCCCCAGCCCTGTGTGTACGATGCAGATGCTCGGCCCTGGGCAGGTGTGGCCAAAGAGACAGGGCTCCTCTTGCCCAAGGTCACAGTCTCACTTTGACAGCAGCAGGTTGCTGGCACTTGTCCCACCCCCAGGATTCCAGGCAGGCATGGCTGAGAGGACAGGGCTCCACCTGCCTCCCTGGCCTGCCTTGGAGGATAGAATGTCTGCACCAGGCCCCGGCTGCCCCCTTCCCACCAGGAACACAGTAGGTCCACACCAGCAGCACAGGCCTGTGAGACCGGGCTCCCGTTGCACCCAGCACTGCTCACACGGGGGGTGCACCACTTGGGGGGACAAGGTGACCAGAATGGCCTTGGATGGCACAAGCCAATCGAAAGGCAGAGATTGTCAGACTGGATTTTAAAAAATAAATTAAAAGCAAGACCCAATCATAGACTGTCCACAGGAGAACACTTGGACTCAGGTACAGACAGGTTACAGATGGACAATAGTCCACAGACATCACCTATGTGAGAGGTGGACTCTACATCGATGCCAGACTAAGTTGACTTTGAAATAAAACATTTTGCTGGAATTAAAGAAGGCCATTTTATAGTGATAAGAGGGTCTATTCATCAGGAAATTAGAATCATTGTAAACACATATGCACCTAACAAAAAGGCTGAAAAATACATAAAGCAAAAACTAGCAGGATCAGAAGGAGAAATAGACCATTCAGCAACAGGTAAAGACGTTAACGTCCCGTTTATACAAATCGGTAGAACGTGCATGCTTCTCGCTAGATTCATTCCAGACACACTGTGTACATGGCCTAGGATGCTGTGAGGACATCCTTAGGCTCCTCAGAGGAACATTATAGAGAATGCCACCCTGGCTGGTGCGGCTCAGTGGATTGAGCGCTGGCCTGCAAACCAAAGGGTCGCCGGTTCGATTCTCAGTCAAGGCACATGCCTGGGTTCTGGGCCAGGTCCCCTATAGAGGGTGCTCAAGAGGCAACCACACATTCATGTTCCTCTCCCTCTCTTTCTCCCTCCCTTCTGCTCTCTAAAAATAAATAAATAAAATCTTTAAAAAAAAAAAAGAAAAAGAAAACACCGAGAGAGACCCATGGAGGCAAGAGGGAGGGAGGTCAAGGTGAAGGGGTACATCTCTGTAAGGCAACAACTGGGCTCCATAAACTCACATAAAGCAAACACACACAGCATACATGTCCTTGGCATGATCGACACTCCTTGAAAACAGCACAATTTCTCTGAGTGTTTTACACGGCACACGCCAAGGTCATGTCATGCTGCGCTCAGAGGGCCCAGGCAGAGTTCACGACCGGGCAAAGGTTAGCCGCGGGAAGATGAACCAGAAACCCCTCTCTGGAAGGAGAGTTAGCAACAGTGAACAAAAGCTTTCCATCCTTTGAGCCCGCAATTCCTCGCCTCGGGGGTCCCTGAAATAAACCGCACCTGTGCACGCCTGACTCACCTGGGTTCCATCACTGGGCTCCTGACTGGCCCCTTCCAGGTGGGTTCCACCACAAGGTGCACAGCAAGAGTTCAGAGGGGAAAGGCAAGCGAGGACCAGCCATTAGAGCCCCGGATCCATCTCCGCTGCCTGTTTCTACTGGACAGGATCCCCCAACTACACAGGTCACGGATGTCCTCTGTCATCCCTGGTCCAGGTCCTAGCAGCCTTCCCTCCCTCTGGCCCTGGGACCTCACTCTTGTCACTCCTTTCACACAGCCGGGAGCCTTATAAACAGTCCCACTACTAAATCTCCCTCAATTATCCTGAAGTGGGTACGCATCCCTCTTTCTCATCGGACCCCGGACCGAAACAGTGGCCTTCACCCAAGGCTTTCAGGGACCTGGGGACGCGGTGGGAGGGGCTGAGCCAGCCCTCCCCCCACAACCTGCCATTTCCCCATGCCGCACAGACAGCACACCTCCAAGTCCCCACGACTCCAAAGGGAAAGTCCTTTTGGAGCAGGATTGATTGGAAGTCATTAATTCGGTTTTATATGAGAGCCGACCAATAACACAATACAAAGCATTACTTTTAATTAACAACAGCAATTAGCACTTGTTTTAAAGCACTCCCGTTTGTCAAAGAGCCATTTCACCTGAATTGCCAGCTAGGTGTGTTAAATAAGCAATTAAAAACAAATTAAAGTGAAGGCCACAGATAAAAAGCGGGCAGGCAAATAAAGCTCACAGCAGCCAGACAGGAAGTCTCTCCAACTATCCAGTGTGTACTGGATACACCCAGGGCAGCTGGGTGAAGAATGGAAAGTAGCCAAACTTGAATTTGGGGGTGGGAAGGCGAAATCCCTTCTGCACTTTTATACAATACATAAATGAGTACTTACTCAGCGTCTCCTTTCCGATTTCGACAAGGAGCACGGACACCCTTGGACTTCGGTGGCTTACAGCAGGGCTCCCCAAGCCCCAGGCCAAGGACTGGTACCAGTCCCTAGCGGGTTAGGAACGGGCGGCACAACAGGAGGGGAGCAGCCCCGACACCGGGAAGCTTCACCGCCAGTACTGCCTGAACCCCGCCTCCTGACTCCTTCCCTCCCTTCCCCGCCCCTGGCCCCGCCCCGGTCTGTGGAAAAATTATAGAGACCGGTCTCTGGTGCCAAGGAGGTAGGGGACCACTGGCTTAGAGTGATGACATCTTGTGAGACACTTTTCATGGCACCCGTGGGTGGCAAAGCTGTTAGGTGTGGTAAATACATCCAGTAAGGCAGCTCATTCAAGGGGGTATCAACCAGACAGGGTTTGACAGAAGAAGTGGAATTTATGTCAGACCTTGACACAGGAGTAGGAAATGTTCTGGGTGGGAAGAAAGAAGTAAGGCCGTTCCTGGCGTAAAGAAGAATACAAACAGCCCTGGCTGGGTGGCTAGTCGGTTGGAGCGTCGTCCTGTGCACCAGAAGGTTGCGGGTTCGATCCCTGGCCGGGGAATGAGTGAGAGGCAACCGATCAGTGTCTCTCTCTCACACTGATGTTCCTCTCTCTCTCTCTCTCTCTCTCTCTCTCTCTCTCTCTCCCTCCTTTCCTCTCTCTCTAACATCAATAAGCATGCCCTTGGGTGAGGGTTTAAAAAAAGAATAATATAAACAAAGACTCAGAAACTGGAACTGAAACCGATCGGTCTTACTCACACCCCTGTATTTGTTGACGTGGTAAGCTAAGTGGATCAGAAGTCTGTCTTCAGAGTGGACTGACCCCACGGAATAGTTCCAGCTGGGTGAGCCACACAGTCGCCCATGGGCCCAGGGATGGGCGGCCGAGTCTCCGAGCAGCAATTAGAAAAGGAGTCTCAGAGTCTCCGAGAACCATCAGCCACCGGGGACCAAGGTCAGCATCAAGGTCCACGTGTGACCTCCTGTAAGTGACCTCATCTCAGAGAAGCTACATCAAGGGAGGCGGGACAGGACAGCGGCGCCAGCCCTGAGGGCATGGCTGTTTAATGTCCTTTACGCCTCTCCCACAAATGAGTGGCACCTGCCGTCATCGAGGCTGAGCGGCTATGACCCCACTGAGAGAGAGAGGCAGTGGGCTCTGTTTCGGCGGTGGCTTCAGTGACTGTGAGAACGTTCTGGACTTCCTTGTTCCGAAAGCATTAGCAGCACAAATGTCCTTCAGTCGGTATGACCAACCCAAATGGAAAACTTCTACCCCAAGGGACTTCTGAATCTTTCAGCACCGTCGCAAGAAAAGCCGGCGTGAGGCCAATGTTTGCTTGGGGAAAACCACCAATAATAGTAAAATGACAGGTCTCTTTAGACTTAAAGTCCAGAATCCAACGATTTCTAGTTCTGAACAATGGGGCGAAGTCACCGCATTTCCAGTCCACTTAACGATGTCGGGCAGATTCAGTAAGCCACGGAAAATTCACAAATAAAAGTACAGGAAGGAGGGAGTCTCACCTATATCTCAAAAAAAAAAGGCCCTGCCAAGCCCAGATCCTGAAAAGATATGTGTCTCATGTCCCAAGGCCACACATCTCCTACAGTGGTTGACAAAAGGGAACAGGCAGAGGCTGTTACCTACACCGAGGGGACACCTGGAAATATCAGAAACGTGTTGGGAACAAAATTCTGGGGCCAACGAGACACCGGTCTGCGAGAACCATGGGTGCCACACATTTTGAAATACAAGGGACAAACCAACCCAAGGAGCGTGGTCCTACCCAGAATGCCAACAGTGTCCCGCTGAGAAACACCATGCCGGCCACTCTGACAGGGTGTGGTCACGTCATCTGGTGACAACTCTGTTCCTCCCGTTTGCTTCAACCTCAAAGTCAGCAGCTTTCCCCAGAAGGGAGGGAACAGATGGTGGCTCTCAGGACCAACCCCGGTGTTCTTCTCTCCACAAAGATTCTAGGGTCGTCACAGGCTGCAGGCGACCCTTCTAGTCCAAGCCCAACTTCAGCTCAGCGTTAGACCGAATCGGTCCTTTCTGAACTTTCTAGATTATAAGGATCTGGGGTGTGAGCGCTAAAGAATATGGAGTTACTTTTTGTTTTCTTAAAGATTGTATTTGTATATTTTTAGAGAGATGGGAAGGGAGGGAGGGAGGGAGAGAGGAAGAGAAACATTGATGTGAGAGAGATCCATTTATCGGTGACCTCCCACACGCACCCCGACCAGGGAACAAACCTGCAACCCAGGCATGTGCCCAGACCGGGAATCAAACCTGCGTTCTTTCGGTTTGTGGGGTGACGCCCAATCCACTGAGTCACACCGGTCAGGGCTGGAGTTACTTTTGAGGTAATGAAAACAATCTAAAAATCAACTATGGTGAAAATGGCACGGATTTGTGAATATCCTACAAACCACCCAACTGCACAGCATGCGTGGGTGAATTGTGTGGTGGGTGAACCACAGCTCAATAAAGCTGCTTGAAAAATGAAGAAGTTAAGACATTCTCAGGAAAACCAAAACTGAAAGGGTCGGTTGCTATGAGAACTGCCCAAGAAGAAAGATTAGAGCAAGTCTGGCGGACGGAAACAAAAGCTCCCAAATACAGTGTAGGACCACGTTTATAAACACGATGCCCTGCAGCTGGAGGTCCATTAGCACACGGCCAGATGCGGCCCTGGCCTGCCGGCCCCCCTGCCGCCCAGGTGTAAAGGTCACAGACTCAGGACTACACGCTCCTTCCCCTCCACCTCCCTTCCCCTGCCCAGCATCCGGCACAGGGCTTCAAGCGGAAGACGCTGCATTTAATTTAAGACAAACGAGGCGTGCAGACTGGCCAAGACCACTGTGGGGAGCACATGCTCCTTGACTCAACACACCAAGGTGGAATTCTCGGCAGTCCAGCGGGTGGGTGAGAAAGCTGTTTAATAAAGGGTCTGCGTTTGGCCAAAGTCCCCCTAAATCGTAGAACCAGCCACCAGCTCTGATTAATCCCATAGCCGGATGTAGACTGCTCTTGACCTTGGCAGATCCTTTCCAATCATTTAAAAGTGCCAGCTGACGTTTTTCCACCTGAAGTTACTTAAAAGCACAGGTATGGCACTCTGGAGACCTGGGAAGGGTGGCAGGGGCCCCCAGAGTGTCCCTGAGGGGTCCCCTTGGATTTCTGTGAAGTCCCAAGGGGGCCACTCGTTTGTGATAAATGCAACAAAGAGACAAAAGGGGCAATGACACCGGCTGTCTTCTTGCCCAAACTTCCGCCAGCCCCTCTGAGCACTCTCGAGAGGCCACGTGGAAAGAACCTCACCCTTGATTTCTGACCAGACACCATACCCCCCACCCCACCCACCCCCAGCTGGGATCTGATCGTGGTGCCCTGCCTCCCAGTTCAATGTCAGGGCCATTTAGTGAGCGTCTTCCCCCCTCGACAGCTCCTCTGAGTCATTTTCCATCCACCAAGCCCCTCCCCACCCCGCTCCTTGGCCACAAGTCTCCCTGCGCCCCCGTAGTACTCACAGCTGAGCCCAATCTCTCTCCCTCGGGCGAATCCCACACCTGTCACGGCAGCCCTAAGCAGAGCCTCCCTCGCTGCTTCAACAAGTATCAGAAAAACTTATCCCGGGAACCGAGGCGGGCAGCGTGTCCCTGTGGACAAGATGCATCCTGTGTCACGAGCTCAGGCCTGAAGGTTGCCTGACCAGGCGCTGGACTCGGGAAGAACAAAGGAGAGGGGTCCACGCAGGGAAGACAGGGCACAGCACTGGCCCCGGGAGTGTGTCCCAGCTTCCTGTCCTGGCCCAGAACAGCCGGGCAGGTCCACACGCAGAGGGGCAGTGGTGCCAGGGCCCAGCGAGCGCGGGAGCTGCTGGAGGGGTGGGCGGGGCGATCACGCAGGACCCGTAGTGGGTTTCGTTTTGGTGAAAGGGGCCGCCGTGGAAGGCTTCTAGGCAGGGGCATGCTGTGTTCCAGACTGTCGAAAAGAAGGTGGTAGTCCGCTTCGTGAGCTATATAATTGTCTAATCACGGTGTCGCAGACCTAAAAGTAACATAATATTGTGTGTCAGCTGTGTTTGGAAACTAAAACATTATCTTAAAAAGTTAGGTTCCCGCCATGCATTTGACACTAGGCAGGGGCTTTCCTTTCTCTGTGACCTTCCCAGTATCCCTGAGAGGTAGGGACCACCCACCTCCCTGATGAGAAGATGGAGGGCCTGAGAGTTCAAACCCCCTAAGAGCAAGCTCAGCGGCCACTCCGAGATTCCAGCCCAAAGCAGCTTCTCCAGTCAGCATCCAGCAGTTTCGTGTTCACAGGACAAAAGAACAAAAAGGCATGGGGACAGCGGAGCTGCGGGGGGTGGGACCAGCCGCCCCGCCCCCACCCCCACCCCCACCCCCACCCTTAAGTGCTTCACGCTATCGATCAGCTACTCAGCAAGAAACACGTTAAAAGCCCCCAGCTGTGGGCAATAACTCAACTGGGACCCGTGTGTTGCCGAACTGCAAAGCCTTGGAGCACCTATTTTAATGAAAATAATTACAATTAGCAAATTGATTGGAGTCCAAAGCTGCTGCGTGAAAGCAGTCCTTCTCAGGTAAGATGAGGTTCATAACCGTGGCTAATTCACTCTGACTTAAAGGTACGGCCTGTCTAACCTACGGCTGATCTAGGGGCAGGTAGGGGGTACTGGGGACGGTGTCTGCCTGGGAACCATTTCTCCCCATTTTGAGAAACATCCAGGGGACTTCTGTGGGCACCCCTTCTCCCCATGGTTTGGGTGGGGCTGTATCCGCCTCTGTTGCAGGGGGGACATGTGACCCAGGCCCAGGACATGTGACCCAACACGGAGCTCTCTAAGTAGGGTAACAGGCTGAACCCCATTCCAGTTCAGGGGCGTGACACTGGAGTCTTCAGCATCCAGATCTGCTTTCTGCAGAAATTGTTAACAAGGAGAGCCCGCGGTAAACCCAGACCTGCTCCCGTTCTCGGCATGGAACCGGAAAACTGAGCCAAATCTTAAAAAAAAAAAAAAATAGTCTTCGAAGGGACGGGAGATGGAGGGAAATGGGAAGGGAGACACCTTGAATGGGTGAATGGGTTTATTGTGTGAGCTCCTGGATCCAGCCAAGCCTGAGTCTGTCTTGGAAGCTTAAGTCACCCCACACGTTACCTTTTTTAATCAAGGCAATTAGAGGCGGAGTGCCTCGTGAACCAAAACCCTCGCCAGTGCTGCCACTTTGCCGTCGGAAGAAAGTCACCCTTTCACCCGGTACAACGGCCACTTCTAGTCTAGCTCGCTGCTCACTGAAACAATTCCATAAAAATGAGGAATGTTTGTTTGGCTCTACTGCCTTCCAGGAAATGAAGAGTCTTTGTTTCTTGCACGGGTTCCACCAAGACTGGACCACACTGTGGGGACTTCCTGCCCGGTGTCCCCCAGTTCATCTCTGAGTCAGTGAACGGAGGGGCCTGGCTCACCCAGGAGCGGAGTTTTACAGCAGAGGCAGGAAGGAGCGTGACGTGACGTGACGTGACGTGACATGGCAGGGCTGTCTCCTCCTTGGCTGTACAGTGGCTTTGAATCCTGGGACACGCCTCTGCCTCAGAGTCCTTGTTATTCCCACTGGTCAGCAGCTGAAGCTGTTGGGACTCACCCTACATTTGCTTCCAGAATCGTCTTCTCTACCGGGAAGTGTGCGAGTGTGTCCAGCATAAAACGGTCCTGCTGGACAGAGGTCTGAAACGGAGGTGGACCCTGAAGGGGCTGACCCCTGGATGCTGTGAGCTAGCAACCCCCCTTGCGGCTGAACGAGATGTTTCTGGAAGGGAGACCTGTGTGAGCAGCAACCCTCCAGGGTGGCTGCATCTGCTCCCCTGTCCGTGCGTGGGAAGCCGACCTCCTGCATTCCACAGGGCCTCTCCTGGGCGGGGACAAACTACTTACTCCCTGTCACTGCCGTTGGCCCTGGAGTTGTGACTGGTACTTACCCCCTTCCTCCTTGCTGGGCCTTCATACGGCCCCCTCTCCCTCAGCCATCACCCCCGCTGGTCTCGGGCACTTCCTGGTGTCATGGTTTGAATTATGTCCTGTCCCCGCAGAAGACAAGTTGAGGTTCTTACTCCAGGCAGCTGTGGACCTGGGCTGTGCTTACTCTAACAATAAGCATGTTTGAAGTGCTCCCTGATCTTCTGTGTATTTAGGGCTGTTTTCTTTGGAGGGGGAACCATCCAACAAATAAAAATAAAAATAATTCTTGCTTCCTCCTGGCAATTCCTTCCGCAGGCCATGCTTCTGGTGAGAGGCCACCTCCGGCTTCAGGAAGACTTGCGAGGGGACACTTTGGCCAACGTGAGATAGTGAAGACTCTATTAATTATCATTCTCGCTTCTGAAGGGAGAGAGCAAGTGGGTTTTCAGGGGTGCAGAAACATTCTGAAAGTGGTTCTCACAGGGGATTTCTCTGTTTCCCACGCGTGTGTCCACTGCCGAAGCCTCGGAGTGTCCAGGGGGCCCCGACCCAGCCGCACGTGGCTGGTCTGTTTTCCGTCGGGTGAGGATCCCCTCGCCAGGCTCAGCTGGCAGGTTCCTCTCGCCTCATATTTCCGGCCACAGGTGTCTCCACTGTGAAAGCTGAGACTGGGATTGATTCCAGTAGCCACTCAGGGCCATCGATCAAGTTCAATGTTCCTCAGAGTTTGGCCTATGCACGACCTGTGTCAGAATTGCTTGGATCGCTTGTTAAAAAAATAAAATAAAAAATTCTGGTGCTCACGCCAGACCTCCTGAGTCAGAGTCTCTGAGGGGCCTGTGCACGTGAGCGTTGTCAGCAGGTTTCCTGCGTGACTCGTAAGTATGGCAGGGGTGGCGGCCGCCGCTCTCCCCAGCGAGGGCTCCCTGGCTGCTGTCTCTCGTCCCAGCCTGAGCCTCTGGGAGCGCCCCTCACACATGCACACGCCTTTTGGTGTTATGGGTGTTGGATGTTGTCAGGTATCTTTATCACAAATGGAACAGGGTCTTTTATTTTTCTTAGGAAGTTTCATGATGAAGTACATTAATGGATTTCCTAATATCGAAGCAGCCTCGCATTCTGGTGTAATTCCCATGTGATCGTGACATGCTACACCTGTTTGATGTGTAGGTCAATTCTGTTAGTATTTTATTTAGATTTTGGCATCCATAGAAGTGTGCCCTGGTCGGTGGGCTGGAGCGTCGACCCGGACACCAAGAGGCTTTGGGTTTGATTCCCATTCAGGGCACAGTCCTAGGTTTCAGGTTCCATCCCCGGTCAGGGCGGCAAGCAATTAATGTTCCCCTCCCACATCCATGTTCGTCTCTCTCTCTCACTTCCCTCCCTCCCTCCCTCCCTCTCTCTCTAAAATCAATAAAGCATATCCTCAAGTGAGGATAAATAAATAAAAAAGAGTAACAGGAAAGCCCACATGGCACCGGGAGCTTCCTCTGTCCGATTGAATTTTGGATTAAAACACGCTATGGGGCCCTGGCCCATGTGGCTCCGTTGGTTACAGCATCGTCCCATTCACCTAACGGTCTCGGGTTCGATTTCCAGTCAGGGCACCTATGAAAAGGTAACCCATTAATGTTTCTCTCTCTCTCTCTCTCTCTCTCTCTCTCTTCCTCTTTCTCTAAAAGCAGTGAAAAAGTGTCCCCAGATGAGGATTAAAAGAAAACACACACACACACACTGGGGATTTAAGATCAGGTAGTCCTTCCAAATGGAAAGGGTTTCTGATGTGGAGCTGCAAACACACTCGACGGAATCGGAACAGAGCTGTTCTCTGTGTTGTATTTAAGAAGGAAGGAAGGAAGGAAGGAAGGGAGGAAGGGAGGGAGGGAGGGAGGGAGGAAGGAAGGAAGGAAGGAAGGAAGGAAGGAAGGAAGGAAGGAAGGAAGGAAGGAAGGAAGGAAGGAAGGAAGGAAGGAAGGAGGAAACCAAGCCCGGGGCTCCTTTTAAGTATGCTTTCAAAGGGGTCAACATCCAGGGGAAATTTTCCAGTGTAGGATTTGCTCCAAGTCTTGTGCAGGGAGAGAGCAGCTCGGAGAGCACAGGGAATGAGCACGGGGTGGCGCTCAGGTTTGGTTTGCCCTTTGCTGGTGGCCACAAGGGGTCTGCATCCTCTGATCCATGCTGACGGGGGAGCCACCCCCGCCGCCGCCCCATCACACCGGCTGTGTTAGCGTCCAGGAGCGGTGCTTGCTGTCTCCACCCACAGAAGGCGCTCCCCTCCCCTCCATCCTGCCCCTGGCACTCAGCTCTGAGGCTGCAATTATCTCTGAGATGGATCCAACCCCCACCTCCGCCCAGGTGAGCAGGGAGTCGGCATGGCAACAAATTGCAAAACAAAGCGCTAGCAGTCTGGGACGTGGCCTTCCCTGGCTCTCTCACATCCGCACCTGCTGCTTCGGAAGCGCTGAAAACCCACGTGCTCACAATAAAGCCGCTTGCGGGTGTTCTTCGGGATCACCAAGGCAGCTTCTCTGCTCCTGGACTCTGTCGTGGGAAAAATGAAATTCAATGTGGGCTCCCTGTTTTTCGGGGCAGTTAACAGGAAAACCCAATTTTTTCCAATTTTATCTCTCCAAAGACGTACCTCCGCCCCCATGGCGGCCTAAATCAATCTACTGAAGAGACGACCTCTGGACAGGAAAGAAGAAGCATGTGTGAGGTGGAGAGCGTCCCCATCTGCTTTTTATTCTGCAGGTGAGCCTGTTCCACTGGGAAGCCTGCGGGAAGGCAAAGGGATTTGTTTTTTCCCTAATTAATCAGGCAGCTGGCAAGTTTTCAAGTAATTGTTAGACATTCCCAACTTTGGATGGTTTACAGACACTCTAATTTCAATGGCATCGATTTTTTTTTTTTAAGGTGACACCTACGTCTGTCTCTCTCGTGTGTGTCTGTCCGTCCAGCCACTGGCACACACACACACACACACACACACACACACACGCACGCACGCACGCACGCATGCGCGGACACTCGGTGCACGGATCGGAGGCCAATCCCCCTGTGACGACTTCAGTGCTGCCTCAGACAGGACTGTAGCAGTCAGCCCGTGCCTATCTGAGTCCAGTATTTGTGCGCGTTTCAGTCACATCCCACAAAATAAAATTATCCCTCCTTTTTTTTTTCCCCAAATGCAGAGGGTTTTTAATTTTCTTTTCCTGTTGCTAACAACGTACAGGAATTGGAGAGGCCTTGTGCTTTCCTGCGGCAGGTGGTTCACGGTATGCCTGATCCCTGGCAGGTACCTGGAGGGGGATGGAGAGCTCTAAGCTGTCCTTTATGTTTCTGCCTTACACGTGGCACAGAGAAGACGTTTGGGGAATATTTTAGGTGCGGGGCACGAAAAACGACTCATCTATTACAGGGGTGATGGATATGACAATATTTCTGGCCGCAGACGGGACCCCATGGAACCCACGCTGAACGAACACTAGGGAAACTGTTCGGCTCTATAAGGACTGGTGATGGAGCCGGGACTCAAATCCAGGCCGCGGCCCTTGGGACCACAATTGCTCTCTCCATTTTATCCTGCGCTTTATGCCCTGCTCTGTGAGTCCATAAACCACTTTCCACTGCTCCTTCCTGTAATACGCCTTCACAAATCCAAAGGGAAGGACCCCTGAAAGCTCAGAATCCAGCCGAGTGCTTTGCCAGCACTTGCATTTCATATCCACACCCCGCCACCCCTAGTGTGCTCCTTCACTACACTCAAAAAGCTGGGGGGGGACCCCGCCGGGCTGCCAGGACCCCCCAAAGGAGGACAGTGCCGCCCTGTCTGGAGAGCAGAGTTACACTTCAGTTTTCATTTTAAATGTTGAAAAAGGGGAAAAAGTTGTGATAGCTGATGGTAAAAAGTGATCTTTTAGTGAAAATCTGATGTCGTGTCTGGCCCCTTTTTTTTAACCTCTCATCTTCATGTAACATTTCCCTCGTTCCTTCGGTGGGAGTTGATTCAAGAAAAAAAATCTCGGCGTGAGGTTCTCTTTCACTCGATCGTGCAGGCCTGTGCCCACCTGGCAGGCGAGCGGAGGACGCAGGGTTGAGTCACCGACCCACAGCGAAGGCCGAGATAGGATGGGTCCTGCCCCTACCCGCCGGCTAGGCTTGGAGACACTGATGCATCGCTGTCGAGCAAAATTAAAATTTCAGAAAACAGCAGCAAGTTCTCGGCAAGCTTCCAGCTCTTTCCGTGACCACCTTCTGTGTTTAATGATGTGCCTCCTGAGTTTCCATTGTCATCAATCCTTGTCGTTACTAGGACCTTCTGAGGAAGGACTGCTTCTGGCTTAGGGCCTGAAATTAAGACTCGGTGGTTTGACACGCAGTAAAGTGTCAGGGCCTCAAATGGCCTAGCGCTGGGTCTCCCTGCCCACTCTGCAGTAAGGCCTTCTGGTCAAGCAAGCCCCGCCCCCCCAATCACAAGGACTGGACACAGGGCCTGCTGATTCATGAGCAGGGCATTTGCATCCCCACCAGCCTGTGAGTCATTCAAACAGACCTATCCCATCTTCCTGCAGGGACCAGGGGCACCCCACCCCCTTGTTACCACAGAGCCTGCTGCTCATGGCCCTGGCAAGTCCACTCTGCTCCCAAGGGCCACCTGTATGTGGCCTGCATGGCTTGTTGTTCCCCCCCACACCAACGCCCCAGCTGTGAGTGCACGAGACTAGGAAGCTGCTGTCAATCTCCTCTTTCCAGTGTCCGCATTGATCACCCCCATCTTGAGCGCCCTCTCCCACTGATCACCAGTCCTTCATCACTCAGTCCCCTTTTCTTTCCCCAACCTGCTGTTTCCTATCATTTCACTATCTGTGGCTTTCGCTCCTCACACAATGAGAATTATATCAAATTCGCCATCCCGCTATGCTGAGATCTTTATGGATGCTCACATATGTGCATTATATAATGTCCCTTCCAAAGGCAATTGCAGGTGTCCCCCTCCCCCCACTGGTCTTCCTCCCTCCAGCCAGGAGGAAGAAAACAGGGGTCTTCCGCCAGAAGACCAGGGTCCAACCCCCGATGCCCACTCACTATTTATGCCGTCTTGACCAAGTTATTAACCCTCTGTGGGTCTTGCTCTCCTCGCAGACCAAGCGAGGACAGTAACGTCAGCTGCACAGACTCATACTTTTATTTGGGAAGGTGATGCCTTCGGAGCGTAACCCAGGACGTGGCCCAGAATGTCCATCACGTGCTTGCTGCTGGGACACTCAGGCCAGCCAACCCCATCGCCTCTGGCTTCATGCTCCCTACCCGTGGCCAGGGGCTCACATCCCCACCGTCAAAACCTGGGCTCATCGCACGGACGTACACGGCTCTCTGCGGCCAGCTTCCTGCCCCTCACTAGATTAAAATCACAGCCGGGGTTTTCACACCTAGATGCACACAAGGATAACCTGTCGGGCTTTCGACACATAGAGATGCTGGGACGTCCCTCCTGACTCTCAGAACCACCGTCCCCGAGAACGGCCTTGTACGGCCGGACTGGAGCCACTGCATGCTGGTCTCGGTGCGTTTCACCGCCAGCCTCCTGGGAGTGTGGGATTCTAGACTCACTCAGGTTCCTTCTGACTGAAATCCAAGCATCTTATACTCAGTGAGTCCAAGGCCAAGGCCACGTAAGTAAAAGCCATTCAATTCTGCCCAGCAAACTTGTACATCGTTCTCAGGAACACTTCCTGAACTAGAAAGGAGACCCTTTGTTTGAGTGGGAAGTGTGGATTGTTAACTCAGCCGTCGGGGAAAAGATCCAGGAGTTGCGAAATCAATCCCAAATTTCCAAACTCCCCTTCTAAGGCCCCAAAGAGCAAACTCAGAGAAGCAAGAGCTTGTTTATTAAAAAGCTGCATGTAATAATTGTTCGACATTTTTCTCATGCAAAGAGAGACTGAGGAGATCTCTTTTCAAAGGTCTTCTTGTTTGTGGTCTCTTGTATGTGGGCTGCAGCTGGGCCCCTATAAATCTCCGGGACGTGAGCAGACAGCATCAGTAAACGTGACTGATGGCCCAGCACTGACATAATTAAGAAGAATTAGGCCCCCCGACTCAGCAGTGAGAAATTTGTTGCCCACAAGAGCCTCATCAGAGCCTTGAATATTTCACAGCTGACGAAGACTGGACACTTAGGACAACAAAACAGATGAAGTCAAACACCATCCGACAAGATCTGCTGAGAGCGCCCTGGCTGCTGTGGGCGCCCTGGCTGCTGTGGCTCAGTGGATTGAGCGCCGGCCTGCAAACCAAAGGGTGGAGGGTTTGATTCCCAGTCAGGGCACAGGCCTGGGTTGCAGGCCAGGTCCCCAGTAGGGGGCATGCGAGAGGCAACCACACATTGCTGTTACTCTCCTGCTCTTTCTCCCTCCTTTCCCCTCTCTCTAAAAATAAATAAATAAAATCTTAAAAAAAAAAAAAAAGAAACGGATGAGAACCAATGGGAATGTATCACAAGGCTCCCTCACTCAGCAGGTTGACAATTGCCCCTTCTGTTATTTTGAATTCCAGCGATACCCAATTATTCTATCAGTGAAGATCAGCTAGGCTAGCCCTGGCCAGTGCGGCTCTGTGGATGGTAGCATCGTCCCATAGACCAAAAGGCTGGGGGTGTGATTCCAGATCAGGGCGCTCACCCAGGCTGTGGGTTCACTCCCCCCGTCCAGGCATGGATGGACGCGACCAGTCAGCGCTTCTGTCTCACATCGAAGTTTCTCTCCATCTTTCTCTCCCTCCCTCTCTTTCTAAAATCAATAAATATATCCCCGAGTGAGGATTTAATATAAATAAATAAATAAACAAACAAACAAACAAGCTAGGCTAAAGGGAAGTAACCAAAAAAATTCCAAAATCTCACCAGCTTAGTACAGAGAAATGTCTTGTTTGCCTTCCCTACCACACCCTCTGCACATGGGGGTGACAGTCTGGGGCTCTGGGGACTCCCGGGGACTCAGCAATTCCAGCTGCTCCCATCTTGTTTCCCCAACTCACCGCCAGACGCCACGTTCGGGGACCAGGAGCTGGCAGCCTACAAGCACCCTTGAAATGACTGTCCACAGCTCATTGGCTGGAACTAGTCACGTGCCCAACTGCAGGGGGTCTGGGAGCCTGCTCTTCCAGGAGCCCCACGAGGAGAGCTGGGCGCTGAGAGCCACGTTGCCCCATGCAGCCCACCAGGCATCGAAAGAGCCGCAAAAATGCCTCCCTGGTGCTATTCGACCCCCCGTTTGCTGCCCCCACAACAATGAACCAAGCAAGGGCAAGCCTCCCTTTGTTGGCAGGTGGGGTTCCCGTGACGCTTTTAAGATCCGTGAAATGACCCCGCCCTCCCGTGGTTCCCTCCCCACTCCCACGTTTCAGGTGTGTCCACCAGCGGCCTGTGGCTCTGATCTCTGCGGAGAGCCCGCCTTCCTTCCGCAGCCGCGGTGGCCCCAAGCACTAATGAATAAATCGACTCCGAATGTAAGGTACTTCAAGTTCAAGTCCAAGTCTTCCAGGCGCCGGTGGCAGGGCCCTCACGTTTAGTGCTGCGTGATGACCTCAATACCAACCCCAAATGGAAGCAGTGCTTGGATGGCTGAGAAAACACCCCAGCCCCCCAGGGAACTCCTCCTGCCCAACAGCCTTCAAGCTGGAACATTGGTTTCTTTTCTCTGCCTTTGACTTGGGGCTGACAATCAGCTCTACCTGGATCTCAAGGTTGCTGGTCTCCAGCTTACTGACTGCAGATCTTGGGACTTGTCAGACTCCATAATCCCAGGAGCCAGTTCATTATTTTACATGCATGTACACACACATACATATAAACACACACGTGCACACATCCCACAGGTTCTCTTTCTCCGGGGGACCCTGGCTAATATAAGCCCACCCCCCACCCCCTCGTGTTTTAATCGCCAGAGTTTCCTACAGGAGGGTCAGACGAACCCGTGTCCTACTTCCAAAGCTTGCTCTGTCGTGAAAACTGTAACTAAGCCTGAGTGTACTTGGGCATCTCCAAGGTTGGTACAAATGCTGGGTCATGTTCTGGTCTACACATCAAGTGAGTGAACCGGCCGCTTACAAACCAACTGCCTGGCTTACCTCCTGACAACTCTGGCAGAGCGGCAGGGAGGGGGCGCTAACCGTGACTCACGTGCTCACGTCCGCGGGAGGTTTCCACTCCCGCAGCTGTCGATCGTCCCTCTGCCAAGGGCTCTGTGTTGTGAGCCACGTCCAGTGTAACTATTACCATCCCGGCTTCTTGATCTGTCTCTGCGCTTTAGAGTTGAGTCCACTCCAGAGATGAGGGCACCAGAGCCACGGGAACGACAGCCCTACCCTGGGGGTGCGCTTTGCGCACGAGCCTCCCGCAGCCACACGCCGGCGCAGAGAGGCTGAGTGCCGGGCACCCGGCCCCTCCCTGGGCGGTGGACCGCGGTCAGGACCAGAGATTCATGGCGGCCGTTTGGGGCTCTTGTTGCCTCGTTTGTCATGAAAATGAGGTATTAGAATTTCAGCGCCTCGCATGCTCCCTGAGTTATAGAGCAGAGGAGAGCTGTTCCTTTGGTATTTCCGATAATATGCAGCTTTGTCAAGGCTGATGGCGAACGATCAGTTCAAAAGTGCCTTGGAAAAGCACCCTTTATGTCAAAACGGCTTACATTGTGAAAAAAATTTCCATCCGTCACCTTGGCACCCAGGGAGATGCTCACGTACCTAGAGGAAGCCATCTTAACCCTCAGGAAATCCTTGGCAGCGATCTCCTCAGAGCCTGTGTGACAGCAGCCTCGAATGTGGCTCCCAGGAGGGTTGTGGACACCCCACTTGGTCCTCACGCTCCCCAAGAACACTGGGCCTGGCCTTCTGTGTGGAGGAGAAACCATGTCCACATGGAGCTATGTGGACCCCGAAACATCTTTTTGCCGCTCGCCCAACAGGGCGCTCAAAATACCCACCGATATATTTACTTTGTCTTTAATCTTCCCCCAGGGATATGTGAACTGGTTTTAGAAAGAGAGGAAGGGAAAGGGAGAGAGAGATACCCATCTGTTGCCTCCTGTACGTGTCCTGACCGGGGATTGAACCCACAACCTTTTGGTGTAGGAGACGACGCTCCAGCCAACGGAGCCCCCTAGCCAGGGCACATTTGCTTTGTGAAAGCCGTGCAGGGGAGAGGCATTTACGTTAAATTTCTGTCCTCCAAGGCAAAGATACCACTGTCAGCTGCTTGCGGGGCTCCTCCAGGGAGGAAAGCAGGGCCACTGGTGGAGAGCCCTAGGGAAGCAGATTTTAATTGAACTGGAAGCCAAAACGGAAGGATTTGCGACAGAGAAGCTCCTTGCCATTGAAAGGTTCGGGTGCAGGCTGGGTGACCGGTCCTCTCCCTCGCTGGAGACGAAGCTGGAACGGGCTCCTGGTGACTTGGCGGCTGTTATTTTACCATCAACTCTGAATGGGGAAAAGGGGGCATTCTCTGTTCTTTTCTAGAAAGCAGAGTGATGCTGGTAGCCGGGAGTCGAGGTCCCGGTCCTGGTCCCTTAGATTTCCTGGGGTGACAACAGAGGTTCTCGTCTCTTATGTAAAAGGGTAGCTCTCCCTTCTGGTGGTTCCTGAGCCCAAGTGTGTCCAATGGATTCCTTCTGATGACATTACAGTGGCAGAAGAATCATGCGACACCAGAGTGGCAAAGAGGGGACAAGTCCGGTACCGATTCTCTTCAGTGGCCGCTGAGCATGCTCTGTCGAAGGTGGAATCCACCGCCAAGCCCAGAAGGAGTGGGAGGTAGTTCTGCAGATAATTAAGTTACCGCATGTCTGCCTAAGGGTCTCGAGTGAGAACCATCAACAGCATGTTCCGTATTCACCGTTCAACATCACCCGATTCAACTCTCACAGGTAAGGACTGATGACGCAGGACGCATGGTGTGGCAGAAATGGGCTGGGGGAGGGGGGGGTCCTCTGATGGGCAGCGGGAGGACAGCCCAGTCCCTGGGGCCCAGAACACAGCCCCGGACTCGGCAGCTCCGCGGCTGTCCTCTGCCTGTCGTGTCCCAAAGTGACCATTCTCCGAACTTTCTGCTCACGTGTTATTCCCTTGCATGGGGGAAGCGGCCCATACAGGTCGTGAAGACTGGAGAAGGCCTGGAGGGAAAATCACTCGCAAGTGCCAAGGGTTCATTGTCTAAAGCCCCCCCTATGGGACGGGGCGCCCGAAGCATGGACTGAAACGTGAGACCTAAGCATGCTTTGGAGGCACAGAGCAGTGATGCTCCGTTAACATTATTGATAGTCATCTGTCCTTCCTCACTTCAGACACAGTATCTAAACACATCGTGCGAGAGGGAGCGTCCGTCACCCGATCCACCTGCACAGGAAGAAGACTGATGGAGAGTGAATGTCTGCAGGGACAGAGGAAAACGGGGTAAAAGGAAAGAATAATGAGTTTCCAGGAGGCATACCATCCACGCTCCAGGAATCTGGTATATCCCTTCTCCTTTTTCTAACTCGTTTTTTTTCCCCCCTAAATTTCTAAAATAATGCAAACATTCAGAATAAAGAAATGGTCTTAATAAGGAGATGACTACACGCTATTAAATTGTTCCTTCAAGCAGGGATCCCCAACCCCCCTGGGACGTGGACTGTTAGGAGCCAGGACACACAGCAGAGGTGGGTGAGCTTTGCTGCGTTATCACCTGAGCCCTGCCTACTGTTCCCGCAGCCCTTCCGTGGAAAACTGTCCTCCACAAAACTGGTCCCTGGTGCCAAAAAGGCTGGGGACCGCTGCCTTAGAACAGCAAGTTCTAGAAGAAACTGGCCAGTGAAACCTTGACCCACAAGCCCCTCAATGGACAGAGGTTGTCAAAGAACCTGGAATCTGATTCTATGGTAGAAAAATGAGATTTGGCAACTACGGTCACTGTTTTCCTAAAGATGAGTCCCATTATAAATATCTTGGTTGGGGCTTAAGTCACTGCGGACCTGAACATAAAGGGCAGAAAAGTATTAACTCAAAAGCTACCTCTCCTGGCCAGGTAGGTTAGAGTGTCATCCTGGTACGCCAAGGTTGTGGGTTCGATCCCTGGTCAGGACACATAGAAGAGTCAACCAGTGAGGGCGTGAATCAGTGGAACAGCAGATCCCTGTTTCCCCCCCCCTCTCCCCCCCTCTCTCTAAAAGTCAATAAAATAACTTTTAAATAAATGAATATACATATATGAAGATGGTAGTGTGACAAGGTACACATCCTACATGCAGAGACATCGTTCTGAGTGCTTACATGCAGCATGCTCACAACGACCTCTTGTGGAAGAAACTTACCTTCCTGTCACAGACTAAACAAACAATAATTAACAAGGTTTAAGAACTTGTCCGAGGGTTAGAGAACGCGTGAGAGGCTAAGAAGAAGGATGAGCCAGAGTGGCCTGGCCCTCACCAACCACCCCCGGCCCCCACTTCCAGAAAATCTCCCTTCTTGGTCTGCTTGGGCTGATGTAACAAAACACCGTGGGCTGGGTGGCTCGAACAATTGACATTCATTTCCCCCCATCTAGAGGCTGAGAAGTTCAATGTCAAGGTGTCGGCCAATTTCATTTGTGGCAGGAGCCCTCCTCTGGCTGGCAGACAGGTGTGTCCTGCTTGTGTCCCCACAGGTCAGTGAAACTCTACGGTACTTGTCTCTCTCTGACCGACTTATTCCACTCATTTTTTTTTAAAGGAGCGGACAGAAATCAGCCCAGAGTTACAGTACAGAGGATGCAGGTCCGAAGCCAGGATGTCACCCTCAAATTACAGGTTAGTTTATAGACGAGGCCCAGCCAGGCAAGATGACTAGTCCCCTGGCTGCACAGCCAGGGACGGCCAGGCTGGGAGGCTGCCGGCCTCGGACCCTCCTCCACTGCCTTCCAGCCTGCCCTTCGGTTCACCCCCACGTGGTCCCGGGCCTTCCGCACTGAGGAGCCGACGGGCGGTGAGAAAAATGTTGGAGTGAATGTGATTTAAAATCGTGCAGTGTATCACGGGGTGGCCACCTGGCGGCCATTGTTTCTGGTGACAGAATTTCAGGCAGCTGCACAGAGTGATTTTTTTAATCCTCACCCGCAGATATGTTTATCAATTTTATAGAGAGAAGAAGAGAGAGAAAAACATCGATCGGTTGCCTCCTATTTGCACCCTGACCGGGGATTGAACCCACAACCCAGGCATGTGTCCTGACTGGGAATCAAACCCACCGCCTTTTGGTGCACAGGTGACACTCCAACCCACCGACCCACCCAGCCAGGGGTGCTCAGAGCCGTTTTGGAGCAGGGAGTCTCTCTTTGATCATAACATTCAGCGTGTCCCGACGGCAGTCTCAGCCCCACATCCACCCCTCCAGGTCGGCAGGGAACCAGAAAAATGGATGAAAGAGAGCAGGAAATTGCCTTGGAGATGGCCAGTCAGAGAGAAGGCAGGAGAAAGAAGAGAATCGTAGTTGAGCCCTCATGAGGACCGACACCAGCCCCGCCCTGCTCTTAGGGGTCACAGCTGTTGCCTCCATTTACTCTCTGACTCACCACCTCTCCAAATGACCCTTTCCCATCTTTTCCCCATTGCACACACACACACGTGTATGCACACGCATGCACACACATGCACACAGGCACTCCCCACTCCAGAAATGCCTGGGTGGTCTGCACCAGAGTGAAACTCATTATAGTCCCTGACGAGATGCTAATCAGCCATGCCTAATTACCAAGTAGCACAGTAACCATGGTGCATATAATTAATCACATGTTTGATTAGCTTCATTGTAAGTTTCCCTTGATATCAACACTGAACTCCGGTCTGAGGGCTCAGCCTCGTCATCTGTGGATAAGAAAGGGCTAAACCTCGGGCAGAGTCACAGGGATGCCCACCGGCAAGCACAGCAGCCCAATGGCATTTACTGCTAGAACCGAGGGGGATTCAGGGCGGATCTGAAGATGGGGAACAAAGCCAGGGCTTCAGAAAGCAGGGGCACCCCGGAGCAGCGAGGAGCAGGGGGAGATCCTGCCACCCCGGGGCAGAACTGGGTGCATGCAGGTTGAAGGGAGGCCTCCGATACAGCAGGGGTGCCTGCTCAGCAGGGGTGTGTTCAGGGAGCTGAAGGCACTATTGGATCCACGGGGCAAACAATGCATTTGAAAAAGTGTGGGTATGGCAGCTGCACCTCTCAATAAACCGTGCTAGAGGAACGCACCTGGGCTCATAGCCGAATAATTTCCCATGGACAGCAGGTGGGAAAACCAAGACGCCCAGCTGTGGATGCATGGATCCACAGATGCGGTCTGTCCAAACCCTGGAACAGTCGTCAGCCTCAAAAAGAAAGGGAGTTTGGGGCCGGCGGCCACACAGATGAACCCCGACGACGGAGTGCTCAGTGACGTCAGCCGGACACTGAAGGACAAATACTGTGTGGTGGCACTTTTGCGAGGTCCCTGGAGCAGGCGAAGTCATGACCCAGGGGCTGAGGGAGGGATTGGGGAGCTGGTGTTTAATGGAGACAGAGGCTCAGTTTGGGAAGATGAAGAAGCTCTGGAGGTGGACGGACAGCAGACCTCGACAGGCCAAGCTGAGGCAGCCAGCACCTAAGCGTGGACAGAAAGGGGCCACAAGGGCCACTTATGCCCTAGGGAACCCTGTGTTTGCTCCTCACTTCTGAAAGTAGGTGTGGCTTCCTCCTCTGCCGCCCAGCCTCTGGACCGCCTGCCCTGGCTCCAACGAGGGCATCTGCTGGTGCCAGGGGCACATGCAGAACTCAGGGTCAGATGGCAAAGCGTAAATTAAAACCTAACCAAACAGAGCCCAATAAATAAGTGTCTTTGGATACTTATCTAAAGGAGCATCCTTTTACCCTGGCCGGATGGTGCAGCGGCTGGGGCTTTGACTCGTGCACCGAGAAGCTGCGGGTGTGGTCCCCAGTCGGAGTGCGTACAGGAGGCAACCGATCGATGTTCCTCTCTCTCTCCCCGCCTCCATCTCTCTGTCTAAAAAATCAAATTAAAAAAACGTATCCTCGGGGAAGGATTAAGAAAACATAATAAACAAGTATTCTTTTTTAAAATGTCTACTTTGGTTCAAAGAAATTGTCTTGTTAGATAAAGAAAAGCATCAGGGACAACCATCATGACATCCTTGTACCTTTGTGCAGGTGGTGTCATCTGACCTGCACAGAAGCTCAAAGGTCAAAGCCCAGAGGTCAGGCTGGACTGGGGGCCAAGCAGGGTTACAGCCCGCGTGCCCTCATGGCGTCCTCAGGGACAGCAGGGCCACCCCATTGCTGAGCCCGGCCCTATGTCTTTTCCGGGCGGTGGCAGCTGCCACGTGGGTTCAGATGGCAGGCGGTGGGAGCGATCCGTCACGGCAGACCACCCCTCGGGTCAGGTTTTAATAAAATCATAAATCAACACCGGGCCGCGAGCTCCCTCCCCAGAAGTCGAAGGCAGTGCCATGAGCCGAGAGCCGAGCCAGATGGCGTGTGGGAGTCAGGACCCCTGGTCACAGCGGGGGCCTCGCAGACAGGGCCCAGGAAGGACTGGGGAGCCTCACCCCGACCACAGCCACACCCCAGCCCCATGTTTGTTGTAAACCCTGGTGGGCAGGGCTCGGGGGCACAATTAGCCCATAAGCCCCCGCAAAGTACACCTGTCAATACGAAGCTGACCTGCTTCCATCCCAGATGCTGCAGACTGAATGTCTGTGTCCCCCCAGGATGCACAGGTTGAAGCCTAACCCCCACAGTGAAGGTTTTGGAGGTGGGGCACTGCGCGGTGATTCTGTCCAGGACCATAGAGCCCTCGGGAATAGACTCAGCACCCTCATGAGGGGATGGAAAGCCCAGAGCGCTCTGTCGCCAACCAGAAAGCAGGACCTCACCAGACACCCAACCTGCCAGCACCCTGCCCTGGGACATCCCAGCCCTCAGAACCGTGGGAAACCGTGTTTGTTGTTTAGACGCACGTCTGTGGTGTCGCTCATGCTGACATAGACACCAAGGACAGATATCCACCGCCCCAGGCTCCCAAGGGACATTGCCAGCCCCGCCACCCTGCAGACCTCACCACCACCCGGCAAGGCCTATCGGGGGCTCCAAACACCTGCCCCCCTGAAACGACAGAGTGTTCTCTGACGCCGGGCGCTGGTTCCCCAACGGCTTCCCGCCTGTCTGCACCGCTGTCATCGCTACCGACAGCGTGAGCAGATGCACCAGAGAGACATCCGTTCTGACACAGGCAGGCCCCGCACAGAGCGTCCTGCGCCCCCTAGAGAAGTCCGCTTGTCGGGTGCAGAAGCACATTGACGTGAAAAAGCGCAGACGGGGCTCTTGTTTCCAGGCTCAGGCTGGCTTCCGAGCTGCGGCGTCTGTCGGCCTGGGCGATGGCTTTCTCAGGGTACCTGGTGGTCCCCTCAAAGAATTCTAAAGATAATATAAGGAACACACAAAATTCCAAAATATACACGCACATGTACACAGTGCCTGACTTCATTAAAGGGGCTATTAGGAAATAATTTGTAATAATCAATGATATGTGTTTTGCTGTGGGGTACAGTTATCCCCCCCAAATAATAAATGGTGTTGTCTTAGATGTACATATAGTGAATAAGGCTGGCTTAGAGAAAAATAAGATCAGAAAGTGAGGAGAAACCAGAGAGAGGGCACCGGCACCAAAGCTAGGGCAGCTCGGTCGGTTGGAGCATCATCTATACACCAAAAGGCTGCGGGTTCGATCCCTGGTCGGGGTGTGTACGGGAGGCAACCGACTGATGCTTCTCTCTCACATCAACGTTTCTCTCTCTCTCTCTTTCTCTCTGTCCCCCCTCTTCCTCTCTCTCTAAAATCAATAAACATATCCTCAGGTAAAGATTAAAAGAAAAACACCAGGACAGTCAGTATGTATTAGATCCAAAAACAAACAAAAAAACTCTATATTCAGAAGTAAAATGGAATTAGGTTCTGGGCTGAGAAATCATACACAAGTTTTCCATCTTCGTGAGTGAACTTTGAAAGCTGTGCTGAATGAGACAAGTCTTTCCAGACATCCCCGTCCTGCACACCAGGGGACACCCCTGAATTTTGTCCTCTTAATGACGGTTGGGACCCCATTGTTGTGACCACCAGGAGTGCTCCCACAAATTCCCAAAATACCCCAAGGAGGCAGGGCTGGCCCCACTGTGAACCCCTAGTCCCACAGGAAGCCTGAGACGGGCCCCTCTCACGCCGGTGACGTGCTTGCGGGAGTGTGTCGGGGCTCTCCGCAGGGCGTGGGACAGCAGGAGGCCCAGTCCTGTGCCCTGATGCTGGACACTGGAGGGGAAAGAAAGAGGGTCAGAGCTGAAGTCGGTTTTAAGCTTGAACGGCGTGGGTAGGGCTGCCACACCAAGGAAATCGGAAATCTTTTCTTTTTTTTTTCTTATGAGGCACCTTGTTAAACGTTTCCCAGCACCTCACGGGCTCAGATGTCACTCTAAACGGGCAAGAGAAGAAGACATATTACGAGAAGGCGGGAAATCAGCTTTAGACATCTGGACTTCAGGGCTGGCAATATTTGATGACCGGTTGGTCCACAGATCACTTGGGAAAACAGCCATCCTAGCGGGACCGTTTTCTTACGTCCGGGGGCATCGGGGTAGGACAGGGAGGAGGGTGGGCTGTGGGGGAAGCAAAGCCCAGGTGACCGGGAACAACTAGGCCACAGTCTCCTCAGGGTTCTCGCCTCGCGATTACTTTTTTCCTTCAACACTGCCCTTGACGTGTTCGCGCGTGCCTGGCACACAGTAGGCTCTTTGAAGACGTTCTCCTGAATGATGCACAGTCCACAAATGAGAAAGGTTAAAGGTGGCGCCGAAGCACGCAGTGGCCCCCCCCGGCAACCAGGCTGGCCCCGGTTCTAGCTGGAAGCCACCAGACGGTAGGCTCAGGGCGGCCCCTCCGGGAGCTGCTCCCTAATGGAGCTCCCCACGGGCCCCCATCCATCATTGTCTTCGACTGCAGCCATGCTTCGCACGGGGAGAATATTAAGTTAACAGGAACACATTAAGTGCTGGTGTAAATTCAAAGCCAAATCACTGCACAATCAAACAGTCGTTACTCCAAAAGGATTGCTCGCTGGGGACAGGTTTATCTGTGGGCATCGTGCTGCCGTGTTGGAGCCGGCCATTTCGTCACAAAACACACGATACCTTGGTGAGAATCTCAGGTCCGTCCAGACCAAATCACTGAGGTCCTGGGCAGACTCTCATCCCCCCAGCAATTCACTCACCGCTGCCATGCTAGACTTGCGTCCCGGTTGGCGGGGACAGTGAAGGACACAGGACCGATCGTCTCTGGTCCAGGAAGCAGTCCAGGGGCGCTCAACAAGCCCGTTATAAATCGGGTGTTGCTCTTCGCCCTACTTATAGAGATCAAGTGTTACTCCATACCTACCTACATACCCCGCCTTTCTGGGATGGGAAGTGCAGTGTGGTGGGGTCCCCAAAACTCAGGAGGAGGGATGGACTGTAGAGGAGGGAGAGGCAGAGGAATGAGGAAGACAGGAAGGGAAGCAGAAAAGCCAGCCCTGGAGCACCAAGACCAGGCGGTGGGGTGCAAAGGGGGACAGGACATTCGCTGCCCACCCTCCCCCTGCCCCCAGGGTTCCCTCCCAAACCATGTCTAAATAACACAGTTAGCTGAAACCAGGGACTGGCTGAGAAAGCACAGCGGAGGGGGGCTGCACCCCCTGCTCAGACTTGATGCTATCTCTGAGCCCCTGGTCCACACCCAGCTCACATACATGGGCCGTGGGCCTGGGAGAAACTTCTAGTTAACTCACTACAAGGAAAAGCCTGTGGAATCCAAGAGCTGGTTGAAGGAGAATCTAGGGTTTATGCCATCGGTGCAAAAAAGAAATGTTGAAATAAGATCGCTGAGTTATATGTTTTTTAAAAAGCTGGTTGATAATCCTTTAAGACTCGGGTGTCAAACTCATTTTCACCAGGGACCACATCAGCCTCATGCTTGTCTTCAAAGGGCCGAATGTAATTTCAACTCCTTAACAGTTAAGGAGTAGCTCCATGTACATGGCCCTAAAATCATTTCAGCCCTTTGAAGGCAACTGCGGGGCTAATGTGGCCTCGGTGACAATGAGTTTGACACCCCTGCTCTAAGCCAACAAAGCCACCACCTTTGAGGTTATCTTCCCTACTGGTCAGGGGGGAAATCAGAAACGTCCTCAGTTTCCCCAAGTGACCGCTCAGCCTACAGGACTGTAAACACCGGCGTCTTCAGCAGCTGTTAGACGCAGTCACAGTCCCCAGGAGGGTCTGGTGACTGTCAAGTGGGCTTATTAGAAAAGGTTCGGGCGGATAATCTAGGGTCAAGAAACCACATTTTCACCTAGTTTCAAATAAGTTTAGACTATTTTCCCTAAAACCCTCCTGATTAAAAACTCGAGTGACTTCAAGTCTAACACCATAGCCACATCAACGGGAACTGACATCATCCTGGCTCCAGGGCGGGGAACCTCCTGCTTCCCCAATCAATTGGCCTTTGACAGCCCCCAGAAAGCACCCTTCCATGTAGAGAAGAATTCATTTACCCAAAGAGGGGGCTGGCCTTTGGTAGCCATGGTGACGACACCTGATCGCTCACCGAATGAGGTGATGCGGGGCAGGGTCTTAGGGTGCCACTGGCCATGCCAGAGAGACCAATCTGTGATTACGGGTTGCAGGGGGTTGGGGAGGGGGCATCTGAGCCATGTGGTAGCAGCTCAAGGGAGCTAGAAACTGAGCCAGGCAATTTCGCCTACAAAATGAAACCCCAGTAAAACGTGTGGTCACAAAGCTCCGTGGATGAGCCTGCTGGCCGACTGCCAGTGCCCCGGGAGGAGGGCGTGCCGTAACAGGAATCAGAACTTCACTCCTTTCTGCATCTAAATAATATTCCAGCCCTGGCTGGGTGGCTCAGTCACTTAGAGCGTTGTCCTGATGCACCAAGGTTGTGGGTTCGATCCCTGGTCAGAGCACGTACAAGACTCAATCAACGAATGTATGAATAAGTGGAACAAAAAATTGATGTTTTTCTCTCTCTCCCAATAAATAAATAAGTCGGTTGAAAAACAAACAAACAACGTCCCATCCTGTGGAGAGAACACATCTCGTTTGTCCGTCATCTGTGATAGACACTTGGGCTCCTTCCCCCTCTTGGCTGCTGCGAACGTCCCCGTACACATGTCTGTTTCAGTCCCTGCTTCCAATCATTTGGGAATTATTTCCTTCCCAAAAACGGTCTGTTTTCATTTAAACCACGGGTGGCCTGGATGGGAACCTGCGTCTGCAGGGTCAGAGTGCTCTCCCTCAGGGTGTCCCTCCCTGTCTCCGTGTCCCTCTCTCAGCCCTCAGCACAAGCTCGAACATTCCTCCATGGAAACTATTGGGATGATTCAGGAGGCCACAGCTGTGGGCAACTGGTGATTGGCAGCTTCATCACGACAATGCGCCTGCTCATGCATCACATCTCATGTAGAGTTTTTTGGTGAAACATCAAATCACCCAGGTGACTCAGCCCCCTACAGCCCAGATTTGGCACCCTGGGACATCTGGCTATCCCCAAAATTAAAATCACCTTTGAAAGGGAAGAGATTTCAGGCCATCAATGAGATTCACAAAAAATACAACAGGGCAGCTGATGGCAATTACAAGAACTGTGTGAGGTCCCAAGGTGCCTACTTGGAAGGGGACTGAGGCGTCATTGTCCTATGTGCAATGTTTCTTGTATCTGGTATCTTCTTTAATAAATATCTCTGTTTTTCATAGTACACAGCTGGATACTTCCTGGACAGACCATTACATTCCTTAGACCCCGACTCTTAGATAGGTATGCCTCCCATCCGAATGGAAAGATGACAATGTTCTGGGCTTTGCAGGATGAGCTGTTGGTGACTGATGGGTTAGGATGGGAGACCCAGGGAGGAAAGCTCCCATCCCCAAGAACACTCACACTTCACTGTTCACAGGGTGACAGAAAAATTGACCCAAATGTAATTTCCAAGAGCTTTCGCTTTCCAAAGCAAACCGCCTATAAAAGCAGATTTATTTTGCCAACGGCAGTAATAGATATTGTACATCAGCCATTCATCCGGGAGATGGGACAGTCTTGTGACCTTGCTCGAGACCCTGTCACATGGGTGGTGAGTCCCCAAGTATTAAAACATGGGGTTTTACAGCCTGCTCTGACTGCTGTCACCTGGGGAGCACTGTTTCCTTCAAGTTAGCGCCCCCTTGGTGATCGCTACAGGTGACCGTTCCAAATCCTGCGCCCCAATCCCACAGAAGAGAGCCATCCCAGCCCCAGCTGTCCTTGCTCCCCTGACAGGGTCATCTTCCCAAAGAATATCTCATCAAGTGGCTGACCTGTGAGGTCTCCTCTGGACCCCCATGCTGCGAGGGCCCCTGCAAGCTGGTCCCCGTCGGAATGCCCAACCCCCTCTCTCTGAGACCAGCGCCCTCCGCTTCTATCAGATCTGCCTGGCCCTCCCCCTGTGGCAGGTGTCTGGACGTGGTGGGGGGGTGGGGGGCGGGCCATTGCAGAGGGAGACGCAGCACCCTCCTGCCTCTGAGCTGCCTCATCACAGAGGTTTGTGAGCCATGAGCACTGAGGCCCGACCCTGCAGCACATTCTGCTGGGAGAACAGCTTCCTTCCGTTTCTGTCTAGACGCAGGGGTGGGCAGGTGGATAGGTGTAAATACAGAGATACAGAGGTGGTACAGAGACAGACACAGGTTCATTGATGTGTAGATCTAGTGATATATAGAGACAGAGAGAGACAGAGAGAGAGACAGAGAGAGTGGACAGAGAGCAGGTAGGGAAAGACAGATGGAAACAGAGAAAAGGACAGAGAAAGATGACAGACATGCAAGACGAGTCTAAAATAGGATAATTCTTTTTTGTTTTTTTACAAAACCACTCCCAACTCCTGCTCTTTAATGGCTTCTTTGAAGAAAAACACCTTAAGAAATAGGGCGGCTCCAGTCAAACTGCCTGCGGGGCACAGTGAGAGAGCAAATACAGAGCTGGGTGTGTTATTTAACACGCACGAGTGCCAGCGGCACAGTGTCAAGTTAGTACTGAAACTTGAAGAAAACTCTAAATTTAAAAGATGGGTCTGTACAAAATGATTATCGTCATTTTTGGTCCCGCCCCTGAACCTCTTAGCGGTTTCCAACACAAGTAGAGAACTTTTAAAAAATCTATGTCGTTTTCAGCACAATTCCTTTTTATTAATGTATCTAAACATCGTTTCACACCAAATATGCACAGTCGTCTCCTCTCTTTTGTACCAGTTTGGCGTGAACATCTCGTCATAGTCTAGCCCTGAAGACAGGCCTTTAGGGCATCGATACATATTTTGAGGGCGACGCCAAATGTTTACGTGAGACCGAGCCGCGAGCAAGTGCCCGTTCCCATCCAGAGCAGGAGACACGGTTCCAGCTGACATCCAAGAAGCACGGAGACTTAAGGAGTCTGCAGAACGGAAGTCTTAGAATACTGGCCTCCACACAGTCTTAGAAATAAGGAGTTTTAGCTCCTGGGCTAGAAACTGCAGGTGTAACCTCCCCGCAAAGCGTGAGAAGTCCAGGACCCAGACGGTTTGGTGGAACAAAGAACACCGAGCTGTGAGCCGTCTGAGCGGAGCCACTGGGTGAACCGCGGGGGGGTCCGAGTCATCTCCAAGACCCACCGAAGGTGAAAGCCCAGCTCAGGTGACCCAGCCCTGCGCCCATGGCCCCCAGAGACAAGTCCCCTCTTGAACCACCGTGGCAGACGCAGTTCCACCCAAGGACAGGAGGCAGGGCCCATGCACGGGGACCCTCAATCCAAAACACGCGTGCATTTCTCCCGTTCACGCTGCCTCCCGACACCTGCTCTTTGGAGGGCCGCCCCCAGGCCAGCATCGTCACCTGGGAGCTTGTGAGACTCAGAAACTCAGGCTGCACCATCAAAGCAAAGGTAACAGAGCTAATGGAGGAACGCGGACTTTATTCGAGGTTATCGCAATACGACGGAAGAGAGGTTGAACTCACCTGCACTGGAGAAAAATATTAAAAAGCAGGTGAGTCTGTAAGCCCTGGGCGAGCTGGTGGGAAAGGACCAGAGGATGTTGGCGGGAGGCTGGGCAACCTGAGTTTGCTGGTTGGTGCTTACTGAACCAAGGCTCCTCCCCTTTACAGGGATGGTCGGGAAATGGGGGACGGTCTTTCTTGATGATGACATTTCAAAGGGCTGGCTCCCAGCTCCTCCAGCAAGACACCTCTGGGCAGGCAGGAGGCTGGAAGATGAACACCTCCAGGGGCAGAGGAAGATGGCTCAGCTGCAAGTTCTAAGAAAAGGAGGGCAGCGGTCACAGAGAGGAAGAGTGCTGTCTGATGCTTAGTCCGCTGAAGGGACAGGCAGGACCATCGGCGTCCCCACTCCAGGCCCCCTGAACCAGATCTGTGCAGACGGGCCCGGGAGTCTGCATTTTCACAAGCTGCCCCAATGCTTCCAAAAGGTACCAAATGTCCAGGTCTCAGCTCTCACCTCCCAAGGAACAGAAACCTGGTCATACGTTTGCTGAGCTTCACAGATGTCATTTTGATGAGCCAGCTTCCCTACAAAATAAAGCAGGCAAAGGGGGAAACTCAAGGGGGGCATCTCCATTGTTCAAGAACGAAATTCCATCATGTCAGTAAGGGATTCGTGAATCGGGCAGCATCCCACTGAGCAAGTAGAAGGATGCTCAGGGGGTTCTACCAAATGGAAGATTTTTACAGGCAGAAGAGCAGGGCAAGGATGTCATATGGCCAAAAAAAAAAAAGACTGTTTCAGGCCAGGACGTCTTCTTTGGGTGGGAAGGCACCTGCATGGTCTCACCATACAGACGGCCTTACTGGGATTTCAGGTCGGCCACTGAAAGGTCACCTTCCTGGGAGCGGTTCAATATTGCAATTCTCCGGTCGCTGTCCCTGCCGGGGGCAAAGGACTCCGTCTGGGGCCATTATTTCAGACGCTGTCAGCTTTCAGGAGATAACTTACAGCCAGGCCCTGGGAGGAGCCCTGGTTTTTGATCGTTTTGTGCTGTTCCAGTGAGAACCCACCCAGGAAAATTCACTGCCCTCCCAACAGGGGTCCTGGACGCGCCTGCTGCGGTTAAGGTGATGTTTTTTCTTTACCGTTCTCCATCTCTTCCGGGACTTCACGAGCGTTACTCCCCAAGGACTACAGGGAGGTGTCCCTCACGGGGTCAGTCCATCACAGGGTCAGAACTAATTGAAAGTTGCTTGCTGTCTCTTCGTGGGCAGAGCCTCGCACCAGGAAAGAGATCAGCCGGCAATTAAAATGCTAATGCAGGGCTCACCCCAGCTGGATGCTCACGCCAAAGGCAAGGAGCAGCCTCAGCAGAATGCATAGCAGCCTGGACTAGACTCCATTCAGAAGCCGTCATCGATTTATCGGTGCTGCTGGTACCACTACGGAGGCGGCTGGCCGAAGGCAAACAACAATAATAGTACTGCTGAAAGACCTGACGGGTACACACACAAAGAGGGGAACTCCACGTAGACGCCATCGATTCATCAGAGCTGCAAATAACATGACAGAAAAAAAAACGTTTGGGCCCTGGCTGGATGGCTCAGTGGGCGGGAGCATCATCCACACACCAAGAGGTTGTGGGTTCGATCCCCAGTCGGAGCACGTACAGGAGGCCATCGATCGATGTTTCTCTCCTTCTCTTTCTCTCTCTCACATCAATAAAATCTCCTCGGGTGAGGATTCTTGGTTTGGGGGGGTGAGGATTTTTTTTAAATTATAACGATAATGAGGGGATGAATGTCAACTAAACATCATGGTAATCATTTCACAATATACATACGTGAAGTCATCACGCTGTACAGCTTAAGTTTCCATAGAAGGTGTATGTCAATTACATCTCAATAAAACTGGAAAAAAACACTCTAAGGGGCACTTTGCCAACGGGAAAGAACAACGACAACCTTAATAATAAAAGAACGGATCGAGACGGTGCAAACCAAATTACTCTCAATGATCTGACTACAGTCAGCTCAGTGTTTAGAACTTCCTGTAAACAAAACCGGCATCTTGGGCTCAGTCCCCCAAGGTCTGCCTTCCTGGGGACCCAGCCTACGGGACACGCGGCAGCTACCGCACAGGAAGGCCTGGGACGCCAGAAGTATCACTGAGGCGTGTTAACGCGGGCGGGCCTTATGAACTCCAGAGTTGGACTCACCTCGCTTTGCATTCTGACTCTGCCCCTTGCCAACTCCTGAGCCCTGGCAAGTTAGTCCATCACTCTCTGCCTCAGTTTCCTCGCCCGCACAAGGAGGACATGAGCGACATCTGCCTCACAGAGTGATTGTGAGAGTTAGTGTGACAGCCCCAGGGGCAAACACAGTGCACGCCCAGGTGACTGTGCAGGTGCTAACGAGCTACGATTACTCCTACGGTCACTGTCCACCTCCCCGGGCTCTGCCTGCTCCCGCCTCAGGCCCCCATTGGTTCTGCGACCCTGCCTCAGGGACCGTGTCTCTGCTTTAAACCTGTTCTTGGGGCTTCTCCCTAACATCCTCCATCACTGCTCCATCGGGAACCTCAGCTGCCACCTCCCAGCCACAGGCCGCGCACACGTGGCCCCACCCCTGGGGTTCCCTGACAGGAGGCTCAACATGTTCCTACCAAACTTTCCTCCCACTGAGAGGAACCTGAGAGCAAACGATCGACGTAAATTCCAATCAATTCAAAAGAAAATATGTCCAGTGTGCATTATGGGTAAGGCACCGCATGGGTGGGCACTGTGTTCCCACCCTTAGGGTGTGCTCTGCTCTGGTATTCAAGGGTAGCACATCCGTTTCCCACACAAAGACGTCCCTATCTGAATCCCCAGGACCTGCAAATATGTAGCCTCGCGTGGCCGAGGGTCTTTGCCATGTGATCAGGTTAAGGTGAGCTCACACTGGATTGGGTGGTTTCTAAATCCAATGGCTGGTGACCTCGTAAGGAAGGAGAGACTTGGAGACAGAGACACACACACACAGAGGAGAAGGCCGTGTGACAATGGGGACAGAGATTGGAGTGGTGCATCTACAAGCCCATGAACACCAAGGACTAGTGGCCACCATCCAAAAGCTAGAAACCAAGCCCTGACGGGTGTGGCTCAGTTGGCTGGACGTCGTCCTGCAAAGCAAAAGGCCGCCACTCAGGTTCCTGGTCAGGGCACATGCCTAGGTTCCGGGTTCTGTCCCCAGTCAGGGTGCGTGCAAAAGGCAACCAAGAGATCGATGTTTCTCTCTCATATCGGTGTTTCTCTCCCTCTCTTTCTCCCTCCCTGCCCCTCTCAACAAAAGTAAATTAAACCTTTAAAAACAAAACCAAAACATCCCACAACCTAGAAGCTGTGCAGGGTCCTCCCCTAGGGGCCTCCAGGGGGCACGTGGCTATGCCAACACCTGGATCGCAAATCTCCAGTCTGAAGCCCAGAGAGAAATGCCCGATTCCAGCCGCCCAGTTTGTGGTCCTTTGCTGTGGCCTCCCTAGGAACGCTTCAGAGAGCGTAAGTCCCCTTAGGCTGTTCCAGTCACTGCAAGTCAGGACGGAGGTCCCAGGGTCCACTTGCCCATGAGCAGGAAGAGCAGCAGGGACAGCTGTCCAAGTGCCCAACTCATCCTAGAAGCTAAGAAGAGCCAACCTCCTCTCTTGCTCTCTCTCTCCTTCTGATCAAAGCTATGAGGTGGAGCCATGAGAAAGAGCACAATCGTGCACAGAAAGAAGAAAGGACCAGAGGTAACCTCACTAAGGAAAGACAGAGGGAAAGGAAGCCTGAAAAGAAAAACAGGCAGAGAGGCTAGGATGAGACCCAGCTGAGAGCAGTGTCGTGGAACCCAAAGCGGAGCTTAACCCAGAAAGGAATCAAGTCGGCAGCGATCACATTACCAGCGCCTCGCAGTTTCCTGGGTAAGAAAAAGACTTCAGTCTCAGCTTGAGTTGGTGCTTAGTAAACAACGGAAGGAAGGGAGGAAGGAAGGAAGGAAGGAAGGAAACCCATCATATGTTACTTACACGTGAGGAGATCCTCATCGAAGTACGAGAATTCCTACCACAGTCACTGAGGCCCAGCTCTCCAGAATCCTGAATCATTAGCAAGAGCCAGAAATCATCTTCCTGTCCACCCTGTCTCCAAAGGTCCTGCCCTTTAGAAACTCTTCCCAGGCACCTGGCACCAAGAGAATGCCCCAGTTCGGCCCATGAGGTTATGCAGCCACTGTGGGGCACCCTCCTCAGGGCACCCACCCTCCTGGGGTAACAGCCCCCCATTACCACACTCAAACCATCTGCCTCTGCGGCCAGTGGATAATGACACCAAGGGCAGGAACCCCGTTTCTTTCCTCCTGGCCCCCCCAGCCCCCACCTGATGTCGGTCACACACAGACACTCGAGTACACATGAGGGAATAAATACCAGAAGCCACCCCCCACCCCTGTGAAAATCGTTATCGTCGTGAATCTCCATTTTACTACAGGAACCTCACAACGATCAGCTCGCTAGCCAAACGGTGTCCTCTGACACCATCTCTCCTACCTTCACCTGTGTCAGTGCTTCCTGAGAATCTGTGAGCCTTCTGCAGGGGCCCAGCATGTCGGGGCCCACGGTCGGTACATGAGGGCAGAGAAGCAGGGTGGACATCACCGGGCGGCCTCGGCTGAGCTGCCCACGGGAGCTGAGCTCAGACACGCTGCGCTCACCCCGAGGCGCCCACTCCTCAGCTCCTGGAAGAGAACGAGGAGACCTTCGCAGACCGACAAACGGCCTCGGGCTAATTAAATCCGCTGCCCCTGCAAATTAGGTTTCCAAAATGGAAGTGTTTCAAGACCTTTAAAAAAACGAAACAAAACTGGGATTCTTTCCTACCAGGGCTGATTCTCGAGCACAGATCAGCAAGGAGGAGAGAGTGAAGGAAGGGGGTGGAACCGCGTGCAGCCGTCTGAAAAGTCGGTTATCCTTTGAAGGCGCCAGAGGGACACCCGCAGACCCTCTCCGTTTCACTGGGCTGGTGCCTGCACAATCGCTGTCCCTCGAGCCGCCACCAGCAACAGTGGGAAGAGTCCCTGTTTCCCTGTTAAATCGGGGCGCACGGGGCTCCGTTTCTCAAAAACTCTCGGGGACAGTGTGCCGCGGGGCAGCCCAGCTCCATGGAAGGACGAAAAAGAACAGTCAGAGCGGTCGCCCTGCTGACTCTGGGTCACTGTCCTTGAAGAGGCCTGACAGTGAGCAAAGCCCCTGGCTTCCCAAGCTGTCCGTTCACTCGTACTTAACGCGGTAAATAAATGGCAGCTGCCACTGGCGCTCACGGGCTGCCGGACACAGATTTAAAGCTGCAGGAGCTTAAGCAAAGGCAGCGAGTGCTAGCGATGCCCCCGGCACGCTTTCCCCACGTCCTCACGCCCCGAAATCGGGATTTCTGTTAGTCCTACCATCTCCCTGTCTGCCGAGTCGGTCAGCTGTCCCCACGGCCAAGAGGGAGCAGTGTTGACGGTCCTCCCGGTGCTGAGCTGGATGGCAAGCACAGGTGTCTCCAAAATGAGGTCGTGCAGCAGGGGCGTGCTGTGCGTTCTGCTCACTCTTTCTGTAACCCTAAAACTGCCCTGGAAACACAAAGTGTACTCATAAAAGAATCAGCAAGTTCGAAGCAAAGAGGGTAGTTCCGAATTAAAGCGGAGCGTGGCTGGGCGCACGGAGAGGCACGCAGAGGGAACAGGCAGGAGCGAGCGAGCCATCAGCAAAGCAGGGGAGGCTCACGGGTATCCAAGCACGCTGCATGGGCACGAGGGGGAGTCCGGGAGAACACCCCACGGAATGCGGCAGAGCCCCCTTTTCTAGAATGTGCCTTTGCCAGAGCTCTTCACGGCTTTTTAGTGACTGAGTCAAAAGGGGACTCGCAAGCGTCAGGCCCTGGTCGGAAACCTGTTCCAGGGCTCTCTCCACCAATTTCGCTTGGGTTTTGGTTTTTTTTAGACATGCACAGAATAAGTGGAAAAAATTTGTCTGCATAAGCTAAAATACCTTTCAATAAATATAAAACAAGAACTCTAGAAAAGAATCGTGGCAGGTTGAATGGGCAAGTGTCTTTCCTTCTCGGTGAGACAGGGTGGAACAGGCTTCTTACAGCGGCGGCGACTGGAATTCAGAAAAAGGTCACACACGGATTTGCGCGTGGAAATGAAACTCAACACTTGGTCAGGGTCCCTCCTTGGGGAAGGGGTCTGTTTCACATGTGAATTGTTTGTCTTTACCCCAAATGTTAATAGACAGACTTGTAACCCACCGAATTGCTGGACCCTGGACACACTTTGCAATAACGCCCACAACCCAGCTTCTGCGTGGAACGGGAGAGTTGCCAACTCTGAGGTGAGTCAAAGGCTCAGAAAAAAATATCTAACTTATAGATGACTTTCTAACCACTATTCTCTACACCTGAAACTAATACAAAATAATATTCAAAATAAACTGTGTAGGAAGAATAAGACTTTTAAAATTTTTTAAATAAAATATAACCATGGCTGGTGTGGCTCAGTGGCTTGAGTGCAGGCCTGTGAACCAAAGGGTCACCAGTTCGATTCCCAGTCAGGACATGTGCCTGGGTTGCGGGCCAGGTACCCAGTAGGAGGCGCTCAAGAGGCAACCACACATTGATGTTTCTCTCCCTCTCTTTCTCCCTTCCCCTCTCTCTAAAACTAAATAAATAAAATCTTTTTAAAAATAAAATATAATATAAAATTTAACTTTTTTCCTAGCCAATGGCAGTACCGTTGGAGTTAATGCCCCGTATCCGACATGGACACTTGATTAGGCCAAAATGCATTGGCACACATACGTCTCCATCTATCTCTTTAAGAAAGTCTGAACATAAAAATTGAAAAGTCAGATGACGTCACACGTCCCCCCAAACGGACACCTGTCTTAAACGCGGCTCCTCCGCCTCTCCTCATTAGATCATCTGGCAGAAGCGCCGACTGAAATCGCTAACCCCAAGGGTGTTTGATCACTGACTCCGGAACGAATCCCAAAGCCAAAGAAAGACTCAGGGGAAACTTTTCAGTTCCCCGCAGTGAAGTGATAGACCTCTTCTGAAAGGCAGCTCCGCGTTGCTTAAAATTATATTGTAGATGTATCTGCTAAATCCCGTTAGCCTCCTAGGGCTGCAATAGCAAGGGACCACAGACGGGGACATCGGAAGTCCACCCAGGTCCCACTGGACCACAGCCCAGGTGTCTGCAGGGCCACACGCCTCTTCCGGCTTCTAGACCCACGGCCCCTTCGTCCATCTCCAGAGCCGGCAGCGTCACACGTGGCCGCACCACCGCCTTCCTCTCCAGCTAGATCTCCCGCGGCCTCCCTTGTGTAAGGACGCTGCAGGGACCGTTCAGGCCCACTCAGACGATCCAGGATAATCTCCCCCTCTCAGGACCCGTCGTCATCACACCTGTTAAGGCTCTCCTGCGATATAACAGCCAGGGTCTCTTTGGGGGCGGTTATCCATCCCAGTACACCCCCCTACAAGATGGGGGCTCCTCAGCGGCAAGAACTGCCTTTTAGACTCTGTACTTCAGGGAGCTTGTCCAGGGTCCAGTGAGGTTAACGGTGCTCAACAATGTCTGCAAAATGAATGAATACAGAACCCCCCCCCCTCTTTCTACAGCCACTGCCTCTGCTTTTGAGTTTCCTGGGCTCCCAATAGATCACCTTTTTATACAAGTATTTTACTAGGTTTATACCCTGTTTTGCATAATCCCTTTTAAAACCCGTTTTTAAACTCGTTTTTAACTCATTTCCTTCAGACTCTGCCTCTCAGTGGTTTGGGAATGAAGATTTATTTATTTTTCCCATTTCCACTCATCTTCTTTGTTTTTCCATTCATCCTATACATTTCCTCGAAACCCTGTTCCCCGGGCCAGCAGGCCCTGGTGCAGAATAGCCATCCCGGTCACATGGCTTCGCCCCATCCGAATGAGCCGGTCTCATATTTCAATGGCTGGCCAGTTTCATCACCCCTTCGAGGGAAAAGTACGGCTTGTGGATAAATCAAAACATCTTTGCCATGAGTCGGGGACAGACGAGCTTCCTGGGAAGCAAACTTCACTGTGCAAATATATCGCTCTCTCTGTCACCCGTAAGAGCACCCACAGTACCTTGCTCTGAATGAGAAATTCAGAATTTCACAAGGAAAAATGGCTCTGTCAAGCAGAAGAGTCTCAGTTCGTCTGACAGCGTCTTTTTTTTTTTTAAGTATAATTTCTTCATCATAAATTTGTCCTGGTTAACCCGAGGAGACTGGTGGTTTTTTATTTGTATGGCCAAACATCTTAAATCTCAGAGCTAAATACAAGTCCCTAAATCTAACCGCTTCTGCTGACAAGAGAGGAAACCTTGGAAAGCCCAGACTTTGCAGATGTTTTTCTGGGCTCAGGCATTCCCCACCAGCGGCTGCCAAGTTGACGTGGTCCTCTTTGATGCTGCTGCTTGGGCACGAGAATGTGAAAGACACCAGACGACAGAAGCTCATCCATCCCGTGGGTCGGAGCCATAACTGGCGATGCCCGAGGGAGAGCAGCAGCCAGAGCTGGAGCAGAAGGAGTGCTGGGGGCAGGTTCAGAGGGTCACCAAGGCAAATACGAGTGGGGCAGAATGACACGCCGGAAATGCCAGTCCTTGGATCCCAGCCACCATGTGAGGGGGGACCCCAAAAAACAGAATTTATTTATCAAGAACTGTGTAATTATTCTTACACGTTTAAACTTCAGTCACTTTCAAAGTCCTCTCCATTGGATGCCATATACCTAGTGAGACGTTTTTTTCCCCACCGCTCAAAACAGTTTTGAACTTATTGATTTTGATGCCTTTTAGTGCTGGCAGGGGGGGGGGGCAGTCAGAGACGAGGTAAATAGGGGGGTGGGGCACAGGGGTCCTGCCCTTCAATTCCCAGTCGGCGCACAGGCCTGGGTTGCAGACCAGGTCCCCAGCAGAGGGCGCACAACAGGCAACCACTCATTGATGTTTCTGTTTCTCCCTCCTTTCCCCTCTCTCTGAGGGTAAGTGAATAAAATCTTTAAAAAAAATTTTTTTCCAAACTTAAGTCTGATTTATTTAGGACTTAACATTAACAGAAACTCAAATTTCGGCAGCCGCGGCAGAGTGACCATTCTAGCGTCCGCATTGAAACCAAGCGGTGTTAAAATCCGCGGAGGCGGCATGTCTGATAGGATGGCACTGAGGGCACTACCAACCCAGCTCAGGTCTTTGAAGCGATCTAGCCTCCCCATAAGGAGACCCCGCCCCTGGTCAACCCAAATGATAGTGGACTTGACTGCATTTGCCATTTAGATACAATTGTGACACCACGGCCCCCCCAAAAATGCCCAGCGGTGTGGCTTTCTGTCAGCAGCAAAGCCGACCTCCAGCCACAGTGAGCCAGGAGAATCCCCTTTGCTATTTGGGTACTGTGTCCATCTTATTGGGTCAGGTGGCTTTTTGGAATTCTGAATACAGCAGCGACGTGCAATTTCGACCCCTCTGCTTACGACACACCGCTGACAAGTGTCCCAGAGGGCCAGAGCGCCGGTGGGCAGAGGTCCTCGCTTCCCTTCAGCAAGGCGATGGCTTCTAGAATCTGCCAGTGTCCAACAGCTCTTTATAGTCAAAGGAACACTCCTTCGACGACCTTTAATTAGTGGTGAAATGGAAGCCCAGATAAGCCAAGGAGGATGACAGTTTATCCTTCTAGGGCCAGAGTCGATGCCCGGGAGCTCCCACAGAACCAGTAACCCGTATTTATTGTTTAATTGCGTCTTATTTCGACCACAGCTGCAGCGGCTCGGAGGGCAGTTTGGAAAGGACTTGGCCGGTGTTACTGTGTCCGATTCTGACCCGTCTCCCACCTGCCCTACTTGGCGGCAGGTGCTCATTACTGCTTATTAGTACTATGCACTCAGGCCAAGGCTGCAAGTATTCCCCCTCCCCAACCCCCCCCCCAGCTGACCCCGGCTTGCCAGGACAGACCAGGGAGACCAAGAGAGAGGTATCTCATTCAGACTGCTCATGGTTTTCCTCAGTGGGCCACAGGCATCCCACCTGGAGCTAGGGTATCCGCTGGGCAGAACAAGTCCCGAGATCAGCCGGAAATCAGGTTGTGCCATCCAGCAGGCACCATGGGGTTTGCGCTCCTGGATGGTCCCTTTGGACCCATCCCCACTTGAACTTCTGGACCCAGGAGGCAGCTGAGGGGTCATCAACACTGCTCAAGGACGTAGGGAAGACTGGCCCCAGCTCAGCAATAGCAAGACACCACGGGAGGCAGAGGGCCAGGCCCCCCACCCTGCACCCAGAGCTGGGAAATCAGGCTGCTGCCACCACCCAGTGCCTGCCCACCGGAGTCTGTGCACACCGATCTTTGTCTGGGTGGCTAAAACCCTGAAACTGATTCTAGAAGGAAATGTAAAATTTAGCTCCAAGTTTTCTGAAAGGTATATAGATAATACAAATAAATATAAAAAAAAATAAGTGTGTTAAGAAATACAACAAGCTTGCAGGAGGCGTGTGTAACCTAGCTTAATGGAACAAACAATCTTTGAACAATCTGCTTCTCCCTCTCCCTCCCTGTCCCCTTCCCAGGCCCTATCTGTCTTCACAGCACTTCCTCCTGCCTGGCCTCATCGGATCCACATCCTAGGCCTCTCTCGGCCAGGGCGGAAGCTCCACGGGAGCCCAGGCTCAGCCTTGCCTCCGCTGTGTTCCCAGCTCAAGCATCAGGGCCCTGGTAACCTATGCCCGATCCTGCCACCGGGCAGGTGAGGTGACTGCCAACCGGGGCTCTCCAGGGAAACAGAACCAGAATATTTTATTTTAAAGAAGATTCTATTTATTTTTAGACAGAGGGGAAGGAAGGGAGAAGAAAGAGAGGGAGAGAAACATCAATATGTGGTTGCTTCTGATGTGCCCCCCACTGGTGACCTGGCCCACAACCCAGGCTTGTGCCCTGACTGGGAATCGAACCGGCAACCCTTTGGCTCGCAGGCCAGCGCTCAGTCCACTGCGCCACAGCAGCCAGGGCAGCACCAGAACGTTTTTAAATGCAGCCCACAGGATGCTCTCTGAAGAAATCTCTTTTCATCAGCATGTACTGGGTTGCAGGAATACAAATCCATGCAGGCGATCTCCAGAACAGGATGGTATGTTGTGAGGTGTAGGTTCCAGGGATCCCGAGAAAAGCTGGCACGATGGGGGCAGGCACCCAGGGACCTCAGGGAAAAGGGTCTCTGGACCTCGGGCTACACCTCCCACAGACAGGATGAGCTCAGGGTCGGCTTCCTCTCCATCCATCTGTTCTTGGCTCAGTCTCTAGGTGCCCACTTTCAAGTTTGAAAGGGAGGGTTCTTTGGGTCTGTCTTAGACCCAGTGCCCACCCTCAACCTAGCAGCGATGGCCAGGCAGGACCCAGGGGCACGGCCGGATCACAGCTGTGCAGGCTCACTTCCTTGTTAGGCAGAGCGTGGTGTCAGCAGCAGACCTTGCCAGTACAAGGTCAAAATGGAGAGCATTAAATCTCCCAGTCAGGTTTTCTCCCAAGCATTTCTGAATTTTCTCTCCAGTGGCACCATCAGTGCGGTGGTTTCTGCCTCCCCTGCCTGCTGGTGCATGGACAAACGCCACCCTTGTCCCAGCAGCGTGGTAAGGACCCCCGGGGCCCCTGGCACCTGCCTGGATGGGAAGGGAGTCTGAGAAGGTGAGCACGAGGATTTGGGGGGAGAAGAGAGAGAGCAGCTCTGCCCCTTGTCATGTGTCCTGGGCACGCAGGCGATGTCATGGGACTTCATGCATGTTCGATCAGTTTAACTGGACACATGAGTCGATCGATCTTGTTCGACCTGACAAGAAATCAATGGGAAAAATACAAGGCACCTCCCCGGAAAGGGCTCTCCATCTTAGGGTTAGAGAGCAAGCTAAGGAGTGCACAGGAAGATCCCAGCAGCAGCCTCGGGAAGTGTCATCGGCATAGCCCTGGGAGGAGGCTCCCTTCTGATCGCCAAAGGCTCAAGGGAAAAAGGAGGGAGAAGGTGAAAGGGACTCCAGAAATCTAGGGAGGGGACCTGGGGGCTTCGGCAAAGATCTGCTGCATGCCCACCCCCTCTGCTGCCTGCGGAGTCCGCCTGCGTGTGGCCTGAAGGCTCCGCTGTAGGTCGGGGGAGAGGTGGCCCCTCCACCGGCCTGGGAACCAGGAGAGTTTGGTCCTGGGCAAACGAACGGGACCGTGGCCAAGTCACTACCCTCTTTAGCGCCGTGTCCTCGCCCGGGAAGTGAAGAGGCGGGGCCGGCTCCCGGCTCGGGGGTTCAGCAGTCAGTAAACCCACCGCAAGTCTTGCCGGGTCCCAGAACCAGGGCGGCCGCGGGGCTGGTGCGCCCTCTGGCGTCCGCCTCTGGAACAGGCGGGCGAGGGTCTGACCAAACCGCGAGGGTGCCTCTGGACCCCGGGCACTCCCTCCCTGGAGATATAAAGGGTCGGGGAGCAAACGGTGGGAAGAGAAGGAAGGGCCGGGTACCCAGAGGCGTCGCATCTCAGCGCCGGCGCACTCCCATCTCCTTTCCGCCTCCCGCCACCCTGACAGCTCAGTTACACCCTCCGTGTAGCGACTGGGAAACAAAGGGTCAAAGGTGAGGAAATACGCCGAGGTTTGCACGACCCCTCAAGGAGGACCCAGGATGTCCATCCTGGCCTCCGGATCCTCAGCTCAGAGCTTCTAACATCGTCAATTAACAGAGGAGAGGCGGAGCGCGGAGGGGCGGAGGGTGGTGAACTTGGCCTTGACCTTACAGCGCGCTCTTGGATGACGGAACAGCGCCCTCTAGTGGGGAGCGCCGCGAGTGACACCGTGCACCAGGGAGGCGCTCTGCGTGCGCGTTTGTTTTCACTCCCGTATAGCCTGGACTGGGGGTGGGGGAAGGGCGGACGGGAACCCGACTTCCGGCTGCCGTTCCCTAGGCTGCTTCAAAGATGCCTGGTTGGGTTCAAAGATCGAGTGGGCGACCGGAACGCCTGAAGATGCGTGTCTGAGCCGGCTGATGTACGCACGCCGCACCCCCGGCCCCGCTCCCCGGCCCCGCTCCCCGCCCCCGGCAACGAGCCTCGTTGTCGGGATGTATTTGCTTCGTTTTCTTGTTACCAAACATTGAAAAAATTAATCTCCAACCTCAGGCTGCGGTTAATTTTCCTCCTCCTCCATGAATGTCTCAATGAGGCATTTGCATTCCGGGTTATCAGTGTAAAATTTAAAACCTTGATCTAACAGACATTCATTCAAAAGCGGGTAGCGCTGTGCGCCTTAAGCTTACACAGTGCTGTATGTGCGTTGTATCTCAACAAAGCTGGGGGGAAACAAAACCAAAGTCGGCAGTAAAATCTGGGGGGGTGTCGGCTTGTGCGGCGGGTAGAGGATGGCGGGCAGCCTCCTGGGCCCCTCCTGGACTCCCTGGCCTCCCCTACCCCCCACCCCGGGCCTGAGCACCTTGTCCCCCACACTCCTCCATCAACCTCCCCACACTGAATGCAACTCGCCCCTGAAGGTGCCACCCACCGAGACCACCTCAGGACCAACGGAAGCATCCTGCTCTGTCCCCGGTGTACCCACAGCTCAGCCCTTCTCCCAGCTGCTGCCCTGAGAACTCTCAACCATTAAACCACCAGCCTTTCGGGACTTAACCAGGGCCCAGACTTTCCTGGAATCGTTAAAGCACGTTAGTACCAACTCCAAGGAACTGTGGCTCTCTCCTTCCTCACCTCAGCCGTGTGCAAATCACCTGGGCGCCTGCTGCAGTGTGGGTGCAGGCTCGGTACGTCCAGGGCAGGTGGGCCTGAGAGTCCACATTTCCCAAGTTCGCAGGAGACGCTGCTGGTCCATGAGTGACAAGGATGCAATCTCCGCTGGACGATCACACAGAAGGTCAGCTCCAATTGTGGGCCTCATAACCCATAGCTTTGGGGAAATTGAGGGTTGCTGGTTGTTGGGTTTTTTTTTTAACTTTCTTCCTCATCTTTCAAGACCTCTTTATGCTGAAACCCAAAGAGAATTAGGTGGGTTTCACCTAAGTGGACGCCAGCACCTCAGACGGTTGGTCTGAACAGATGCCGCCCACAGCCACAGACGCCTGGCACCGCCATAACAAATGACCACAAAGTGGCAGCTTAGTTCCACAGGAACTTCCTCTCTGGCACCACGCGTCTGGGACTGGAAGTCCAAACTCAAGTTGTCGGGCCACGCTTCCCCACCTAGCCCCGGTGGTGGGAGGTCCTCAATCCTAGGCTACTGTAATAACTATGGTTTAAATTACTTCCGTCTGTGTTTCTACTGTTCTAACCCTTGGATACGTTTTATATGTCAGTCTAGAAGGAAAGCCGAGCCTCTGTCTTCAGCTGACCTGGGTAATTTCCACTCCTGTTTCTTAGTCACTGGGTAACATTTTCATTTCAAAAATTATTGAAAGAATTTGACCCTGTAAGAAAATACAATTTAAGTGCCAGCCTAAGAACCAAAGAGTCACAGGTTCGATTCCCAGTCAGGGCACATGCCTGGGTTGTGGGCCAGGTCCCCAGTAGGGGGCATGCAAGAGGCAACCACACATTGACGTTTCTCTCCTTCCCTTCCCCTCTGTCTAGAAATAAATAAATCTTTTATAAAAAGACTTAAAAAAAAAAGAAAATACAATTAAAGTACATTTGGAGCTGGTGTTGGTATTTCTGGGTGTCTCTTCCCACACAAACTCTCTTTTCCTCATCTCCTCTGCTCTTCACAAATGGCCCAACGTCCCTGAGAGCAGTGTGTCTGCACAGGATCTGCTTCCTGCGGGAGCTCAGCCAGCTTCCGGCAGCTGCAGAGGCAGAGTTCCACTCCACCAGCACAGGAGCAAGGCAAATTCTGCAAATCAGACTGGTTACGAATGAGCACAGAGGACAACTGGGGTCTGAGGGATCCTGACATGAACTAAGAACCTCTACTGCTTTCAGGAGCAGCAGTTCCAGCAATGTGCCCAGGGGCCACACCCACCCGGAGGACACACCCACCCAGAGGACACACCCACCAGAAGGACACACCCACCCAGGAACAGCTGCACCTCGGACTGGCTTTCCATGGCTCATAGGCACAGCGAAGGCGCGCTGATAAGCATGGGGACTTAGCACGGAACCCAGAACTGAGCCAGCACTCAACAAATGATGGCTCTTCCCAGTTTAAAAAATAATTCACGAAACTCAAGGCAAGAAGGATGGATTGCACCAACCCCAAGGGTGGGGTTTCTACAGACTACACCCCGACGGGCTCCCCCGGAGGTGTGTGATGAGAGCTGCTGACCCCTCCTGTCCAGTTCACTTCACGTCACAGCCTCCTCCTCACTCCCCCCAGCTTGTCTCCTCCCAGACCCACCATCGGGGCCGGTGGCACCGCAGGTCCCACGACCCTGACTCCAGGGGCACGTGGGGCCAGTCTGGCCAGGTAAAGACGAGGAATGGAGACAGAGATGGAACCGACCAGCAGCCAGCCCAGGGCGATGTTGGAGTTTGAATGCAGGGCACCAGACGACAGCCTGACTCTGCTCCGTGCCCAAAGTCTCCTTCAAGGTCATGAGTGCATGACACCACGTCGTGAACCTCCCTGGAAACCGACGTGGTCACCATGACCGGTCACAGACGAGAAGCAGCTAGAAGGTCGACTCAAGGCCAGAGTATGCCTGACGGAAAACTATTCAGAATTTATCGTGTGGCCAAGAGAATTAAATCGACCAACTCTGTTGATATGACCCCTTAACACTGAAAAGGTGGCCAACACCACATCATGTTCATTTCCCTCCTCAATCCTTGGGTTCGTAATTATTAATTGTTTAATAATTTAAAGCTATATTATCTATTAAATTATCAATCCTCTTTTACCAATTAAAAATGTCTGAAATTCTTGGTAGCAAATTTTATTTTTTTTTTAAGATTTTATTTTTTTATTTGTGGAGAAAGAGGAAGGGGGGAAGAAAGAGAAGGAGAAAAACATCAATGTGTGGTTGCCTCTCCTGCGCCCCCTACTGGGGACCTGGCCCACAACCCAGGCCTGTGCCCTGACTGGGAATTGAACCAGCGAACCTTTGCTCTGCCGGATGACATTCAACCAACTGAGCCACTTTTAATTGATTTTAGAGAGGGAGAGGAAGAGGAAGAGAGAGAGAGAGAGACATCAGTGTGTTGTTCCACTTCCCTGGGCATGCACTGGTTGATTCTTGTATGGGCCCTGACCCAAGATCAAACCAGAAACCTTGGCGTATCGGGACGACGCCCCAACTGAGCCACGGGGCAGCAAATGCTAGTGACGCAGACACGGGATGGTACACACACAACCAGACACGATCCACAGCGCCCCAAGCTCAGAACAAGTGTACAGCCGGAGACTGCAGGGAAGAAAACACCTGCTTCCTCGAAGACGTGGCACAGGATGGAAAGAACCAGCGTGTTAACACTAGGAAACTCTTTCCATCACATCAACCTAAAATGATGGAAACGTTTATCTTCTCTTGTTAAAAAAACTTCATTTCCGTCTGACCAAGGGAAACTGATGTAATTGCCAATTAAAGCCACGCACAATTATTTGGCCAATCTGTTTCTATTTAACAAGCCTGACAGTTCCTTTTAAAAGAAACGTGATGAAATATTCCCCAATTAAATAAAGAATTATTTAATGGATAAATATTCTTAACAGGCTCCCTTGCCATGCTAAATAAGCTGTGCATTTGATTATTTGATTACCCTCACACGCCTGTTTGGCACAATCATAAATTTTACAAATGAGATAGAAGGGAGGGACGCTCAAGGAAGAATTCGTCACTTCAGTCACACACACAAGCTCGTCACCTGTGAAGTCGCAGCACGAACTGGCTACTCCTACTCTAACAGACACGGCCGTCCACCCGGTCCCTGCAGGGCAGTGCCTTCCGTGGGCTCTCCTGCTGACCTCACTGCGCATGGTCGCCATGGTGGGGAAAAGCCGTCACACCAGGTGTGCCGTGCCTCCCACATCAGTCCCCACGCAAGGGCGAGATGTCACGGCATTCATGGTCATCAGCTGACGGGAGCTGTCACCCCAAACACTCAAAGCCGCCTTTCAACTTAGGTTCCCCAAACACACCCCACTTCTCAGTGCAGAGCACACGGCCTGGGAACACTGGGGACGGAGTCTTCAGGGGGACAGGAATTGAGGGGTTTGATTCAGTACTCATTGGGCACCTACCCTTGGCCAGGTATCGCAAAGGTCTGTCCCCTCTTTTCAACGACCTCAGTCCAGTGACAGACACAGTGTCCCTCGGTACAGAGAGGCTGACGGGTGGGAGGTCAGAGGAGCCTTCCTGTGAAGAGGTGACGCTGGAGGCGAGGGTTCAGATAAGGGCAGTCCAGGGACAGGGATCCAGCACCCTCCCACCGAAATAGCACAGTGATACCAAGAGTCATTTTCAAAAGCCCAGCGTGTTCGGCAGGAGCCCGGCGACAGAACACGCACGAGGAAACTGAAGCCGTTCTCGCGCTGGCTGCAAGGGGCGGTCCAGGGGTGGAGCCGGGCGGGGAGACAGGCCTTGCGCAGTCGGCACAGGGTGGTGTTCTGTTCTGTGGATGACGTGGCTCGATGACATCAGCAACGTCACGCTAAGAAAAGGGCCTAGCGATGTTTAGGCTCTGCAACTACATACCAGTACCGTTTACAAAGTATTTTCTTGCCCTGACCGGTGTGGCTCAGTTGGGCGTTGTCCCGCAAAACCAAGGGTCGCCAGTTCAATTCCTGGTCAGGGCGCATGTCTCGGTGGCGGTGGCAGTCCCCAGCGAGGGCCGGTATGAGAGGCAGCCGATCGATGTCTCCCCCTCACACTGATGTTCCTCTCCCTCTCTTTCTCCCTCCCTCCCCCTTTCTCTAAAATTAAATTTAAAAAATCATTTAAAAAATACTTTCTTACTGGAAGTCCTCAAGACCATTTACCTCGGGGACCTAAACATTCTCTTTTCTCCACCAGAACGATCTTTTTAATGCAGTGTTGATGAGTAGGGCTCTCAGGACAAACGATCACTTTTTAACAGAATGGTAACAGCTAAAACTTACTGAACGCTTACTAGGGGGCCCATATGGCTCGAAGTGCCCAGATTAATGCCTCTGTTCTATCGTTTTCGCCTCATAACATTCAGTAAAGCCAACACACGTGGAGAAACATACACTGGCAACGCACTGTGAGCAAAAATAAAACTAATTCAACATCCAGACAGCCAGCACCAGCAGCTTCCTAGGAGACACGATGCACCAAGGGGTCTGGACCGGGGTGGGGTGGGCAGTTTTCTGGCTCCCCCTTGCTGTTCCAAACCCCAGTTGTCAGCACCTTACGAGATCACTCCACACACTCATGTCCTCAGCTGACCCGCCCCCCTCTCTGACCCTGTGCCTGTCCATCTACCTACATCCACGGGACTGGTTAAGAACGCGCACTTGAGCCTCTGGCTGGTGTGGCTCAGTGGATTGAGTGCCAGCCTGTGAACTAAAAGGTCACTGGTTCGATTCCCAGTCAGCGCACGGGCCTGGATTGCAGGCCAGGTCCCCAGCAGGGGGCGCGAGAGAGGCCACCTCACACTGATGTTTCTCTCCCTCTCTTTCTCCCTCCCTTCCCCTCTAAAAACAAATTAAAATATATTTTTTAAATCCTAAGTATTAAAAAAAAGAAGGCACACTTGACACCAAGCAGACTTCTCTGCTTCCTCGCTGTGTGACCTTGGCCATGTTGGTCAACGTCTTTCAGCCGCAGATCCCGGCCTGGAAAATGGGGAAACGGTAAACCCAGCCTCACAGGGGCGCTGCCCTGCACAGTTCCCCACACAGGGTCAGGCTCAGCTCAGCGTCACTCCCCACCATGACTGTGGGGCCACAGTTCTGCCCTCACCTCCAAGGCCCTGCACCAACCCCCAGAGGATGCCAGCCCCCACCTGGGCCACCCCTCCGACACCCCAAACCCTTCAATTCCCAGTGAGTCCCACCTGCACACGGTGGTCCTGTGGTCACTGAGAAGCGCTCCACCTGCTCGGCCCGTCTCCGGACCTCGACGCTCAGGGGGGCCCCTAGTCCTCAGGCCCCCTCCACCTCCAGCCTCTCCCTTCCCTCTGCTTCCCACCCTCCTTGTGCTTGGCAGTGGCTTCAGCTACCGGAACCCCCCAGGGCACCTGCCCTGTCACCACACTTGCTGGCCAAACCCGACCCCAACGAGGCCACCTCACTGGCTCCTTCCCTCTTCCCGCTAGGTGACAAGCACGCTCAGCGGGAGTCCCCCTTGCCCATGGCACACACCTGGTGCTTTCAGGGGATCATCCGGCCCCTTCTCGAGGACCTGCCTTCATCAGGGGGCTACGCACCCGCCCCCTTCAGCAGCCCATTTCTCCCACTGGTGGTCTTCTCCCCACACGGGCAGGAACAAAACTGTAAGCTTCACGTCCTTCAACCCAGTCTCGGCTAGAAATGTAATAAAAGCGGAAGCCGAAGCCGCCAGGACCATTGGCAGATGGGGATCCCTACAAAGAACCGAGAGCTGTCCCCTCAGCGGCCCCGTGCAGAGCGGCCCCGTGCAGAGCAGCCCGAGCTGGCTGCCACCTGCTGTCACGACACTGGAAAACGCCCTCCAACTACCTACCCGATCTCAAGTTACAGCATCCCGGTAACATTCTTATCGTCGCAGAGCGGGGTTTGAACCCACGTCTGTGCAACAGGGCACAGCAACTTCCCGCCCTGTCAGAAGCACGGTGGCTCCAGAAACCCTTGAGCTGTAAGTTCAGGGTGTTTGTTCACGCGTGTGCACGTGCTGTTCCTGCAGAAAACTCCTCGCCGAGGCATTTTACTGCAGAAGGCTGATTTTGCCTGTCAACATCGTTGTATTATGACCTCATTCAATCCACAGAAAAGGTATGTGCAGACTTTAAAATTACCAGCATAACTAGCAAATCCTTCTTTGTCAAGGCAAATTCTGAGAGAATGAAACATATTTCACATCTTGGAAGAAATACCGTAAGAACACACCAGTTTACCTAAGGCCTGGCCAGGCCGGGTGGTCCGGTTGGTTGAAGCGTCGTCCAGTAAACCGAAAGGTTGAGGGTTCAGTCCCCCGTCAGGACACCTCCAAGAGGCAACTGAAGGGTGTTTCTCTCTCTCTCTCTCTTCCTCCCTTCCTCTCTAAAAATAATAAATAGCATTGTATGAATGGAATAAAATTAAATCTCTTAATTTAGCAAACGACCTTGGAAGCCAGCGATCTCCTGAGCAAAGGTCAGAGTGTACTTACTTAGGGAGCACTTCAGGTAGTGGGTGCTGCACTCCTCGGAAAGGACGCTGGGAGTCAGCCCTCCTCCCCCTCCCCCACCCCCGAACGCTGACCGGGCCACCACACCCCCTCCGATGACCCAGCGGTCCCAGCAGACAGTTAGGAATTTCCTCCCAGACTTGGTATTAACCATCAGACCCCCCGCGGAAGGGAAGCCAATCTCAGTGTTTAAAAGAAACCTGGGCACCTAGGCAAGAGTGTGCTGCAGGGCATCTTCGTGGAGAGCCGGGCCTCCTGTCCTCCCCCGGCGGGCAGCATCTCACCCCACGGTCACCCACAGGGAGTGGCCTGCTGCGCAGTGGCCCAGGGGCTCACACGGGAGCACAACAGCGCAGGAGATCTGGGGCGATGTCCACACGGCCCTCGGTGGTGCCGAAGCTTCCCATCACCCCCGTCCAGTGCCGGCACTTTCCAGCAGTCATGGATGAGCCCGCTGGCCCACACTTGCGCCTGCGCGTGCCCAGGCGAGCGTCCCAGAGAGAAACCAGGGCTCCAGCCCTGGGACAGCAGCATCTGCTGGGGACCAGCCAGTCGCACCAAATATCACAGAACACAAAGTGACAGAAAACACCGACATCCCTTTGTGTCTCCAGTTTATGACATTTTATTTACAAAAATAGGCTGGAAGGAACAGGGTTTACAGCCCCACATTCTTTCGGGGTGGGGGGGACTATTTTGCGCCACGTTCTAGGTTGTTTCTCCTGACGACTTTCCAGGTCGCAGTTACACGCCTTCAGAACTGCCCGTCACTAGAAGCTCGGGTGGACTGCAGGGACGCGAGGGGGGGGGAGGCCGCGGAGGCGGCACGCGGTGGCCGTCACTGAGCTGGCGCCGGGGTGCTTCCTGCACTCGGCGGCACAGGCCCCCTCCCGGACCTCGACACCAAACGCCGCGTTCACGGGGGCCGTGGGCGTCTCCGGCTCCGAAGGGCACTTGCTCACCGACATGACACTACCGGACGCAACGTCACGGCCAGCGCTAGGACATGACCCCAAAGACAGGGTTGTGGCGGCAGATGCTGGGGCCACACTCCTCGTAATCCTTCTTGCTGTGGCAGACCTGGAAGAACTCGGGCTGCGGGGCAACAACCAGGAGACCGTGAGCGCTCCGGGCAGGAAGGAGAGGCCTAACCCCACCCACCCACCCCGTCTAGCCTCCCTCCCTCCAGACCTGGCTCAGGCTCCCACCACACTGCCCTGGGCCAGGCCCAGACAGCTCGCTGGTTCCAAAACTGCTCAGCTTGTGTGGGACCAGCTAGGCCCTTGCCCTAAAGCAGCAATTCGCGGCCCATGCGCACATCAGAGGAGGGGCAGTCCTAACTGCGTGGGAGGGTCCCTGGGGCCGTGACTAGTGCAGACGGCCCGGGTTATGTGTGGACTTCACGGCTCCGCGACACTGTCTAGAGCCACGCCCACTATCTGACCTTCCCGAGACAGTGTCTGTCCACAGCACAGGGGACCGGCGGTACAGGCACAGGGACTTACGGTGGAGGCGAGCATGGAGCCGCCGAACCACACGGCGTACCGCTGCATGTGGTGGGTGACCACCTGCACCTCCACGGGCCTGGGCTGCAAAGGAAGGGGCGCGGGTCACTCCGGTGTGAATGGGCATCTCCAACTACCACTCCCGAGACGCACCCCGCCTCCGCCCACCCTGGCGGCACGGGCTCTCCACGGCCCAGCCCCTCTGTGACAGCAACAGCCACCCGCTGGCTCAGAAAGGAAGTTCCCGCTGCTAAATCCCCAGCCCCCCAGCCCCCCTACACCTAACCCCTAGCACCCAGCCCCTCCTTGCAACCCCCACCTCCACCCCCACTGCAGCCCCCCAGAGCCCCCCACTCCCCCACACCCTGCCCCCAGCCCCAGCCCAGGGTGGTACTTTGAGAGAGTACAAAGCAAGTCAGGGAGGCCTTATCTTTCACACTAAAGGCATTTAGATAAGGAAAAGAACATCCAAGCAACTACCCCGGTTCATTTTTTTAACTGGACAAATCAGATGTCTTAGTACTGTAGCAATAATTCCAAGTAACACTAAGTGTCCCAAAAATGCTGTGAGAAGTGACACTGGCCAACAGTGTGACCAGCAGGTGAGGGCACATGTGTGCTCCTGGTCACCCTGTGCTCCCAGGATCACCAGCTAGGGCGGGGCTGGCCCGGGGGCCAGGTTGCACTGTGACCCCCAGCGCAGGTGGAACGTTTGGGTCAATGAGAGCGTCCTAAAGGACTTCAGCGATCCTGCCTGTGAAGAGGCCCCGTCTCCCTGGAGACCGGCCATCACAGGCCCGGCCATCACAGGCCCGGCCACACAGCACAGGGAGTCTGCTGGCAGCCAAGGTGGAGCAGATCCACCACTGGGCTGACCAGTCGTCACAACACACTTGCAAGGGGCCAGGCAGCAACCTCGGAATGCCGCCTCAGAGTGTGCCTGAGGGATTCGAACCTGCTTTGCTCCCTGATACGCCGCAGACAACCGCGCTCCTCTGGCTCCGGGTCGGGGAGAGAGAGCCTATTACGCTCAGGCACAGAAGCCCCCCCACCTCGACCCCCCAGTCCCCACCTTCATTCTGGGTCCCCACCTTTATTCTGCCGCCGCTGAGCTCTTCACTGAGTCTTAGCCTGGCATCCACCACCCTCTTCAAATCTCTCTGCAGTCGACGTCCGAAATCCCTGAACATGGTGGAGCCTCCAGAAAGAACGACATTCTAGAAGACACAAAGCAGAGGGGTTTCCTGGGGCGAGTGGACCACCCACCCTGCACCCCACCTGCCCCATGGCTCCTGCGAACAGCACACTCCAACCTGTCCGAGAACTCGGTCGGTGAAGCACAGTGACCACCGTCAGAGGGGCACACAGTGCTCTTCCCTGGCTCACACACCCCTCCCCTTGGGTCCCCCCTCAGTCACAACCGGGGAAACTGGAGAGCAGCCCTGCCCCGAGTGTCTGCTGCACACACTGCGGGGGCCATGCAAGGACTAGACGGCCAGCAGGCTGTGTGAGCCGACGGACTGGTTGTTACAGTGACAGTCTGTGGCCAGGTGACAGTGGACATTCCGCTCACCTGGCCTTAATAATCATGGGGAACTAGGTCTTCCAATCAGTGCCTGAGCTATCAGAGGGGCGACGCTGGGAGGTGTTTTCAAACGAGACCCCCTGCTGCCGCATCCCCCCTGTCACCCTCGGATCCTGCTAAGGGGCCACAGTAGAGTGCTCACCACCTGGAACAAGCCCTCCAGTTGCCGGGCTGAAGCTGCCACACTGCCTCAGCCACAGAGGAGCCACGGATGCCACCAGCAAGCGGCCACCAAACGGAATGCGCATTTATCATCTCCAAAGGTCCCGGGGCACGGCCCTCCCTGCTGTGGCTACTCTCTGAAAGCCATGGGCACGGTCCCAGGACCCCAGGCTGCCATCTGGTCCACGTCGTGAGGGGCGGGCATCCCCACAGAGACCATCGGGCAGTACCTTTTCCTGGCAAAGTGCAAATTGAGACCTTTCGCATGACATCCCATCCTGGGATCAAGGTCATGGATGAGCAAGGTCCTGCCACCTCACGGAGAAGTCTCAGGAACAGCAGGAGCGTGCTGAGTTCCGGTCACAGAGTGTGGGGCCACCGACCATGGAGGCCGTCACAGGAACACTGAACTTGGTCACCCCTGGTCACTGACGCTCATTTACGACGTGACCAAGAGGTGGGACCAGGCCCAGGCAGCAATCACAAGCGACTGCACAACAAGAGTGTCCCCACCCCCGTCTCCCGGCAGGCCCCTCACCTGGGATCGCTCACACGCACCCTGCCAACGTGTTGGCTGCTAAGAATCACAGTTTAAAAGCTCCCTTGCTATGTCGGTCACCACATCTTAGCACAGGCCCCAAGTGGCATCCGGCCTGGCGCACTAACTGCTGGTGAGGCCAGCCGACTGCTTTCCGGTGGGGAGACCGCAGCTGACACCCAAGGAGGGACTGATACCAGCCCGGGGGGTGCAGGGATGGCGCCTGCCTGAAGCCAGACATTTCTAAGGGTGCGTTCCTGGAGTGCTGTGTTTAGGGCTTTTTGTTTTGTTTTGTTTTTTTGCTATTGTTTTTCATTTACTTTTACTTCTCAAACTTCACAGCAACAGCTGTTCTGGAACCTTCTTTCCAGGCTAAGAGGACCCGTCCCTGCTCCATAGCAGGGAGCCCGGAGGCCACATCCTCCCAACAGCCTCGGGTCACGGCCAAGGAGGCTGGTCCGCCCGCAAGCTTCCCTCGGCCACCTCCGGGTGACTCTTTGAGCCCCTCCTCCCCTAAATGACTGCCCAAGAGGTGCAGCTGCTTTTCACCGAAACTCTGAAAACAGCAAGAACCTCAAGATTGGGCTGCTGTCCTTTGAAGGTAATCTGAAGGCTGTGTGTCCCCTGCGTGCCTGTAAGTGACCCCAACTGCGGCGTTACCACATCGCAACAGACCCCCGAGGGCCACCTGTGCGCCCGGCGGCCTCCTGGTCCCACCGGAAGGGCTTTCAGCTGTGTTCCAACACCCACCCCCAGGCCCTCGAGGAGAGGGCAGCGGGCAGCTGACGCCCTCCTGCTCTGGGAGGACACCTCTCCCGGGTCTCAGCATCAGGAGGGTGGGCCTCGCGGGAGGACGCACTGGTTCCTCACACGTCTCGGGGCCCTGGATGCCGCTCTGGTTGCGGGAGGCTCAGGGACACGCGGGCCTCTCCACTGCTCTAACTCGCCCTGGGTCACGGACTCACGAGGAAGGCCTGAACCTGAAGCCCTGCAGGTCACATTCTCCAGAAGAAAATAGCCTTCACATCTGTCTGTGGCGCAGGCAAAAATCGCTTTGATAAGACCTAAAACCATGAACCGCGAAAGATAAAAATGGGTTTAATTTATAACAGCTGAAAAAATAAGGTAAAAACCCGTAAAAAATGGGTATGATAAGGTAAAAACCCATTAATTTGAGGAATTTTTCCCCTAAGCTCCCTATGGCCTATGGCAATTTAGTAAATAACACCTTTGCTGGGAAATTAAAACCTTTGTCTTTCACTTCCCACCAGACCCCCACCCCCAGCCTACAATTCCAGGCGCTCTCCGCCTGCCCACGAGTGACCAAATGTCACGGTGTGGAGTCCTAGCTTCGTGTGCAGGGTCACAGACAGCCCACCCAAACTGGACTGCTCGCCCCACAGAGGACGTGAATTCAAAGTCCCCAGGCAGCGAAGCGGGTGGTGGGCGCTGTGGACAGCGGGGCCAGGACCGGGGGCCAGGCCCCAGAAGTGACACCCTCCCCTTCCTCCCTTTCTGACCTCAGCTCGTCCCCACTCACAAATAATGCAAGAGGCCGAGCACTCCCTGTTCCAGTTACCTTTTCCTTTCCCTCCTGATTTCTTTTAAGATTTCATTCATTTACTTTTAGAAAAAGGGGAAGGGAGGGAGAAAGAGGAGAGAAACATCAATGTGTGGTTGCCTCTCACATGCCTCCAACTGGGGACCTGGCCCTCAGCCCAGGCCTGTGCCCTGACTGGGAATGGAACCAGCGACCCTTCATGCTGCAAGATGAGACCCAACCACTGAGCCACACCAGTCGGGGCTCCCCCTTACTTCTGACTGGGAAGGTAACTCGACACTGGACACCATCTTTACACCTACTTCAAGGTTAAAATGGGCCACTAGTTGAACACATAGCCAAGGCTGTCTGGCATCTGGTGACGTCAGCTCCAGTAATGGTGCCAGATTTGAGAGGACACTTTTCCCTGGGCAGGTATCACAACGACCGCCCCAGCAACAGCCAACCAGCAAACACCTTTGGATTCCCTTGCACGAGTTACGTGAGACCAGAGAGGTGCCCTTGACCGTATCCTCGCTCTGAGCAAGGGAGGGCTCGCTCTGCTGTTGACACTTCCCACTCTACTTACATAAACCACCTCCAGTAAAACAAGGGCAGAAGAGGGTGACCCCAGGGTCCAGCCCGGTGGTGGCGTACGGCCACCGACACCTCACAGTCCCTGAACACCTGACCAACTGCCCTGAGGGGCTGCCTCCTGGTCCAGACCCAGACTTCAAACTGAACCTCTCCTGCTCTCTGCTACAGAAATCTTGCTGTGACAACACCTTGCTCGTTTTGTGCAGCTCGGTGTTACAAAGTCACCGCCCCAACAGTGGCTGCCCGGTGACCGCGTTGGTCACTGCAGCCTTTGCGACACCCTACAAGAAACCCCGAGAACTGCAGAAGCCGCTGCCCAAGAGAGGCGCCCTCTGCTCTGGGCTCCGGGTGCTCACAGGCGGCCCAAGCCTTCTGAAAACAACCCCCCCGCCCCGCCCCCCGCACCGGGACATGACGCACCCACTGGGACGAGCCCTCCTGGTGAGATCCCCAAATCAGCCACTGCCTGAGAATCAGCGATGCTGCTGAGAGCCGCTCAGAGCTGCTTTCCGATGCCTGACCGACGATGCTTTCTAGGAAAGACCTCGATGAAAGGGGTCACGGAGCAAAAGAATGTAAATAAAGCCCCTGTAAAAGGGCACAGCGCCTGCTGCCCCCGAGGGGCTGCCCTGCCAGCCAATGCCTCGGGCGTCAACACGGGACAGAGTGACCTTGGCACGGGGCCCACAGCTGCCCTGTGCCCCAGAGAACTGCTTGCGAGGATGAGAACACAGCCACTATGATGGCGGGGCTGATGGCCACCACCCTGAAAGTAGACAGCCTGGTTTCAGAGCAGTGTCACCGCGTCATTCACCTGCACTGACAGCGGCGGCCTCCTGCCGAGGGTGTCGCTATCCCCTTCCCATCTCCCAAATACCCCTCATCTTTGCCCACACTCTGTGGGCTTCCGCCTGTGTCAACGCTTCCTGAGTAGCCCTTCCTAGGTCTCAAATAAACGCTGTGGCCTCTCAACTGGAAAGGCCGTTCTTTCCTCTCCAAGGTTAACATCTCCTAACAGAGCAGAAAACATCGCCCTCCAGGCAGCGAGGACTACAGGAAGCCCCGACTTCCCGAGTCCCGTGCAGGGAGAGGGACCCGACCCATTCCTGCGCTCACCAGCCAGGGCGCACAGGGCAAACGGGAACCGAAACCTTCGTGTTACAACTACTCAAGGAAACACAGCCTCAACCCGACACTCGACTCCAGACACAGGCCTCTCCTCTCGCCCCAATCAACACGTCCACGGAAAAGGTCTTTCACGCAAAAGAAGGGGGCCTCACCTCACTTCACAGCCTCCTGGCCTCTACACAGTCCACACGCTGTTCCTAGTCTCCAAAACACAGGAGAATTGCAGAAGGAACCACGGAAAAGCCCCTCCTCCAGCCCTCAGCCACGCCCCCCTGAGGCACGGCTCAGTCGGACAGGGGCCCTTAGCAGCACACGACCCCATTTTCTGCACAAACGGACACGGCTGTGAGTGTGCCTTCCACCCCTAAGATGTATCCAGCTGGAGCCTGAGGAGAAGGTGGGACGGGCACTAGGAAGAGCCCCGAGAAGTGGATCGGGGACAGCAAGTAAATCCGCCTGCGCTTCTCTTCGCGTTCCTTCTGCGACGGGCTTGCTGGTGTGGAGGCAAGGCTGGTTTCCCAACTACGTTTTAGGGACATTTCAATGTTACCTGAACTTGTTCTCAACCCAAGTGACTGCTCAGAGAACTGGCCGACAGCTGAGATTTAGCTTGTAGATTTGTATCGCCTACACTTGCCTGAGACTGTACAAAGCTTGCCCTCGCTGCAGTGCTGAGTCTGCTTGTGCCGGGGTCCCCACCCAAATCCAGTGTCACAGCCACGCGGCACTGCCTCCCGGCCATCCCAGGGGACGTTAACCCGGTAACCGACTCCTGGGTGCACTGCAGACCCGACGGCCACGGCACGCCGGAGCCACCACTGCCTACGGGTTAAGACGACTGTCGGGCGCCCCTGGCAGCTGTCCCTGTGCTGTGTTGTTGGAAGGCTGCCCTTCTTCAGGAACAAGGGCTCCTGAGCTCTGGAACTGAACCCAGCGCCTGTGATCTCCGCGACACCAAAGACAGCACACCTGTCTCTAAGACGTGAGCTGTGCCGTGCCCAAGAGCCTTCGAGGAAGTGCCGGCGAATCTCAGCGCTGGCCCGAGACAGCTGCCAGTCACAGGGACGGGACAGACAGGACACTGACTCACAGGAGCTGTCTGCACGGCCTCTCCCTCCATGGCCCTAACCTGCCTGCTGCCCACCTCCTCACTGAGACCCAAGCTGCTGGCGGCCCGACGGGAGGACGGGAAGGTTCCCAGAGCAGGGACCCCGCCTCGGGTCCCAGACAACCTCCTGCACTACAAACGCTGAATGTCGGGGGTTACCACACTGAACACTACAAACGCTGAATGTCAGGGGTGCCACACTGAACACTACAAACGCTGCATGTCAGGGGTGCCACACTGAACGCGGGGCAGTTCCTCACACTCAGTCCTGTCCAGGCAGAGGCAGAAGGAGACAAAGCACGGTGACCCCCTTGCTGCTTGTCTTTCTGGAGAATCCCCTTGTCTGCCGGCCCCTTAAAATCTGAGCTCCCTGCGGTCGAGGGGAGGGACACACTGGGGGGCTGGGTGAGAAATGACGGAGGGACTGAGAGGTACAGACTGGCAGTCACAGCAATGCCCCGCGCTGCAGAGCGGCCGAGGGGATCTAGTCCGTAACTGTGTACAGCTGTGCGGTGTCAGACGGGCACTGGGTTTGGGGAGGTGGCCACTTACGTCTAAGCACGCACATCAATAATAACTGAAAAGTAAAACATTATTCAAAGTTAAAAAAGATTAAAGAAAAAGAGGAAATAAATCTACTGAAAACAATTAAAGAACCGACACACCCAGAAAACAGTTTAGCGTGTCATTCAGAACCTTCCCTTTCATATACACACAAGCTGTATTTTTACGTCAAGTGAAACACTACGTGTAAATCTCACAACCTGCTTTTTCACTTAGCAATATATATACTGATACCTTTCCATCTGAACTTACACCGATTTACCTCCTTCTCGTCAAAGGCCGCACAGTACTCCATCTTACAGACGAAAGGCCGCATCAAACCCTCTTCCCCAGCCCCATTCCCAACGCTCCGAAATGCACCGCCGAGGCCTGAGCGAGGCGGGGCGCGGTGCTGAGGGTGGCCGAGAGCCAGACCCCGCACGCAGAGGCTCTGAGGAGGTGGGGGTGAGGGAGGCTACCTGACCGTGCCTTTCTGCTCTCGATGTCTGACCATCGGCAATATCCCCTTTGACCCTGTAACTACTCGGATGAGCATTCTCTCAAGTTTCAGGAGAGAATCTGGGGGGAAAACATCATGTGAGTGTTTCTACAGGGTTGTCCCAGGTCGGGCTCTAACCTCCCCCACAACGCGGCGTGGGCGTCGAGCCAGAGTCTGCACCCAGCAGAACCAGCGGGGAGCGTGCGCAGACAGTCCAGCCCGCCTGTTATCTTGCCAGCAACACATGCGGTCAACGTCGTCACATTTAAAACACGGCTGGCTAGTGGAGGGTGAAAGACAGAATAAGTGTTTAATTCCAGCTCACCGCGCCCTACCCCCAAACATTGAAGGCTTCCACTCTCCAGGAAAAGTCCTCTGCCATTACACCGAGACGGGGGGGACACAGGGACGTCCGCAGGTCAAGCTCTCAGCCTGTTCTAAGGACGCTGGGCCACCGACAGCGGGATGAGCTCAGGGTACCCGGCCCGAGCGAGCGGCGCGTACCTTGTACAGCGGACGACGCACATCGATGGGGCAGTTCTGGACGACTTCATCCACAACGTCAGAGATGGACTCCATGAAATCCGGGCTGGCAAACTGCATTTTACATAAACACAAAGGAAGCATTACACATTTCCCTCAACAGGAAAGAACAAAAAGGCTTTCTAAAAAGTGTCTCTAGCAAATGCAGAACTGACTGTGCCGTCGAACGCGTCACATGGGAGTGAACCGTATGTCAGACGGAGCCCACGTGCCTGCATGTGTGAGGACCGGCGATGACACGCGCCCTCGAGAGAGGAAGGAGAACGACCCAACACGACAAAAGCGGACCGGCCCCACGTTACGCACACAGTGAGACGCGCCGAGAGAGCGCACCAAAGCATGTGCGCGACATACGCGAAATAATGAGGAACACAGTGAGTGTGTAATGAGCACGTCAGTTACGACACTAATTAATGAAAAATGAGCCAGGGTACAAGAAAGAGACACAGTCGGTGATAGGTCGCTGCGGGTGCCTTCAACGTGAAGAAACATCGCAGTCGTGTTGCTGAGGAAACGGCCGTAGCCTCCGCTCCCTCAGCTGTGTCAGCTGAAGTGCAAACGATTCCACCCGTTACATCTGAAAAACGTTTTAAAATCAAGGGGAGCTTTGACGCACACGGGCACGGAGGGAGGAGCAGCTGGCACCCAGCTGCTCGCCAGCTGTTCACTGGACATGGCCAGCTGCACGTCCACTTCAAACCAGTACGGTCAAGGGCAGGCGTGGACGAGCAGGACATTATGAGGTTACAGCAACGCACACACAGGCCATTTCCCTACACAAAACAGGCCTGTGTCCATCTAAAAATAGGCAGAAGTTGGCAACCTACTTATTGAATACAAACTGAATCAGGCAGGAAGATAAATCAAACCATTTTAAAAATGCATTTTATTCAGCCCTGGCTGGTATGGCTTAGTGGACTGAGTGCTGGCCTGCAAACCAAAGTGTCGCTGGTTCGATTCCCAGTCAGGACACAGGCCTAGGTTGTGGGCCATGTCCCCAGTAGGGGGCGCACAAGAGGCAGCCACACATTGATGTTTCTCTCCCTCTTTTTCCCTCCCTTTCTCTGAAAATAAATATTTTTTTAAATGCACTCTATTTAAACCTTAATTACTGCATCTACAAAAGTAACAGTGGTAATGTGTGACCGCCAGCTAACATGGTGACAGCCAGGATTGTCACTGAGCAGCTCACAGTGAGAAGGCCAGTCCTCGGGCAGAAGCAGTAACCACAATGACCGGTGGCCGACACACAGCAGGCAGGTGTCCTGGATGAGAAGCTGGTATCAGGTGGAAAGGCCACGTGGCCCCCTTCCCACAGGGGCAACCTGCACTTGTCCCCGAGATCGGCCTGTTGTCATATCAATGTGTAGTTTGTTCCAACTCCATGATCCTCAACTGCGCTTCCAACCCCGTCCTCACACCCGTGGTTTGAGCAAGCATTAACTGCATACGGAAAAGCAAGGCCACAGAGAAGCAGAGGGGACCGCCCAATCCAGCGGACGGACTGCACCGAGATGCACAGGCGGTCCACACATCCGGGGACTGGGACCTGACTGGTCCGTACGCGAGGCGGCAGCCTTGCTCCACACACACTGCCCTTCAACACACTCCAGGGGGAGGGGCCTCACCTCTGGGTGAAAGAAAATTTCAGGTCCCAGGAAGCGTTCGTAGCCCACGTCTACAACGAACTGCTTCTGGTTGATGGCGTTGATGCCCGTGTACTGCTTGATCCACCTCCGGGGGTCCACGTCGTACTTGGCAAACTCCTTGACTATATCGGGGCAAATGTAACAGTATTTCTCCTGCATACACACACACAGACGCCACCGGGCATCAGCGACTGACCCAGAGCCTCCTCTGACAGATGCCCGTGACCCCAAGCCTCAAACACCCCCGACTGGAGACCTGTCCACACCCCGACTCCAGCGTGGACATGCCATCGGGCCTGGCGGTCTGTCGCCTTGCACAGGAGACAGGACCACACTTCGATTTCAGACACGTAGAGCTGCTCTCTTTGCAACTCAGCCGTTAGTTTCAGCTTCACTGCAACAAATTTGTTGCCATATTTTCTGAAATAACATCTCAAAGCATCTGCAAAGTCTTCTGTCTCCATCTCCTCTTGCCTTATTCCCGTCAGGCGGCCCCGCAGGGCACCTGCCTCGGGGACTACCACCTCCTGATATCCACCCCGGCCAGTCGGCCAGCTGTCAACCTCCCGGGCAGCTGACCCAGCGTGGTCATTGGCCCAATGACAGAATTTACTACACGCCAAGGCACATGGGATGCACACGCCAATAGCACCCACTGACCCCTGCCCTGGCGCACACCCCTGGCTGGGAGTCTCTAATAACTAAGCAGGTGACACAGTGGGCTATGAGGTGGCAGGAGCCATGGAATCAAGGCAAGGCAGACCTAGGTGGCCTGGAGCCTGCCACCGCCGCTGCAGGAGAACATGCCCGTGGCTCACCATTGACCACTGGCCTGGGGTGTGCCATTTCCTCTGCATCTGGGGGTGCTTGACGGGGATCCTTGGGTAGATTGCCTGTCCTCAGAGCTAACCTCAGCAAAGCCACAGGTGGCACTTGAGGACCAGCTTCTGGAAGCCAGCCTCCTTTGGGCAGACGTGTGGAGCCTGGGATTGCCTGGCTTCAGGGTCTACAGGGTGATCTGCAGCTGCTGGGTCAGCCTGCTCCCCGTGCATATGGAGCCCCCACTGCAGGGGCAGGAGCACCCCAGTGCTCATACACGTTTTGGAAGGGCCTCTGAAGGTGTTCTCATGATGTGAACTCGGAGGTTTCTCAGCATCCCTGAACCACACACTAATGCCACCCCAGATGCACTGACAGGATTCCAAGACTGGCGGGCGGGGTTTGCCATACAATGCTGTGCCCCTGCCAGCAGAGGCGGTGAGCCAGGGGAGACGAGGAAAATCCACCAGGCTGGACACAGAGTGTCACGTCATCCCGGAAGCCTGGTCAGTTCTCAGGGCAGTGCAGCTGGCTCAGTGCCAGGAGGAGAGGCTGCAGGGAGGCCAGGTGGAGGCTGGGCTCATGCCCAGGACAGTGGGAGCCACCATCCACACAGCCTCGGGCCTGCCCATGGCCCAGGACACAGCCATGGCAGGGACCCAATGAGGGGCAGCCCTCCACTCCTTCCAGGGTCTCTTCCTTTACAAAAAGAGGCGAGGCAACGGCAAGCCACAGGGCCGACCGCCCACACGGAAAGGCCAACACAGCTCTCTTGGGAGCCTCATGAAAGGAGTCCCTTTGTACTCAATCTTCATGGCCTGGGTGGGCCAGCTCTGAGCTCAGGGTCTGCACCAGACCCCAGAAAGCCAGGGAGCAAAGTAAATGCCACCACAAGGACCAGAAGCAGCCCCAGGGGTCATCCCACTCAGGAACCTTTTCTGAAATGGGGGTACTGACAGCCACCAGCTCAGCCCCGAGTGTCAGGAACAAGAGGTTCAGTTCTGACCCAGGTGTGTGACAGATCTGGGGGGCACAGGAGTCTGGGTCCCCTATCCAAACTGTCTTTCATTGAAGAAAGGCAAGGGAAGGAAGAGGGGAAATCTCGGCAAGCATTTAAGTCTAAAAAGGACGTCTAATGGTACTTCTGTAAACTTTCCCCAGCTGGAAAGGGCCGCCTCCGCTCAGCCCCCATGGCAGGTCCGGACTACAGGAGACGCTCACGCCCGCATCCACACTGAAATTCTTCTCAGAAAGAAGCCAAGTCCTTCTCTCTTCACGCACAGAATAATGACTCTGGCGTGACTAAGGACCTCTTGCACTCTGACTGAAAATAGTAACAACTTGCCCTGCTTCTGCAGCACAGAAGCTCCCATAGAAAGGTCTGTCATCTGCATCACACTCGGGGACACTGACCAAACCGGTGCAGCGCACGTGTGGGTGCACACTGAGGGCCCCTCCTCCCATCGCGTGGCCTCAGTGGTGGAGCTTCCCGCACCTAGTCCAGCAGGGTGACTGCAGTCGGCAGTCACAGGCAGGCTTTGCTGGAGGGTCCTGGGTGCTGGGCCATGCACCGCTCTGCATGGCAATTCTCAGGGAACAGCCCCACACGGTGGGGACCGGGAAGGAGTGCAGTGCTGGCCACAGCCCAGGCCTCCCAGCGTCATAGCTGCTGGGCCGTTAGCTCCTGTTCCAGAAACAGGCCACGGGGCAGGGGAGGCGGGAGGGGTGCAGAAGACAATTCAGCTAACCTGAGGTTCTGTCTAAGAAGGCCCCAGTCACCTGGGGCTACACCTGTAGCTGGGGCTCCGTCGGTTCCCGGGCCGCCACGGTGCTGACCTGAGCGCTAGGTCCTTCACCCCCTTCCGGAAATCAAGCAGTGAACAGAGCAAGATCCACACTCGCAGGGAGGGGAGAGGAAGGAAGGGGGTGGGGGCAGCAGCCGACACCATCTTTCTCTGACCCCCAAACCAGCCCGTTTCCCCCTCCCCCATTTTTACCTTAATGGCTTTGGCGGTCTCCAGGGACTGCTCGGGAGGGATTCCCACCTCCCTCTCCCTGAGCAGCTGCTGGATGAAATACGTGATGTCTCTGCCCGCGATGGGGATGTGTTTGATGCAGCTCCCAATGACGTAGCCTTCTGCCTGGGGAGGAGAGGGGGCACAAGACCCTGAGAGCGGCACGCCATGCCGAGCCCCCGCCTGCCCCTCGTGGTGCTGACATGCATTCCCTGGTCCCCACGTGGCACCTCAGATGCGTGTTCTGAAGTGACAGTGTTCGCCACCTCACCAACATGACCTGATCTCTCCACAAGCAACAGAAGTGGCACCTCCGTCAGGAAAGTGCTGAGAAAAACCACAAGGGACAGCTCCCCCAAAGGAGGCGCTGGTGTCAGAGCCGTGAGCCCCACCTCTGTTCATTCCTTAGCCACCAGGAAAGAGTCTTAACCTACACACTGCTAACCCCCCTCTAGCCCTACTGTTGTTCCCACTCAACAATCAGTTAAGTTAGCAACACTTTGAGTCTAAGGATCTGGAGTCACACTCTAGCCGCACCCCTGTCAGCCGAGTGGTGGGCGAGTCTGTGGCACGCTGCAGCCCCAGTACCTGTGTCTGCAATGCAGAGCCAGCGACAGCCCACTGGGGTGACAGTGCAGAGTGACAGACCACAGTTAGTCCAGCGCCCGTCAGGAGCAATTCCGGTCAGTCCACCTACCACGACGTTAAGACCAGCTCTGGTCACACTTCGGACCCTCTCCCTGGGCCACCTCCTGAACCGAGAGGCTTGTCTGCGGGTGGCAGGAACGGGGTGCAACCCAGCACCCGCGGGGCCGGGCCAAGGGCTCACCCGCCCCAGCTCGCCCAAGGCCCCTCACCAACCTTCCTGAGGGAATGACTGGCCGGGAAGCTGCAGGCCTGGGCAGACATCCAGCTCACTCACCTGAGGACTGGTGGCCAGAGGGAATCCCTCCCACCAGTGTCAGCAGACAGACAAGTGACACCCCCGTTCCACAGAATAGCACCGGCCTCTGGGCCCGTGCCCAGGTGTGGCAGGGGGTGAGGCAGGGGACCGCAGACCGCATGGCACAGACAGATCGGTTCCCGTGGTTCTGACTCCGGCTACAGTCACACTAAGTGTCAAGGACAAGTCACTGCATCCCCCTTCTGTTTTTGTCTGAGGAACCTAACGTCTGAGAGCAAGAGAAGATTCGGCCTGTCCCCCAGGGTCTGAGTTACGTAAAATATTCTAAGTGGGAGATAAAAGATATGCCCAAATTATTTACGTAGTAAAGATGAACTTACAGTCCTAAGTCAATACACGAAGTACAACTTTAGGACTGTACTACGCGATCCGAACACAAAACCAGACCGCGCTGGGGGACCTGTGCGCAGGGAGGGCCTGAGCTCGGCTCACAGGGCTCCGCAGCCAGCGCTGGTTCTCTGGGTGAGCCGGTGGGTCATTTCATTTCCACCTTTGTGTTTGTTTTCTCCAAATTTTGTAAGACAAATGTAATTTTTTTTCAGGAAAAAACTGAACTACGACAACTTTTCCTGCGGGCCTGTGCACCAAGGGAAACATGTTCTGCTCTTCTCCTTGGCCGGGCACACCCGAGAGGAGGCAGCAGAGCCCACGGCGTTGGGGGACCCGGGGCCAGGTGCTGCTCTGGGCTGAAAGGAGAACCTCGGGGAGAGGGGGGCCCAGTGCCTGCACTCGGTGTCACTAGCCAAGCGCGGTGGCACTACCCCGTCTCAGTGACCCACAGCAAGAGCGAGGGTCTGAGACTGGCCTGCAGGCACTCTGAGCGCAGGGGGCGCTGCGAGGGCATCTGGAGTCGCTCAGGTCCCTCCCAAACCCCTGAGAAGCGCAGCCCAGGGCAGCGTGGCAGGGGCCGGGGAGGGACCTGACTTGTCCCCGCTACCCCCGCCCTGGGAGCTCGGGCCTTCCACGGGGTGAAGCCTCAGTAGTGCGCTGTTCCTCCAAGCTCCTGGCATCGGACTGCGATGGTTTTCCCAATGAAAGCAAACGGACCGTTTAAGGAAGAGCGCCTGCTCGCCTTGTTAGAAGGCCTACTCCTGAGCCGCCCCAGCACGTACAGGCAGCGGACCAGCAATGCTCTGACCCTGGAGGATGGGCGGGGCTGTGTCTGGGGGCGGGGCTGCGTCTGGGAGCCAGGCTGACTCCCCACCTTCCACCCCCGCCCCATACCCTCCCAACTGTGTCAATTTATTTTCTCAAAACCAACTTTAAACAATCCATTTACACGGCTTATTGGGACAAAACAAAAAAACAAAAAACAAAAAGAAAGCCCCAATTAGGGGTCACTTCTACAATACTTTGGAATGTAAAACTGAAGCGTGACCCCGCAGAGCATCTGTGAGTCCAAGCACACCCTCCACCTTTCTTGGCTCCTAAACAATATTCCAAACCTCAGTGGCCACTTCTCTGAAGCAGGAGGTGGGTAAAGCCAGCGCGTCTTGTCACAGAGAAGAGGTAACCCTTCCAGTGGTCGCTCAACAGGCTGACAAATCGGATTCCCAGGGTGGCAGGTCTATCCCCAGAGCTTGGATCATAAGCAGGGGAGTCCTCCCTCCCGGTGACCGTGACACGGGCACAGGGACGAGGCAGAGCTGGGGACCCCTCGACCACAGCGGCCCCGACCGCAGGATCTGCCCCTGCGGACTGAGAACTGCCACGCCTCGGGCACCCGCACCCTCTCCCTTCCCGCACCTGATTTAAAAACTCTCATTCCCTTCTCTGCGTACAGCTGTGACTTTTCAAGTGGCAGTTTAATTACAGAGGAGGTTTTTGTCTTCAACGTGCTCCCTTACCTCCCACCAGGTGAGTCCTGCAGAGAGGGAGGCCCTGACAGGCCTGCTTACCACTGGGATGGCGTGGGTGACGCCGTCCCCGCTGTCGATGATGATCCCGGTGAGCGTGCGCTCGCCCACCTGCCGCGACGTCCAGGAGGCCGCGAGGGCCAGCACCGCCTGCTCCAGAGAAGGACGCATCAGCACTGGCCACTGTTCTGAAGGCGTCTGCACGCTGCTTCTCAGGTCCAAGCAGTAAGGTCCTTCTTGCCAAGTAAGGCTAGATGACGTTTTGCGTCCCCCATCTTCCACTCTCCCCCCAAAATTCAAACCCCAAATTGGACCAGTAGCATGCAAATTCTGTATACTTCAACTGGAGGACTCATTTTTAGTGAAATAAGTCAACTTTTTACAAAGAAAAGCCAGGGAGACAGGATTTTGGTATGGAACCAGGAGGGGGCACTTCTATCCCCCCAGTTCCCAGTGGGATCCACAGACCGGCTGCAGGAAGGATGCACATGGGGTCTGTGAGAGAGATGGGTTCCCGACCTCACCCCAGAAAGTCCACACCAGTGGGACTCGAACACTGGTTCTCAACTAGGGCCACATTGCCCCCCGGGGACACTGGGAAATGCCCAATGCCATGTTCTGTCACACTTCGGGGAAGGGAGGCTGGTGGTGGTGCTTCCCTTCCTGAGTCAAGGCCAGAGATGCTGCTCAACCCCCTGCAATGCACAGGAAGCCGCCACAAGGACCTGCCTGGTCCAAAGCACTGCAGTCGGAAACCTCCATCTGAGATGCACGGGAGGGGTGTGTGCATGAGTGTACATGTGTGAGTGTGTGCCTGCGTGTGACTGTGTATGCATCCTATGTGACTGTGTGTGTGTGCATGTGTGGCTGTACACGAAAGTACATGTGTGTGCATGTGTGTGTGAAAGAGTTGTGAGTGTGTGAATGTGTGTGTGTTCAGGGAGCAGAAGAGGGAAGAGCGCACAGCGCCGCCGTACAGCAGAGCACCTCTGGAATCAGCGCTTGGCCCACTACCAGCGCCGACCCTCTGGGAATCAGAACAGTCACCTGGCCCTTACCTGAACTGCAATGTAGAGTCCCGGTACATTAAAAGATTCAAACATAATTTCTGCAAGATATTCTCGGTTTTCTGGAGTGTTCAGTGGAGGTTCTGTCTGTAAGAAAACAGTCACTACATTTAGTATGCACCCAGATTTCATGTAATTACATCAGAGCCATAAAGCTAACCTAGAAGCATGTTAACGAGGACGCTGTGCAGGGAGCAGACCAGGGCGGCTCATTAAAGAAATCGGGCTGTTTGCGCTGTCAGATGGCAGGGTGAGGGCCTCTCCAGACGCTGCTGCCCGCAGTGACCACCCTGCACCAAGGACGACTTTCAGAAGAGAGAACTCAGGCTTCGGTAACAGTGCCTGAGTACCCTGAGACTGGAAAGACCTGCAGCATGTCGCCAAGGGCAACAGAAACTCCACCAAAACACAGGAGGGCATGAGAGACCCCCAATGGTTTCAGATCGCAAGAACGCGAGAGAATTCTCTGAAGAGCAGGGGCAGAGCAGAGGCGGCCCTTGCTCAGAGCAAGAAAAGCACTTTGGGCAGACCCGCCGCAGCGCACAGGCGCAAGGCAGACGTCATCCCCGTTGGCTGCGGGGCCACCAAATCCCGAGCAGAAGCAGCTCCCCCTAGACAGTGCCCTCCGACCCCCGCCGAAGGCCACACACACAGGCAGCCCCGGAAGAACTCCCCTCATTCAAAGGCGAGGAAAGAACACACAGAAAGTAGCCAAACACTATAGAAAATGCTAAAGAAAGAGGGAAGAGAGGAAAGTCGCAGGAAAAACAAATGGCAGATGGAAGACCCATACCCAGAAGAATATAAAAATAAAGCAGATAAAAATCACAGCCAAAGACATGTCAAAAACTTTGACTATCTATTTTAAAATCGTAGCCATTACCAAATGGGAGGAAATACCAGGGTTAAAGGAAGATAAAAAGAATAAATAAACCTGCTCTTTGTCATTCAGCAGTATGCTGTGAATTTTTCCATGTCAGTAAGTATGGACATGCGTCACATATTTAAAGCTGCAAAAGAAAAGAAAAAGAATAAATAAAAATTCTGAGGGCCTTTTGGGGGGAAAGAAAGCCCACGCTACCCTTTGCTTTGGACTGAACTATATCCCCAGAATTCCTGTTGAACCCCAAACCCCAGCACAGCTGTACTTGGAGACCAACAGGACCGATGTCTTTATTAGGAAAGGAAGAGACACCAGGGCGCTCTCACCCGCCCGCGAGCGGAGGAACGGCCAAGCGGGGACACGGGAGAAGGCACCATCCTCACGGGACCCAGGAAGACGGGCCTCCCCACACACCAGCCTTCAGGGCGCCCCGACCAGGCCTGGAGGTCCTCGAGAACCCCAGTGCCTGCTGTCGGGGCGCCCCCGCTGGCGGCACTCTGCCACTGCAGCTCCAGCGGACTGAGACACCCGACAGCGCGAAAGGCCGGGCCAGCCGCACCTCCGTTTACACCCGCGCGCAGGGGCGGACTCACAGGCCTCGCAGCAGGGACGCAGCCCCGCACTCGCCGTCTGACCGCACCGTCCACCCAGCGCGGGGCAAAAGCCAGTGTCTAGCTCGGAGGAACCTGGCCCCTGAGCCCCGCACGACCTGCCTGTTAGAGGGTAAACGTCAGCCAAACGGGAAGGCAGAAAGTCCAGCCGAAGACGCGCAGTGAGCTTCGGGTGTGAGACGAAAGGATTTTCCTTCCCAGGAATCAGTTTCGGAACAGCATGTAAACATCGAAATTAAACAGCAGAGATGTTACCAAGGGAGAGACGTAGACAGAAGGGGAAGAATGTAAAGACACTGACCCATACCGTTTCGGAACAGCATGTAAACATCGAATTTAAACAGCAGAGATGTTACCAAGGGAGAGACGTAGACAGAAGGGGAAGAATGTAAAGACACTGACCCATACCCTCTCAGGGGGGAATCCAAAGACAGGGTTTTAAACTGGTAAGTATCAGAGGCAGTAATATACAGAAGGCTGTCAAGGTTAATGTTAAAATAAGTTCAGTGACAGAGTCCACCACAAGCAGGTGGCAGAGGCGAGGAAGACGAGGGACAAAAGAAAATGTGGGGATGTGCCAACCTGGTCACTCATCACAGCAGGAACGCATCACCCTAAACAAACGCAGGGCGGATGTGTCACGAACTAAGCAAATGCAGGGTAAAATTATTAGAACACATATCCGATACAAAGCAAAGAGAAAAGCAAGCCTGAGTGTTAAAAAAGTAACGCATAAATAAAAACACACCAAAAACAGCCTAACAGAGTAAAGCAGCTGACCTCGGACCAGGCCAAGCGGTCACCACCGCACCCGGACCCGCAGGGCCAAGATGAGTTCTGAGGTCAAACAGCCAGGTCAGACCCGGCCCTCAATTTCCCTCAGTTTGGGAGGTGACCTCCCCTGTGCAGTCACAGCGGGCACCGACCTCACGGAGCTGGGAAGACAGAAGGAGCCCAAGTGCTCCTGGCAGTGCCGCCCGCCAAGGTGGAGCTCAGTGACAGAGGCTCATGGGTCCGAAAATCATCAGCAACTCCAAGGGGGAAACTCACCGAGTGACACCCACAGGCAAGAGACCCACGAAAGCCCAGGTGCCTCCGAGGGGCCTCTGTCAGCCTTTGGGTTAGAGCCACCGAACCAGATCAGGAGTGGCCTCAGAGCCCACCGTTAAGGAGCCAATTAAATAAGTTCTGCCATGTCCATAAAATATAATACTTTGCATCAATTAAAAAGGGTGAGCTCCAAACATGCTGGTATGAGAGAGTTTCGATGACAAACTATTCAATAAGAAAAAGGTGTCTCCATACTGCAAACATGCTTAAACATTTTGTGTTGACAGTTTTCAATAAAGACTTTGTTTTAAATGCCAGGTGTGGGAGCGGGGAAGTGGGGCGCTGTTCAGTAAGTGCACCGTTTCGGTTCGGTTTCCAGGGCGGAAAAGCTCTGCACATCTGTCACACAGCCATGCAAACGGAGTTAACACCACTGAACCTAAAGGCGGTTAGAAGGCAAACCTCACAGGATGCTTCCACCATGATTTCCAAGTATTCTGAATAAAAAACCAACGTGCTCAACAGTGTGTGCACTGTCACCATTTGCACAAGGCAGAAGCACATGCGTGATCCGTGTGCTGCACACGGTCCGCTCAGCAGGGACCAAGCCCGAACTGGTGCCGTGCTGGGACCAGGGCGGGAGGGGTGCGCCGACCCCCGGGGGCCCGTCCGCACCTCCTGGACCCTGGGCTGTGCGGGTGCTGACCTCGCCAAACAAGCAGACCCGCCTACCCACTAGCGGGGCGCTTCACTGCGGAACGTTGTGCGTAAGTGATGCAAAGTGCCAACACCGTGCCCTGCGCAAGCGTTCATTGCTGAGGTTAGAATCAGTGTGACCCTGGTGGGCCGCAGGCTGGGGGAGTGGGAGGGTGACGCACTCAAGACTCCAAAACCATTCACTCTTCTGGCTCCCTCATCGGACACTGGCAGCTCCTTTCACACAGGTACAGAAAACGGTGTCATGTGCAAAGACCACCTTGCACTGTTTCTCACAAAGCCGAGAAACCGGAAACAAAAGTACACACCTAGAAACAGTGGGGCTGCTCCGCGGACAGGAAGTACCTGCTGGATGGAGGGCTGAAGAGCCCGTGAGATCAGGGTCACACGGACTGTGTGAGGCAGTGGGGGGAAACGGGAGGCAACTGAGTGTGAGATCATAAGCACACGGATGAAAGGCCAGATAAAGCACCCTGGGTGCTAACACTCATTGTGTCGGCCAGGCAGGGCTGGGGAGATGCCCTCCTCGTCTTCTGCCGCACACTTGTAGCTCCGCCACGGGAACCAGTCTCCCCACGAGGGGTGAAGGCCAGGCCGTGGCCTCAGGGAGAGGCACAGTGATCCCCAAAGGCGCTTCCCAGTGGACTCAGCCCCCAGAGAGAAACCTCACAGCGCACCTGGACCCAGGGACCCCAGGCTGCCCAACGTGGATGGCGCTCCCCACGCAGGTGTGACCCGGCCAGAGCTGTGGGAATGGCCCCATTCTTGTTTCGCCACTCCTGTGGCCACGGGGTGACAGCAGGCACCACCCAGTGCCTACCCCGGACCCACTCCCCCTTCTGCCTCCCTGACCACCGCAGACAACCCCAGGGGCGCAACAGGCCCAGAGGGAAGCCTATCCCAGAACCCTGTGCGCAGGGGCAGCTGAGTGACTACCTTCCCGCCAGCAAGAGCTGATGGATGCTGTTTCTGGAAAAGCCCCTCACAAGGCCAAGGGGAGACTCAGGTAGCAGTCTCCCTTCTGCCCGCACCCCCACCTCTTCCTGGGCCACAGAGGTGCCAAGGGCAGCCGCCAGCTTGTGTCCTTCAAATGGAGCCACATGCTGACCGCCCAGAGCTCCGGGGTCCTGCACAATGCCAGGGAGCAGCTGCGCCAGCACTGCCCCCCCGCCCGCTACTGGGCTGGCCAAGAAGTCCGTTCTGTGTCTTCCACACCATGGCTCCAGCAGCACTTCGTTGTCTGTAGCTTCATTCAGAACAACTGTGTTACACTGTGTTGTGACAGCTGTCATTTCATATCAGCGTGCATTTTTTAAAAAAAACATCAAAGTTGGTGAGTTTTTCTGCAGCCATTTTAATATTGAAAATGAAAGAAAATATACAACATTTCGGTGTATTATGCTTCATTATTTCAAGAAAGGTAAAAATGCAGCTTAAACTCAAAAACAGATTTGTGCAGTGTGTGGAGAAGGTGCTGTGACTGATCGAACGTGTCAAAAGTGGTTTGCGAAGTTTCTTGTCGTATTGACGTTTTGGCCAAATAATTCTCTGCTGTGGGGTTGTCTTGGAAGATGTTCAGTGGCACCCTGGCCTCTGTACCCTGGAAGCCAATAGCGGGAGACAGCTGGCATACACAAAATACCCAAATCAATAAAGTTACTGATGAAAATGAAAAGCGTGTCTTTTATTTTACAGAATAAAAGTAAAGAACTTTGTGGCCAAGCCAATACAAACTTGACAATAAACCCCTAACTGGTTTAAGCTACTGCTTTTTTAAACTTGTCACTTGCTACCAAACAGTTCGCCACCTGTGAAGGAGTCACACTGAAACCCACACACTCCCACTTGCACAGTGTTTACAACGTGAGCAGGCCCCGCGGTCCCTGGGCCGAAGCCGGCTCACCCAGGGCACGGCCTCCAGGGCTCTGCATAACGCACTCATAAACCCGTTTCTCCCTCAGCCCTCCATTTCTTCTGCCTTCGCTCTCCGTGAATGTCCCTTCAGGGGCCAATTTAAATAAAACCTTCCCAAACCATTATTTATAACAAGCTCTAAACTGGAGGTATCACGTTCTCATTTTTTAATACTCAGACATATTAAAACATCACATGAACGCACACTACATGAACATTTCTATTCACAACAATGGTAAAAGATCACCTGGCATCGATTCCAAAATGAACACTCAGTCACGGCCGCACAACCAACCCACACTTCCGGATGAAGACAGCAAACTGCACACATATGCCAAACACTGTCCCCCCCCACCCCTATAACTGCAGCAGAGCAACCCTGTTAAAACATCGAAGTCCTAACGCAGGGAGGCTGGGGGACGGGGATGGCAGTACAGTGGCAGTTGGAAAGCACCTGGGCAACTGGTCACTAACCAAGCAAGCCCGGGAAGCAGCGGCTGGCGGCCACCGGACAGAGCGGGTCTCCAGGCTTCTCGAATATCAGGGAGGGACTATCACTGGACGCCAGGACACGTCACGTGGGAAGACTCATCCACTGTCAGCCTAACTGGCCATGGGGTGCCCACAGAGCTGGGTGCATCTGGGAGGTGTTTCTGGAAAGGGCACAGTCAGCAGACTGAGTAGGGAGATGTCCCTCACCACGTGGGTGGCATCACCCATAACCCACCAAGGACCAGGACGGAACAAAAAGATGAAGGAAGGGTGAGATCCCCTCTCTTTATTTGCTCTTTCTCGCTTGACTCATAGTCAAAGTTCCCAAATCTCTCCCGAAGGCACACCTCACTTTCCACCCCAGAGGGCTGCGGTTCTCTGAAACACATGCTTCTGCTTTGAACTCTGGGCACTTCGGTTTCAGAGGAGAGGGATCCCCGTGTGCTCTCTGCTCCATCCACATGACCAGCTCATGTGAGCTGAGCCTCTGAAACTTCGTGGAAGGCAGGAGCCGTGACGAGTGCCCAGTCCGCTCAGGTGGGTGGTCAGAGCGGTCAGGAAGAACTGTGCCAGCCACGGAGGGATGCACAGCTTGGACTGCCTACTCAGACCCCTTCGTACCAAGAACCCTTAACTGATGCAGCCATTCAGTGAAGGCCTTCAACTCACTCGGGCGACCTGGCCAGAGCCCTCTGCCTGCCTGCCCCTCTACACCTGCCCCGCTGCACCTGCCCTGCTGACTGACGAGCGAGGGCACGACTCTGCAGGAAAGGCACCGCTCTCACCCTCGCCTCGACCAACATGCAGAACTCAAAACAACATGGGGGTAGGAGGGCAGGGGTGCAGGGACTTAGGAAGAAGGAAATAGGACTCACAGACATGGACAACAGCGTGGTGACTGCAGGGGGGGAGTATAAGGGAGGTAAGTGGATAAATGGTAATGGAAAAAATACAACTACAAAAGTAAAAAAAAAAAGGAATAAAGTGTGGATCAGAAAAAAATATCCATAATACAGTATTTTCTTATCTTTGATAAACTCAATTATTTTTGAACATTCACTGCAGGTCTGCATTTTTGGCAAATGGACTTGAGCTTCAACTGGTTTTATCCCGCCAGCCTATATACACCGGCTCAATCAGGACAAAAACTTGGGAGACCTTTCCCGTGGGCTGTCCTGGAGGTGCGCGTCGGCTCCACGGGCCTAGGGTGCGAGGCCCCTTGGAGGGGAGGGTACGGACAGCCAGCTCCTGGCATGGCGCTGAGCAGACGGCAGGACCGCTGGGCACGGTGCCAGCCCCTAACCCCCCGCACCAGGCAGGCAGTTCTATGATGTTCTGGGGAAGGAAAGTGCCCAGCGGGACAGGTGGGCAGCTGTGATGTGTTCTGGCCACAAAGACAAGGCCACATGGGCACATCAGCAGCTTCCTGGCTCTGTTCACTGTGCAGGAACTGCTGGGGAGGCGGCAGGGGGACACACAGTGCTCTGCAAACACGCATTCGTGCCCCCCAACTCCTGGTTATGAAGACACACCCAGGAGGAAAGACCACCACCCCACCAGGGGCTCACTTTAACGGATATGCGGCAGACAGAGTCACCATCACAACAGCCTGCCAGCCAGTACACATTAAGCAGAGGACCCTCAGGAGTACTCCACACCGAACATGACACAGAGCTACACGACTGGGCCTGGCCGGGGCTCACTCCCAGTGCCCACATGGAAAAGCCCGAAGACACGGCAGGCGGCTTTCATCAGCAGCTGAGGTCGCCTGCAGTCGCTCTCCACAAAGCATGCGTTTCACAGTCGTAATTAATTTTAACTCGAAGGGAACACTTCACGGAAGGAAACACGTAATACCGGGTACTACAATCAGGATGGAGTCCACGATCACTAGGGAATCCTTCTCATTTCTCTGCAAGGCTTTGTCTGTTTGAACAAGTCCAAGGGACATAATCAGGACCCTGACCCTACTCGACCTCACTCTACAGTGAAATTTAAACCCCGGCAAAAGCACACCTTGCCTGGGTTTCCTCTGCTCTGAGAGGTAAAAACACCGCCATCCAGCTACTCCCTGGCTATCGAATGCACGGCTATCTCCTACCCTCCCGGTCCCTCCCTCCACCTCCCCGGCTGCCGGAAGCCCGCTGAGGCACCTATCCCCCTGGGCCAGCTGATCGGAGAGGGGCCCTCGCAACCCAGGGAGAGGACCTTGATGGCTTTGACCCTATCAGGGTGACTCCCTTCCCCTGCTAGTGAGCAGGTGAGACATGGGTGACAGGCCACCCTGCTGGGAAGGTCTCTAGGAACCTTACAAAGTGCACCCAGCTCTGAAAGCAAGTGCACCTCAAGGCGGCAGAGACCTGGGCCAGAGAGGGACCATGCAGGAGGCTGAGCTAGCACAGCAGGCGGTCCTCGCTTCTGTCACTGTGACAACCCACTGGGGGCCAGCTGACGCCAGGCTCCGTTTCGGGAGATAAGGAGCCCTTTTGATGTTTACAGATTTACAGATTTTTGTTGAGCCTTCTGTTATTTACCCAAAGAGCAGGCTGGTTGACACACGTCGTTTTAGCTGAAGTGAAGACCCTCACGGAAGAGCATCTCAGGCCCACAATCTGCGCACGCTGGGGCTGCAGAGACAGACCCGCGTAGCTGCGGTTACTCACCATCAGGAAGTGATGGTCCTCGGGCTCGGCTCGCAGGTACTTAAAAATCACTTGCTCCATGAACCTCTCCATCAGATCCCAGTCTTCAATCATTCCATGTCGTACTGGCCACTAACGCAGGAGAGACCAGGCATGTCAGGCCCCGGCTGCCACCAGCAGGAGCAGCACTTGGACGGCAGGGCGAGGGAGACCGAGTCTTCACGGGGTCGCGGCCTCCCGCATGGGGTGAGTGGCACTCATGTAGAGATACAACAGACACTTTAACAGAAAGGCTGTCGCATAAATGTCTGCACTCCAGTGTGGGGCCCCCAAGCTCTGGGCTGCGGAACGGCACAGGTTGGGAACCGGGCCACATGGGAAGCCCATCTGTGCAAGAACCAGGCCCCGGTGTCAAAAAGGTTGGGGGCCACTGCTCCAACGCCACCCACACAGAATGTCTCAACAGTGGAGAGGCAGGTGCCAAGTGCAGCTAATCTACTACCCCATCGGTCGGGAGTTTCTTTTCTTTTCTGAAACAAACGTCTCCGTAAATAATTTTAGTGCTTCCCTTCAGTAAACCAATCTGCAGCTCTCCATATCTGACAGGTTAGTTAGTCAACCTGTGATTTTCCACGGTGGCAGAGCCTGCCTGCACATGGAACCCAGCGCCCCGGAGTCCCGCCCCAGAGTCCAGGCTGCGTCCCGGGGGCTCGAAAATCCACCCAATTCCCCACGTCAAAAGAGCAACAACAAAACCTCCCTTCGATCATGGGGATGAGAGCACATGCGACTCGCAGTACAACTTCTGAAGAGTCTACATTCTGCGTGGCTCGCTCTGCCACCCTCTGCCTGGCCACACGTCAGAGCCAGCGCATCTAGGCTCACCTTCGTGGCGTACGTGGGTTTGTCGACTGCTTCATCCCCAATGAAGAAGTCCAGGTCGTCCACGCCCCTCAACACTTTCCTCTGCGCTTGGTCCACCACCTTCGCCGACTCTCTGATGGCAATGCCTTAAAAAAAAAAAAAAGCACAGAGATTTCCATCATGATCCACATTTCTTTAAATGATTGAGAAAGGATGACATGATCCCTATGTATGTGCAAGAAGATTTTCAACGTTGGGGATTTACAGGGGCCGAGGGGTCACAGAAAACACACTGGCACATAAGACCCAGAGACCAACTATCACACTCTGGCATCATTTCCATAGGGCGCAGGAACCCGGCTGGTCTGCTTTCAGTGCTCACAGACGCCACATCACTAAATTCCTCAGTTTCACCTGAAAAAAGGAGATCCTCATGACAGGTAAATGTTCCTGAAGTATCTATCAACAGGTTCCAGATTTTAAAATACAATCTAGGAGACAAAACTAAAAGTATGACACAGAAGAGGAAAACAACTGAAAAATAATGCCACCACACTCTTACGTCCTTTCAATAAAACTCTGCATCAGATAAATTTAAAATATGCCTCAGTTTGTTACAAAGGGAAAAGAACTGACTTCCCATTGAAAGATAAAACAAGAAGGTTGCCGGCTAGTATCTGACACAAAAAGGGGGGCTGCCCACCCCCTTTCCTCCACCTGTTGGGAAGGGGATGTAAAGCCAAAGGACAGAACTCCTGCGGGGCTGACACGGCAGGCCTGGCAGGCACGGGCGGGACTGAGCCTGGCCATGGCCCGGCCAGAAGCAGTGCGCTGTCCGTGGCCACAAGGCCAAGGACAGGCAGGGAAGCAAGGTGGGCCCACCTCACCTAGGCGGCCTGCAGAAAGAAACACGACCCATCTCGGGAGGCCGAAGGCACCACACAGGATCCTCGGGGGCACAGGGCAGGTGCGTGAAAGGGCCCGGGCATGGCCGCCAGCCTAGACCCCGGAAATCCTCACGCAGCGGCCGCACAAGTGACCATCCCATCCTGTGCACGAGCTCAGACTCAGTGAGGCGCGATTCTGGGATTGAAGTGCCGAGTGAGGATAAAAGATTGTGAAGGGACAAAGGCAAAATGATGCTGCTGCTCATGACATCATTCAAGAAAAGTCACCGCCTTAAAGGAAGATGCTGCACCCAAAAATTGAAGTGATGACAAAGTAGATCTTATCGCTCCTGAAAAGGCTGAAGATCAAGGTACTGTGACCCCAAATCACAGAAGACCATGTTCGGTGGTCCTTAGAAATAGCAATCACGGGAGAATGGGGACAACTGTAACTGAACAAAAAAAAATTTTAAAGAAAATAACAACAAACATAAAAGACTTCTTTTAACTATTATACAGGAAGCAACTGAATCCATCAAAAAGAGCAAGAACAAAGGTACACAGAGCTTGTGGTCCACTCTTCCATTTATCCTCATGAAAAGCCCGACGTGGTCCAGACAGGCCTTGCGAACGGGAGGGAGAACCCCGTCTGAGAGCGCAGCACCCGTGGGCGTCGGGAGCACTCGCGGGAGAGGGCTCAGGGTGGACTAAAGTCCTTGTCACCCAGAGGCGGTCTCCAGCGCACCAGCGAGGAGACGCAGAACGTACGAGGGCACCAGATGGAAGGTCAGCAAACACAACAACCATGGAGCCGACAGGGACCGTCCCCACTGGGCGCATGCAGGCAGCCTCCCCGTGCGGTGAGTGGCAGGACTGTGAACGGGAATGAGGCAGCTCTGCGGGCAGTGACCTGGGGGCACCGCTCAGCTGCAGGCCTCCAGAAAGGCGGTGGAGCGCGGGGAGGCAGGGCGCGCGGGCCAGGGCCGTGCACGTGCTGCGCGTGCTGTTCCTGCAGCGAGTGTCCCAGGAAGGGCCCGGGGGACCCAGACACGGCAGCTGCCACCTGGGGGGGGGGAACTACTACTCTGGCAGTTTCTTAAAACACTACACACACACCTGCTACACAAGCGTGTGACTGCACGCCACAATGTCTACCCAGAAAACCGAAAACTCACGCCCACACACAAGCCTGTGCACAGGTGTTCACAGCCACTGCGTTCGTGAGAGCAAAGAGTGGGAAACCACCAAGGTGTCCTCCGCAGAGGAACGTCTAGACACACTGCGCAGACTGGAACGCAGCTTGGCGACGGAGAGGAACAGTAACAATGGACAGGAGCCGGGACGGATCCATGGGCGTCGTGCCAAGGGAAGAGCCCAGCCGAAAGGCCACCTACGGGATGAAGGTGCGGCTCCCACATCATCACAGCAACGACCTTGTGGAGATGGACACTGACCAATGGCTGTCAGTGGGCGGGAACGGAGGGCCAGGCAGTGTCACTGTGAAGACGCGCACGCACAGGAGAGGTCTCCACGGTGGCGAGAACCCTGCGTCCTGCGGCGGAGGCGGTGAAGGAGCCTGTCCCGGGGATGGACTGGCACAGAGCAGCCCCCAGCACCACTCCAGTTACCTAGTTCTGATGTCATTGCCCTGAATAACTGTGTGAGGCAGCACAACTTCCTGGGAACCTACAATCATTCCAAAGTAAAATATTGTAAAGACACCAAAAATACAGTTGGCAAATGACAAACAAATTCAAAAACTAAAACACCTCAGTTAGCTGTCATGATGAATCAACACTAACAAGATCAAACTTTAACACAGGAAAATGTAAATATCCTGAAGATTGTTTTTAATTGTATGTGTAGAGAATAGGTGTGTAGCCAAGAGAGAGGCTGTGTTCCAAATGCTAAAAAGTCGTCCGAGACAAACCTAAGGGAGAGTATCAGGGAGAGAATGTCCAAAGCAGAGAAGCTCTAGCGATTTCACTATAAAGTCTGTGTCTCCCACGGCCCTTGCTCCAGCAGGTGGCCAAGAACGCCGCACCTTTCACTGCACCTTCCACCCCTAACCTGCACGTACAGAGCTCCAGAGAACAGAAAAAGGAAGCTAACAGCCTCATTTTACAAAGCCAGTGAAATCGTGACGTACAAAACAGACACAAATAAAACTGTGTAAGAATGGAAGGTTATAAACCAACCTCACTTTTGAACACTGAGGCAAAAATAAATATTTACAAATACATTCCCAGACTCCCCAATGAACGTCGGCAGGTACTACTTGCTATTTCATAACCCAGTGGGGTTTATCTCAAAAGTGCAATAAATGACTGTTCAATATTTGAAAATATATGAATGGAATTCATCTGAGCAGGAGCTTAAATGCTCGAACCCACATGATCATCCCACCAGAGACACAAAAAGTCTGGCCTGTCACACCCGTTCACGACTTAGTAAAAGAGGAAGGGGTCAGACTCGCAGCCCACGAGCAGCGGGAGGCCACGCCCACAGAAGCCCAGGGGGCGACACTCCTAGTCGCTGTGGGCGGGGCCCCAGCCAGGGCAGCAAGGCTGAGAGGAACACATGAAGTGTTGGGGCCGGAGGACACAAAACCACTGGTGCTTGCGGTGGATCCAATAATCTGCACGGACGGCTGGCAGACCCTGCAGCCTATGAGAGCCCATCGGACAGGTCGGCAAGGCTGCGGGATTCAGAAACAACTTGAAAGTCTTGGCGGTATCCCTCCTGCATGCTGGCAATGAGGAACTGCACATTTTAACTCTAAAAAACATCACAACAGCAACACGAATATAAAGGCACCTAAAAACAAGTCTAGCAAATGCGTGTATGACTTTTTGAAGACTATTACAAAACATAATGAGAAACCTAAGAGACATGAGTAAACACTAAGACATACACCATGTTCATGGATAGGAAAATTCCATCTGTAAAGACGTCAAATTTTTCCCACAATAATCTACAACTGATCTAGATTGAATGTGTCTCTAATCAAAATCAAGTATTCACAGACTTTAAACTGATTCCAAAACTTGTGACAAAGAGTAAGGGCCTAGGAATAGCTAAGGCTACTCGAGGAAAGCAAGAGGAAAAGGAACTGGACCCTCCAGATACAAAGTACGTGCTAAAAAACAGTATTTGACAGCGTGCAGACGTGGAGAAGAAAATGAACACATGCATGAATGAGACAAAAGAAGGACACCAGCATCTTCCCAGGCACACGTGGTACCTCGACACAATGGAAGAGGCATGTCCACTGCGCTCCTCAAGAAATGACAAGTGCCCTTCCGTTTGGAAAACAAATGAAATTAACTCTCTCCCACCATACTAAAGAAATAAACTTAAAATTTTCTTTAAAAAATATAGAAAGTCTTTTTGACTTCAGAGCAGAAATGCGTTTTTAAAAGTAGAAACAATTTATAAAGGAAGACTGATAAATTTGGCTATATCAAAATGTTTAAACTTCCAGATTAAAAAAAATTTGTTTTTTTAAAATGTCACAGAAGATAAATGCAACAAACTAGTAGATAGAGCATACAAAGAGTTCCTATGACTCCATAAAAAAGGCAAAAAAGTGCAACAGAAACACGGGCAAAGACGTGCACGGGCAACGAAAGGCACTTCACGGGCAAAAAGTGAAGTTGAGCACTATCTCCTGCTGCCAGGGACGCGCAGAGACAAGCCCCCACGCCTGGCGGGGGCTCAGGCCGGCGCCGGTCCCCAGGAGCACGCGCAGTTTGACGGCGTCCGACCCGCCCGGAGAGGGGCACCTGGGATGATGGAACCCCCCTTTTCTCACCGCTTTCTCTTGGGAAGCTGGCTCACGCGGATTAGAAGATACCCACTGCGCCCCCCTGCACAACGGAGAGCGCAGGCAAATGCCCAAGGGAAAACGCGCTGGTGTCGGGACGCCCGCACGGAGTGACGTGAACGCCGCATCGGAGGGCTGCTCAGCAGAGCCGTGCAGAAAGGCATCCACAGTACGGAGCCACTATGGAGACACTGGCACTCGCCACAGAATGCTACATACTGTGCACGAGTCCCGGTGCCTGCAACCGAAGGCCCCGACCCGGGCCGGATGCAGGGGCAGCCAGGGCAGGGGCAGCCAGGGCAGGGGAGGCCTGAGGAGAAGAGCGGGGCGCCTGGCGCGCGAATGCACGTTTGCACTTAGGTGTTCACCAGGGAACTCGCCTTAGCGCCTGTTCATTCTGGGCGCTGGGTAGGTGGGTCTGTTACCTATCTTTTGCTTCAGGGGGAAGGGGATAAAGATTTTAAAGACATCTGTTTAATTTTTAAAGAAGAACGCCATCTCGGGGTTCAGTCTCTGCCTCCAGCCCAGGCCTTTCCCAGAGCACCAGACCTGGTTCCCAGCTGCCCGGGGACCTTGCCCCGGAGCGTCCCAGGCAGCCCTTGTCTGAAAGGCACTTTCCTTCTCCCGCCCCTCCCTCCTCCCACTCATGCTGCTCTTCTGAAACTTTTCAGTGACTCCCAATATTAGCCCACAACTTACCGGTAAAAAAAAGGTAGGGAACCCTTTCTTCAAACAATCCAGCCAGTTCTGCACACAGGTGCAGACCAATCAGACCCAGCGGAGCTGCCCTGTGGGGCAGGATGGAGCTCAGCACCTGTCTGCTCCAGGGGACCAGGTCCCAGAGGATGCCTCCGAAAGAAATACTTTGAAAAGTCCTGGTATGCAAACTGAAATTCCTTAGGAGGGCTCTTCAAAGTCCTTCGTCATCTGGCCCCTCTCTGTGTCCACATCTGCCAGGTCTGCTGGGAGCTGCGATTTCAGGAACTGTCACAGCGCTGCTGCCCCTCACCCACACGGGGCCTCGCCTGTGTGCCCACTAGAATCAGCAAGCCTGGTCCCGGCACCGGCACCCACCCCGCCCCCTCCGATGCCACTTCAGCACACAGGCCCCAGCCTTCACTTATGAACAGGGGAGCGGTTCGGCTCCAGCTCTCCCACAGCAGCGGGCCGTGCGCCCCAGGGGCCAAGGCCCCTCCCTGCCCGGGACACTGACCTGCCTGCCTCGCTGCTCTCTGCCGGGGCACAGTGCAGCCGGACAGCATACAGAGCGACTTCCGCCTCCGGGACATTCTCAGAGCTGCTGCAAAGCCTCCGCAGCGCCGACCTGAGAGGGCCCTGCCTCTGACAGCGAGCAAAACGCCACCAATGGCAACAGGTTAGAAGGCACCCAAAACCGCTCGCTGCGGGCAGTTCCAGTGCCAACACCCTAAAGCACAGGTGCGAGGACAGCCTTTCAGGGCTGGAGCTGCTGCTGCCGCTGCCGCACTCAACAGGGTTAAAGCCCAATCTGCTCGGAGAGCCAGAAAGGCCAACTCGTCCACTGGGCACAGAATGGTCCAGTTCTGGGGCAGTCACAGCAAGACCCTCAAAGACTGGCCCATCCTGCAGAATGCCGACTGTTATGGCCTGACGTGTGTCCCCTCCAATGCCACCTGCTGAAGCCCTGACCCCCAGTGGGACAGTAGCAGGAGATGAGGCCGATGCAGGGTAAACACGGGTATAGGAGGTTCAGAGGGTGGGCCCCTAATCCAAGACGACTGGAGTCCTTACAGGAAACGGAAGAGACCCGGAGCTCTCTGTCTCGGCCACGGGCAGAGAAAAGGCCACGCGAGGTTGTGGAGAAGGCACCGAGGGTGGGACAAGGAGAGGGGCCTCCCTAGGAGCCAATCCCGCTGGCACCTGACTGTGGCCTTCAACCCCCATTCTGCAGCGCAAACCAGTACGCCAAATTATGAGTTGAAATGAGGACGCCTGGGACCAACCATGCCTGCTGTCGGGGACACCCCATCGTGGGATCAGAGTGCTCACACCTAGGAAACCAAACTCACGGTCAGGGAGTGGCCTGGCAGGCAGGGAACGGGCGTGAGGTGAATGAAATGCTTTCACGGAATCTGGCAGGTACTTCCCAGTGGTCCAAATGCCCAAGTTCACCAAAAAGCTTCCATGTTCCCCAGAATAAATACTATCCATGCTCCTCCCCTCCAGGGTGCCTACCTGTCCACGTCCCACAGTGGTCAGGAGGGCCTGTCATCGCCTGTCACTGGCCCCCGAACATCATCCAGTTTCTACGACCACAACTCGCCACGCCACTCGTGACTGATGCGCCTTCCTCTTTGGAGAACTGTCTCCAAACGCTGAGCCAGAACCGGAAGTTTCAGAGAAGTGCACCCTTCCAGCACCTGCCCTGCCCCAGAGACGCCCACGGGAAACAGGGCGGCAGAGGGTGGGTGCTCTCTTGCCAAAATGGGAGAGCACTTCCTCTTTCAGTTCATCGTTCTCTACCGACTGAAACGTGAGTGACATCAGGACACGCCTGAACACAGGACAAGAGTCGTCAGGCCTCCCATTTAAGATGAAGTCTTTCATTAGAGTGAATCATCAGCACAAGGACATTCAGTCCACGAAGCTGCTAGCTACTCAGACTGTACTGACGCAAATCACCCAGGAACCTCGCAGAGGCACCTACACTTGTAAACAACGCAGACGTCTACGACGGAACACCAGGCCCCTGCCAGCCACCCTGGCTGACAGGCCACTGCCAGTGACACAGGGCTGCCAGAAAGTAGGGGGTGGGAGGGGGGCGGGTCCCCACTGCAGCCTATGACAATATTCAGGAACTAGGAGTGACAATAAATAACCCTCCCCAGGAACCAGAACGGTCTCCTCAAGGAAGATGGCAGGTAAATTAACGAACCTCGGAAACAGGACGGGGGCGCCGAGGACCGCTCTGAGCGCCCACCCCTCGCCCCCACCCAAGGGCGAGCGCTACTTACATGAAGGGATGATGAACTGAGGCTCGGTGTTGCCCGCGTAGCCCAGCTTGGTGTACCTGGAAGCACAAAGGCAGCGACACGTTTGGACAGTGACACTCCCCTCCGCACCCCGCTCACGCCTCTCATCACAAGCCCTCCACACCTGAAACCATCCAGCCTCAGGAGACTCCCTGGAAATTATTTTTTTTTTCTTTAAAGCAGTTACAACGGCTGGGACTCAAACACTGATTTCGGATAAGCAAGCAGCTACAAAAACGGGGAACGCTGTGCTGGCTTCTATTGGAAAAGTTCTGGTGCACATGTATGAGCCCGTAAATGACCCCTGGGGACCCCTAGTAGCTTCGGAAGTGCTTTCACACTCCCTCTCAACCTTCACAAAAACCCGGTGAACAAAGTGGATGGCATCACCACTCTGCAAACAAGAAAAGTGAGGAGCAGAGGCGTGCAGCCGGCTGCCCAGGCCTGGGCCGCCAGTGAGCGGAGAAAGAGCCCAGATTTCAGCGTGCGGCCTCCGTCTCCAGAGCTGCTCTCAAAGTCCCCAAACTCGTGAATTTGGGAGGGTGCGGTCAGAAAGCGATTACATAATTTTCTTACAGTGCCATGGCTCCTGGCAGCGACAGCTCCCACCCCCTCTGGCGAATATCTGACAGAGGCATCTCTTTCCGCCCCATTTCAGAAGGAGCCCATTTTCTGTCAAGACGCTCCATGTGACAGATGCCAAAAGTCTTCACTGAAATGAATGCCAGAATACTACTCTCTGTTCCGCAAGCGTTTGCTAATCTCCTACATTTAAAAAAGAAAAAAAGGTGGAGGCGGGGAAGCACCACCCAGAACCATCTGCTGGAAATGCAAGTCAGGCTCTGTCGCCATGACGAACAGTGGCGGCTGGACAGCGTGCCCCTGCTGGACAGCGAGTCTCGGCTGGACACAGGACCCGGCTAGACAGTGAGCCCCGGCTGGCAGTGATGCTGGTGACGAGTAGAAACGCTTGCTGGCAGTGCTAAAAACGACTTTAATTCATTCCAGTTTACAAATGTCTTTCAAGATGCCTGATGCTAATTTTTTGATGTGGTAACACCTTCCAAGTTCTAATAAATAAATTTCATGATTTTTAGATGTATTCTTCCCTGTGCTAATTTTACTACTTTGAACACAGAGTGAATGAATAGAGTTTGAAGAGACAGAAAAAGAAGCAAGTCAGCCCCACTTAAACCACATCCCACAGCCAGGCTCCCGGTACTGGAAGACTTGGGGTCCCAGAACTTGGGCAAGGCCAGGCCCTGAGGCCCATGTGCGGGCTCTCCCAAGTCCCACAGATACCCAGCCACACATGCACCCATGAGTTTCCCACCCCAGGGCTCTGCAGACCCACAGGGAGGGTTCAAACCCAACCCAGAGCCAGGGAGCTTTCCAGAAGAGTCAACATATGCTGAGCTTTTTAAAAAGGCCAGTTGCTCCCAATTCAACCATCGTTCTGGGGACAATACACACAAACTGAATCACTGCCCCGAGGCTAACGGGCAGGCCAGAAGTCACTGACGTTGTCACTTCTCAGTCCGTGGCTTGAACTGCCTGCCCCCCTCAAAAAGTTTCACCCCTTGTGTTGAAAGAGACCCACATTCCCACACAGTTAACACTCTGACTTGCATGACGACCCAAAAGGGGAGCTTTTTCTTGATCGTGCCCCTGCCCTGGCAGTGCCTGGCCCGTGGCAGACACTCTGGAAGTACCTGCTGAGTGAGCTTTTTTTTTCCTTTTTTTTTTTTAAGATTTTACTTATTTAAGAGAGAGGGGAAAGGAGCGAGAAAGGGTGGGAGAGAAATATCAATGTGTGGTTGCCTCTCATGCGCCCCCTACTGGAGACCTGGCCTGCAACCCAGGCATGTGCCCTGACTGGGAATTGAACCAGAGACCCTTTGGTTCACGGGCTGGCACTCAATCCACTGAGCCACACCAGCCAGGGCGGATGAGCTCTTACCAGACAGAAGAAAAGGCAGTCACCGCCAAACTCGGGGGAAAGGACGAGGGTTTGAAAGGGGAACACTACAAACCATTTCGGAGGGTCCAGAAAAGACCGCAGACATTGCCCAACACAAGCTCTCACACAGCGGAGAACACTTGCTGTGCACTGGGTTTTTAAAAAAAAAACAACACTGAAATATAGTAAACTGGTAACATTTATTAAAATTAAGTGCTAAATATCATTCACGTGTGGTATCACTTTTTGTATTTCTGAAAGGCAGCAGAGTAGGCTGTACCAGTGAAGCCCATGCACTCTGGCACCAGACTGCCTGGGTTCAAATCTAAGCTCTGCTATTTGCCAGATATGTAACTTTAGGCCAAGTTACTTTATCGGTCAGTATCTCAGTGTCTCCATCTGCTGGTGTGGCTCAGTAGACTGAGTGCCGAAAGGTTGCCGGTCCAATTCCCTGTGGGGCACACGTCTGACTTGCAGGAAAGGTCCCCAGTAGGGGGCACTCGAGAGGCAATCAGTCAATGCCTCTCTCCCATATTGATGTTTCTCTCCCTCTCTTTCTCCCTCCCTTCCCCTCTCTCTAAAAATAAGTAAAATCTTTTTTAATACATAAATAGAAAAAAAGAGCACTAGAACTGCAGTAGCTACATGTTTTTGTCACATTTACTACTATTTTTTGGTCCGAAATATTTTATTTAAATTTTTGAAAAAAATGATGTTCGGTAGTTCTGTGTCCCAAGTCACCGTGTTCCGTCTTTCTGGAGCCCACCACTGACAGGCCACTCAGGGTCCGGTCCGGTCCTGAAGATGACGGCAGCCGACTTCCATGGGCACGGCAAAGGCTGAGGAGTCACTATAAAGGGAGTTTCTCTCTCTCTGTCAAACTCTTAAATGCACACACCCCGCGGTCCCAACAACGCAGACACCCCGTGCTCCAAAGGTTTAAAGGCAGGTGCCCTGCGGCCCAGCAGCACACTCCTAGGGACCTCCCCCCCGACAAGCACTCCTACCTGGGAGCAGAGAGGCGCAGAAACACGTTTGCTGCAACGTCAAACAGCAGACGAGCCACGAAAAACCGGCAACACCCACATGCCACCAAATAGGGGGCATATTCCACAGATTCTGTGGTGGCCTCTCAACAAAACTCTGCACAAGCATCACAAATGAAGCAGACCTGTCTCTGCCACACCCGGATGGACAGCATGGATTGAAGGGAGCTGCCGAACCACATGCATTTATAACACAAGGGTAGGTTTAACAGGCTAATTTAGGCTGATTACCTAACTCAAAGTGAATTAGCCCCTCGCTACTTCAGTTTCTACATAATTAGCCCTACCTCAAGGTTAAATATGACCGTTCCTGAAAAATATTTTCTAACTCAACGAGCAAAAGGTTCTCATTATTCTAACGACACTTCTCCTACTACGGAGTGTTATTCACTGTGCACTAGGAATCCGCACCTCTTCCATAAATTGTCCTTAGACAATTTTTCTACTAGAGGTTTAGCATCGTATCCGTTTGTGTGAGCTCTTACCCACGGACGACGTTAATGCCTGCTCAGATATACGGCTACTTTCTGCCCACTTGTCTCCCTTCAGAGACCCTTTTCTGAAACAGAAATGTTGAAACGGTTCAGGTGATCAAATCCACCAGCTCTTTTCCTGAGCGGTTCCCTTCATAGTTTCTGCCTGTAGAAGCCCCTGGCGATACATACTGCTTCTCTTCCAGTTCTCGGTGCATATCTGAGGAATCAAGACCAATAATTTTACGTTAACCGCCCCCAGGGTTGTGTTTATTGGAGCACTAGCTCCCCAAAAGGTGGCCTGTCGGGCAGAGGGATGCATCCTTCTCCAAAACACATTCACTGTGCTTCCAGATGCAGCCACGTTGTCACCTCAGCGCCGCCGTCCCTACAGCCCTGACCTGAGACCTTTCCTCACGTGGAGTCAGGACAGACAGGGAAACAGCACCGACTGCACAGGGCAACACCAGCAGTCAGAACCCTGCCTCTTCAACAAACACGCTCTCATAGTTCCAACTCAAAGCACTGGAGAGAGGAACCCGTTAAGATGCCTCTCATTCCCACTCCCAAGCCCATCTACCCCATTTCTGCCTTCTGCCCACCTGTGCATCTCCCGATGCCTCTCTCTCCAAATTCGACAGATCCGCCTCTGCCCCACACCTTCCAAACCGCCTCGTGCAGAGCTCTGTCACCCTCGTTCGGCTCCGTTCCCTCAGCAGCCCCCTTCCAGCAGCCAGGGGGTTATCTGACCAGTCACCTCCACACACAAGCATGTGGTTGAAATGCCTCCTACAATCCTGTGTCTGGAGCAGAAGGTGACAAGCTTAAGCTCAATTAATTTACATTTGAAAGTGGAGATGTCCCATCTGAGGACAGTGTTTTCCGAAATGTGTTACTGTTGGGAGACGCTTTCAAATGAGACCCACGAGAAGCCCGCTCGCGGACCCCAACTTCACCCAGGACAGCTCCACTCCCAAGATTTTCTCAGTGTAAAAAAAAGTGTGGCTCCACTGCCTGACAACATGGTTTTCATAAAACTAAAATCGCTCCCAAGCCCTCCCGACGTTTCTCTATCACGCACACTTCCCACATTCTGCTCCGCAAATTCACACAGGACCGGGTTCTTTGGTCCTCAGGTCGTGGAACAGAAAAGGGTGGTCTGTGTGTACAGGCCAGGGTTTCATGTGCATGTTCAAATTTGTTATTCTATCTAAATCTAATATCCTTTCTTGGCATCTGATCTGTAAATGTGACATTACCTAAGACACAGGGTCCGGCAGAAGTAACGCCTGCTGGGGTGTGGTAGGTAGGGTAATGATATGGGTATGATAATTTATAGTTTTAATGTGATCATGTCACCTAAAATGTCATGTGGTCTGCCTGCGTGTGATATTGCAATGTTCCAGAACTGCATGCTTATGGTTTTGTAATAAAGGATTTTGTAATAAACGGGGGCGTTATTCGTGCCAGACCCTGTGGTTGGCCATTTCTCCCACAGGCAACCTTTTTCACTCTGCGCTTGGCAAACATAAGACCATGAGGTACATACGGCCTCTTTGTGGATTTGGAGCATCATCACATGAATTCTGACTCCCAGGTAAACATGGAAGACTAAACACCTAATTGCACTCTGTCCCAACGCCCCACTAACACCAAAGCAAAATGACTTTTTAAAAGACATATGGAGAAAAAAAAGAGGAAGCAACAGCAAAATGCTGGCCCTGGGTAGCAGAGGCTCAGTGGTAACTGGCTTTGGAGAGACGAGAAACCCCACAAAAGCAGCAGCTGCCAGCCAGCCCCCACACTCCCGGGTTCCGAAAGGCTCCGGAAGCGGTAGCCGCATGGGGCCTAGGGAACTGGGGTTTGAGGACCCAAGACCTGGGGGGGCCGAGGAGACTCCCAGCCCCGTCCCACACTGCTGGGTCACTGCTCCTCCCGACCCCAGCACCCTCCGAAATCTGAAGTCCCTGATACACCAGGAGAGTCCCCAACAAACCACCAGCCTCGATCACCCTTGGTGAAGCTCAAAATCAGCAAGCCAAACCTACACACACAGAGGCTCCTGTAGCTCTTTAATTTTCACTTTTAATTGTGAGCGGGCAACCAGAAATTACCAGCATCTGAGATGAGCCTTTACTATGAAATAGAGGCAAAAACAGACAAATTAAAAAAAACACACACAGCCCTGGCTGGTATAGCTCAGTGGATTGAGCATGGGCTGTGAACCAAAGGGTCACTGGTTCGATTCCCAGCCAGGGCACATGCCTGGGTTGCAGGCTAGGTCCCCAGTCGGGGTCACATGAGAGGCAACCATACATTGATGTTTCTCTTCCTCTCTTTCTCTCTCCCTTGCCCTCTCTAAAATAAATAAAATCTTTAAAAAAAAAAACACACACACAACTTGGAGGACACAGAAACTAGAGGGAGAAACCCCACTAACACTAAAAATAAATAAACAAATAAATAAATAAGCCCATTATCATCGATGTCCTGAGAAGACATTATATCCAAGAAACAAGATGCTATTTTTTGTATTTATTTATTTTTAAGTATATTTTATTGATGTTATTACAGTTGTCCCAATTTTTCCCCTTTGCCCACCTCCGCCCTGCACGCCCTTCCCTCCAGCATTCCCCCTTAGTCCGTGTCCACGGGTCATACATAAGTTCTTTGGCTTCCCCTTCCTGTACTATTCTTAGCCTCCCCGTTTTGTACCCACCATTTATGCGTTTAAATCCCTGTACCGTCTCCCCCACTGTCCCTCTCCCTGCTGATAAGCCTCCGTGTGAACTTCCTATCTACGATTCTGTTCCTGTTCTAGTTGTTTGCTTAGTTTCGTTTTGTTTTCATTTCGTTTGGGTTTTTTTAAAAAAACACAAAGAGCTCATGGAAATTAGAGCAAACATGGAAAAAAAAGAGAAATGCTAAAAGAGGAATATCCTAGAAATAAAGAAAAAAGACAGAATAATGAAAAAGAGAGAGGAAAGATAAGAAAGAGCCCAAAAATTCACCACATGAATAGCGGGAGTTGCAGAAAGGGAATGTGCGTGTGCAAACACTTGCACTGATGCAAAGATCCAAATAAAATATTCATCAGAATCCACCTACACATCAAAAAACCAGGCATCACACCCCGGCCAGGTGGCTGGGCTGGCTGGAGCACCATCCCATACGCCAAGGCCAGGGGCGCACGCACGGCTGAGTGGAGCGAAAACAACAGGTCAGTGTCTGTTTCTCTCTCTAAAATCAGTAAATAAAAAAGTTAAACACAAACACACGCACGCACGCACCTGGGCATGGGGGAAAACTTCCTTAACTATGACTCAATATCCAGAAACAGTAAGGAAAAAAATAAATATGTCTGATTGCTTTAAAGGTTTTTGCCTGGCCAAAGACAAATGATAGGTGGGAAGATATATTTGCAGCTTACACGGTGAAGGGCGGGCGCCCCTGCATTCGGCAAAGCAGGAACAGGCCTGGTGCCAGCCCTCCCCGGGCTGGCGTCTGGGCACTCGGGTTACAGGGGGCGCCTGCCATCCCCTCAATATAGGAGTGGTTCACGTGTGCCTGACCCACACAAGCAACAGTTCGTGCTGCGTACCTGCTCTCCTTCTGGGACGGTGGAATGTCGCCTGCGCTAGTGGAGGACGCCCCGAACAGCCCCAGAGCACTGGGAACCTGGACAGAGCTGCAGAGAGCTTGCCAGTCTGTCGGTCCTGCTGGCACAGGGGCGTGGCCCTGAGGGCCTGGGAGGCGCCTCCTGGTCTCCCCCAGACCTGCCTGGTGTGTGTGCCTTTTCCCCTCCACTGATTTTGCTTTGCACCTTTCCAGTATAGTCCTGTGGTTGTTCCCAGCAAATCACTGAGCTCAGGGGTGGGATGTGGGACTCTGAACACACCCTAACATATGCAGAACTTCTAAAAATAAAGAAGTTGAAGACCAAAATCCCACAGAAAAATGGGCTAGCGGCATGAAGAGACAGAAGACAGAAATGCAAATGCCTCTGAACCACATGAAAAGATGCTCACTTGCCCACATAACAATATAAGAAAGTCAGACTAAAACTACAATACGATGTGTCATTTCTGCCCTTCTGGACTGATAAAAATAATAAAAATTGGCGATACACTGTTAGTGAGTCCGCAAGAAGACAGTTGTTCTCATACAGTGCTGTAGATACACACCACTGAGTAGGAACCACACTGTGTGACAGAAGCACATTATGGATTTACTCTTTGACCCAGACATTCCACTTCTAGAAATATAATCCAGAGATACTCCAGGAAAATATATAGCAAGGTGTATATGGCCCTGACTGGTGTGGCTCAGTGGATGGAGCCAAAGGGTCACAGGTTCCATTCCCAGTCAGGGCACATGTCTGGGTTGCAGACCAGGTCCCCAGTAGGGGGCGCACGAGAGGCAACCACACATGGATGTTTCTCTCCCTCTCAAAAAATAAATATTTTTTAAAAGGTATATGCATTGCACAGGCTATCCCTGTAGTCTTTTGAAAACAGCCAAATGCCCCAAAAACCATGGAGACATCTCCAAGGAGCACCAGGAAGAGGCCGACTGGGCTTCAGTTGGCCAAAACTGGAAGAATTTAAGCTTCAAAACAAATAATGACCATAACAGATAATAACCCGCTGAACATAGTAATGACATAATGGATTTTAACCGTTTGAATAAAATACCAATAATAACCCAGGCAGATGATAGAAAAATGGGGGCTGTGGAAAACTGCTTCATTATAGTGAGATGCTCACTGAGAAATGTAGAAAATCCCAGAGTTGTGCTGTTTTAAATCATCGTGGTGGAACCACCACTGCATAACCACTAACGGCAAGAATCACCAATGGACACTAAAACTGGCGGGTGAGAGTTTGAGGAGCAGGGTCTCTCCCCACAAACGACATGACTAACAATGGAGAAACAGGAGGCAGACAGTGGAGAGACCTAGTGGGCATCGCCACGTCCGCACAACCCAAGTGAACCTTATCGGGAGCCAGGCAAAGCACGGCCTTCAGCCCTCCGTGAGGCGAACGAGGACCGAGGTCCGGGGACCCGAGGGACAGAACTTGCGATCACAGTTAACAACACTGCCTCAGCTACTCCGCAGGGGCTGAGGGAGCAGGTCTTCAAAGCTCTCACCACAAAAATCAAATGGTATCTATGCGCCCTGATGGGGGTGTCAGCCATCACTGTGGTGATAGCCATTTTGCAAGGATACAAATGTATCATCAAATCAACATGTTATACACCTTAAACTTACAGTGTCGTATGTCAATTACAGGTCAATGAAAATGAGGGGAGAGAATGCCTCCTGACGAGATACCCTAAGGACCAACTGCCAAAAATGCCGATGTCTTGAAAGACAGAAAATGGGTAGGGGACTGGCCCAGTTAAGTGGACTGGAAGGACAAGAGGACAGCCAAACTCACGTGTGGCGCTAGAGGACAGGGAGCACAGAATCCACTAGGCATACATGGGGCCGTGCACGGGAACCCGGGCTGCCTATCACACTATCATATAACGTTAACTGGTCCGGTTCGGATCATCAGTCCATGCTAATAATACAAGTTCCTCGTTCTCAAGAAGTATACGCTGAAGCACAGTTCAGAAAAATCACACAGGTGGATACACAGAAACTGATAAGCCAAATGTCAATAGTTGGTGAAACCAGATGAAGAACGTGTAGTCTTTTTGGTACACTTCTTGCAGCTTTTCAGTAGATCGGAAGCTTTTCAAAACAGATTTAAAAAATCTTAACAGAATCTTCCTTTAACAAGCTTCACTGGGGGAAGTGAGACTAGTGTTTGTGGATGTTCTCTGAAAACTACGAGCCCTAGCAGTTCCTTTAAATAAACGAAGCTTTGTCTTTGGATAGGGCAGACCCCACGGCCCGTACCATCCTGGCCCCCAGCACAGGTGCTCAGCCCGTTGGTCTCCGGGTGTATCAGAGGATGACAGGCCACCAGGATGAAATGTACCTGCTATAAAAACTATTACTTATAATACATTCTTTACTAAATCTTTGGGGTCCACCATGTGTGGTTATATATGAATTTTTCTTCTTTTAAATTTTTATTGTTGACACTATTTCAGATGTCCCCCATTCCCCACACCTTTGCCCCTTCTCCCAGCCCCCTCTCCCCCCACCCCTGCCTTCACATTACTGCCTGTGCCCATGGGCTATGCATGCATGCATGGATGGACCTGGAGAACATTATGCTAAGGGAAATAATCCAGTCGGAGAAAGACAAACACCATTTGATTTCACGTAAATGTAGAACCTAAAGAACAAAATAAACTGATGAACAAAATAAAACCAGGGACATGGAGACATGGAGCAGACGGACAGATCTCCGAGGGGAGGGGTGTAGGGAGGGGGCTGGAAAAGACTACCAATGTGAAGTTCTCTCTTAGAATTTAGTACTAGAGAAAGCTCTCTCACCTGAGAACCAGGTACTCCTCTTGCTCCCTGGTGACAGGAATTACATAATGAAGATGACTCTTACGGCCGTCAGACAGGAAGACAGAGGCTGGACGACCGCAGCCCCACACCCACACCTTCGGGTGACTCCCAGGCCCAAGCTTCCCCTTGGCCTCTGTTATCTCTGCTGTGCGTTTACCCCTTTTGATCCTATTTTGAGGTAAAAGTCCATCCACAAACCATGTAAGCTCTCTGGGGAATGTAAGAACGACTAACACGCTTTAAGTAAACATGGTTTCTTCTGGCCGGCTCCTTCTGGCCACCCACCGGGCACTGGGCACACGTGACGGACCACAGCCCTGCTCATCACAGAACACACCCACGTGACACTCACCGTCAGATCCCCTGCTTCAAAGTCTCAACGCCAAAGCCTATGACAACCTGAAGACGGCATGACTCTGAGCCACAAAACAATGACATCCTGTAGTTCTATCCCCAAAAGAGCCAAGTTACATTGATGACTGACCTCAGAAGGTTAAAACTTCTGAGGTCATTTTAGATATTTATAGCAAGGATGATGAGTAATGTCCTCGGCTTACTAATATTAAAAGTGGCAAACCCTGGGGGCATTATTTTATTGTTGCTACCAAGAAATGCTTTGAATTTCAACAGTGTGATGAGACTGAATATACAAAAGCAAAAATTGCACATGCAAATGTGGGGGAAAAAATAGTTTCCCTACATTTGGTGGGTGAGCGGTGAACACTGGTAGTGGGAGGAGGGGATGGGCCAGGGAGCCCACATTTGGAGTGCGGAGGTGTTAATACCAATCCTGACTTTGGCTTGGTTTGGGTAGCAAAATGACCTCTAAAATAAAGAATCATAATACTCCCGGCATAATGTGCATTTCAAAAAGAAGAATCAGTACAAGCCAAAAGGCAGGGGTTTTTCTCCAGCCTGTAACCACGAATGGTGGCTTCAGCAGCAAAAGAAAAAAAAGATCAGTAGGAGATGAACGGCAGCAAATTAAAGACGACACCCCCACAAGGTTGTCAAGGAAACGAAACCAAGTGCATCTATGCACAAAAAGAATCACGGCTACGGTGAACATGCATGGACTATTTTGTGATTAAAAAAAAAAAAAGATTAAAATCCCATCTTGAAAAATCTTTTCAGAGACTACACTTCCTTCCAGGTTATTGTATTACGTACCTCACCTATAAAGCAAGCAGGCAACCTTGAATTTCTAAACTACCAGCTGGCCAGATTCAGTAACACTTTCCAAAAATCAGCTTGAGCCTGGGCCAGCAGAGCACAGGAAATTTCCGAAGGCCTCTTTTGCTTATCTTGACCACATCAAAAGAAGCAATCACACCCAAAAAGTAAAGGAGGGAGGGGAAAAAAACCTATACCACAAACAGGCTTTCCCAAATTTAGCCTATCTGTTTTTCAAAATGGAGCATTTTTTTTTTTTAAGAGAAAGGGCAAGTCTACACAAACTACAGCCTGGACTTAGCCTGAGCGTGACCCCCCCCCCCCACGCCACCCCCATACTGGCAAACAGCAGAGCGCGCTGCAAAGCAAGGTGTCAGTTGGTAAGCGCTGTAACATCCTCCGCGGGTAAGTGGCTAAGAGTCACCAGCCAGGAGCAATGACATGCACACGGGAGCCAGGAGAGAGCCAATGTTAAGGACGTTAAGAGGTGAGGACACCGTTAGGTGGGCAGGAGGCAGGGAACACCGGAGGGTCTGCATGCATCTGCCTGAAGCTGGCACTCCCGGGAGGCTGGCAGGTTAGAGGACGCCGCCGGGGAGGAGAGGGGGTGGCGGGGCGAGCTGGACCGGCTTCTGCCCCGACTCCTCCCGGTCAAGGTGAGCGGCCTTGGGGGAGCGGGGCGGGTCGCCTCCACCTGCACGGGGGTCCCCAGGACCCGGGCGCAGGCGAGGGAGGGCGGGCCGCGGGGCAGGTACTCGGCGCCGCGGCTCTTACCCGGTGCCGCAGTCCACCACGCAGGGAGGCAGGTAGCCCGCCATCCTCCGCACGCGCGCCGCTCGGCCCACGCGGGCGGCCCCGGAGGCCCCGCCGCCGTCCGCTCGCCGCGCTCGCCCCGCACCGCCTGCTCCCGGGAGCCTCCACAGCGCGGCCCCGGGAGCCCGGATGCTCGGTGGCCGCCCACGTGACGCAGCTCCGGCCGGCCAATCAGGGCGTGGGCACGCCCCCGCCGCCCGGCATCTTCACTGCTGGCGGCACGGCCTCGTTGCCCACACCGCCAACCTTCCGGCTTTAGAGATTGGGGGCTATTTTTAACTGACGCACAGTGAACGTGACCCGGTTTCTGCGGCCTGGCTGCTTTTCATCCTTTAAGTCTCCGCTCCAATGTCACCTTCTCAATGAAATTGTCTCCTCCCCGCATCTTACTCTCTATCGCAGCAGTCTATTGCTTTCATTCACTGCACTTGAAGCACATTTTTAAATGTAATCATTTGTATCCTATCCCCCTGCCCCCCACTCAGATAGGGCTGGTGTTTGTTTTACCAATGGTGACCCACATTGCATGTGTGTGCGGAGTATTTGTTGCATCCAATGAAAGCACCCAGATGTCTGGTGAATGAATGAATAACCTTCACCATAAAAAATATATGTATATATATAAGAGTATATGTTGTTAGACTTACAATACCTAGCAGAACACTGCATAATTTATTCCCTAGAACAAAAATATGCAAAAAAAAATGCGTGGGCAGCCTTAAGGAATGAATGATCTTAGATTGATTTAACACCACACCCACATCATTACAGGAAAAACTTTTCAAGTATCAAAGATGGAATGGTCCAAAAGTTCTCACGGAAACCAGGGACCAAAGCAGCCAAGCACCTACCACACTGTAAAAGTACTGAAGGTCTCACTGGCTTTCTACTTCCTTCCCTATCACAAACTCGTGACATTAATTTTTAGGAGCTTTCTGGAGACACAGTTCTGTGTAGCTTAACTAGGACTTAAAGCATTATATTTTTTTTCCCTAGGAGAAGTAATAGGTTAGTTGGTCATTCTAGGTAACCCATGATCATTCCTTTTGTTTAATTCACCTACTAGGGTCAAGTAAGACCCAGAGCTAGAAAACGCTTTCCCTGGAGTTTCATTAACCAGTTCCATTAGTTTCCTGGAGCTGCCCTAACAAAGCCCCACAACCGTGGCGGCTTAAAGCAACAGACATGTATTGTCTCAGGGTTGTGGAGGTAGAAGGCTGAAATCGAGGTCTGAAGACCCTAGGGGAGGCTCTGTTCTGTGCTTTTTTTTCCTGGCTCCTGGTGTTGCGGTCAATCCTTGATGTTCCTGGGCTTGTAAGTGCATGATTTCAGTCCCTGCCTCCACTGTCACGTGGTGTTCTCCCTGAGTGTGTCTGCCTTTCACATGACATTCTCTCCTCTGACGGACTAGTCCTGCTGGATGGAGTAAGGCCTACCTTAATGACCTCCCCTTAACTCGATCACTGCAAAGGCCTTGTTCCGCGAGAAGATCCCATTCCTTGTGTTAGGGTAGGCTGGTGACGCGGGCTGTGAAAAAATTCACAAAGAGAAGAAAAGGCAGAGGACAAAGTTTTATTTCTTCTTTCCCAAGAGAGGGAAAGGACTACATGCAGAGAAATGCAACAGCCCTGAGGAGTCAGGGCTGTGAGTTTTTATTGGATCAAAAAAGGGAATGGGGGTGTAGCCAGGTAGTCTCCGGGAATAGTTGTAAACCAGGAAGTTTCAGGCTGATGGCTCCGCTTCAGTGCATTTCACTGTTATCTTTGGGTTCAGGGTCCTGGTGCTCCGGTCTGGTAAGTCCTGTTTGTGTAAGTTTTAAAACACCTGCACGGGAGCTGCCTTTAGCAATCTTCCCAGTCCTGAGAGTAGAGGCTCAGGGAAACAACAGGTCATTATGCCTGACAGGCTCAAGGAAAGAGACAGAGCTGGCACCAGTAAAGAGGGCCTGAAAGGGACCTTTCTGTCCTCTCACCTGGTACCGGGTGTTAGGATTCAACAGGTCTTTTTAGGGGACACAATTCAACTCATAATATTCACCTGTGCCCAAAGCTGCCCTCTACAAGGGAAGTGTTGCACCGTGATTGGCTTCCAGGTGTGTCCAACCGGCAGCCCTCGGGCCACATGCGGCTCAGGATGGCTATGAATGTGACCCAACACAAAATCATAAATTTACTTAAAACATTATGAGATTTTCTTTGTGATTACATGCTGCAACACATTTAATGTGTGGCCTGAGACAACTCTTCTTCTCCCAGTGTGGCCCAGGGATACCAAAAGGTTGGACACCCCTGGAAAGATGACCCCTTAGGCTGGAGAGGGGGACTTGTGTCCTCTGAAACAGACAGCTGCCAGTACTTGACTGGAACTGGGTTTGATCAGCAAGAAGAGAACGACAACAGAGTTTCTAGCCCTGGCTGGTGTGGCGCAGTGAATTGAGTGCGGGCTGCAAACCAAAGGGTCGCCGGTTTGATTCTCAGCTGGGGTACAGGTCTGGGTTGTGGGCCAGGTCCCCAATGGGGGCAAGATGAGAGGCAACCACACATTGATGTTTCTCTCTCTCTCTTTCTCCTTCCCTTCCCCTCTCTCTAAAAATAAATACATAAAGTCTTTAAAAAAAAAAAGAGTTTCTGCCTCACTCGTCATTTTCCTAATTCACCCGTTTTTTCTCACTCATTCTATGCCCTTTCATGCCTCTGCTTGGAATCATCATTTAAACAAATCATCCTGTTGACTCAACTGGAGCTTTGTCCTCTTTGTGAAGCTTTTCCTCAACTTCACAAAAGACTCTCCCTGTCCTCTGTGCTCCCAGGGGGCCACCTGTGTCCCTCCACCTGTGCACGTACGTGGTGGCATGGTAATGGTCACACCTCCATAACCCAGTGCACCGGGGGCTCCCTGTGCCTTCAGGTCACTGGATACTACCTGGCATCTTGCAGGAACTCAAAAAATGGTTATTCAGTCAGCAAAGGTCATCAGACAGGTTTTCAACCTCTCAATTGCACATAACATTCGCTTTTATTAGCTTTTTATTATCATGAGCAAATAAAAGTGAATATTATGTGTCGTTCCTGCTTTTACTTGATTTTTTTCTGTGCGGGGTGGGGCAAAAGTAGGTTTACAGTGGCGCGTATGGAAAATAATACAATGACTAATGAATAACAATTCAAGAACAAACAGTTTCATACGCTCACAACTGCAGACCTACTTTGCCCCACCCTGCACATCACGGCCTGTGCTCTGTGTTCCTCTTCTCAGATCTGAAACTCCTGCAGATCGGAGGCTGAGGGCATCGCTTGTGGCAGCATCCAGAGCAGAACCCCCACGGAGCAGTAAAGCTCGTGTTCCGTAAGAAGCACTTCAAGTGCAGTCTCTAACAGTGACACTGCTAAGGACATTTGTGCCTTCCAATAGACTTGGCGACGCTCTCTCTACTGGCAATGGGAAGAAACTTTTTGTTGTTTTCCCTAGCAAAAAGGCATCTCGATATGCGCTTCTGCCCAACAACGGCCCCTCCTCCACCCCCATCCAACCCTTAATAGGCAGAAACATGGAAACCGGAATGCCTCTGGTGTAGGACTCAGCATCTCCTCAGTGGTGGCCCATGGGACTGGTCCCTAACCACTATCCCGAGTGCTGCACAGCCCAGCACCACCCGCGGACGAACTTTTCATAAACCCCTTTGGCTGCATTTTTATGCATGCGAAGCCAACTTTTAAAAACAACCAGGGCTCAGAGGTTGTCCAATGGGATTTAGGCAATGAGCCCTGGGACAATGTGATCTTAATTTCCTGCATTTAACCAGTCATGCTGGGCCAAGAAGGAGAGAGAACACAAAAGCTGAAGGCCGTCTTCAAAGACGGCCCACCCAGCGGCTCCGGGAACCTTCAATGGCAGAGCTGCGGGCAGGAGCCATCTGTGTGTTCCCCGTTGCCATGAGGACGCAAATGGAGAACTGAGCACCCAGAAATCAGTGCCCGGCTCCTTTGAAAGCCGCTGGCGTTCTCCTGGAAGAGGAAGGGCCCGTCAGTGTGCTGCGCGGACCTCCCGGAGGTCTTGGCAGTAGTGGGGAGAAATGGTCCAAGAGGGAGCTGATTGGCCAGAGAGTGGCGGGGGGGCTTCAGTTGGTAACGCACCTGAAACCGCAACATTGCTAAGGAAGGACTGAGCATATTCAGATTAATGCTGCTGTGCTTCTCCTTCCCCTCAACGCTCCCCACCCCACCACGATGACTGGTCCTGCCCCCTCCTCCACTACAGCTCAGCTGCCAAGTCCTGCTCATTCAGCCCCATCCCTCACTTCCCATGCCTCTACAGCCCTGCCTTTTTTCTGCTGTCGCTCGTCCTCAGCTGCTCAATAGCTTCCCTCTAGCCACACTGTCTCCACGCTTCTGCCTGTCCAAGACCTCTCTCCGGCAAACAGTACTGCTCCGAGGCGTCCTGCCAAAATGCAGGAAGTCCGCACATCTTGTCACCCTCCTGTTCCTTCAACCCTCAGCGACTCCCTATGGAATGTGACCCAAACCCTCTATGATCCGCTCCCAAATTTCCTTTATTTTTTAAAAATATTTTATTGATTTACTTTTAGAGAGAGGGGAAGGAAGGGAGAAAGAGAGGGAGAGAAACATCAGGGTATGGCTGCCTCTCGAGCGCCCCCTACTGGAGACCTGGTCTGCAACCCTAGGCATCTGCCCTGAATGGGAATTGAACTGGCCACCCTTTGCTTCGCAGTCTGGTGCTCAATCCACTGAGCCACACCAGCCAGGGCCCTGAGTCACCTTTCAAATCTCATCTGACGCTATGCCCCTTGACACACCTGGGTGCAGAGGCCCCATGCCTAACCCTCTACGTAGTCAGGTTCTTCCTGCACGCCCACAGCCTGGAACATGCTTCTTCACCAGCCCCACCCTCTGCATGCGATGAGACTCCTTTCGAAGTTCACTCATCCTTCCAATTCCAATTCAGATCCACTTCGTTTATTTTTTTCAACAGAACAGGGTGAGGACTCCTTTACACCCCCACGCAGGGCCAGTCACTAGCTCTCTGTCTATGCGTCCAAATCTAGAGGTGAAACCTGGGCACGTGCACCGCAATACGGCCCTCTGCTCTACCGGACAGAAATGCGGTTTCCCTTGGAGCTCTGTCCCATCCAATTTTTATGGAGAATTAATTACAGTCATAGCTTAGCTTAAAAAGCATTCCAATACATCATCACATTTAATCTTCATAACAATCCCATAGGTAGGTATTATACATACCTCTCTTTATCAAGAAACCTGAGGCTCGGGCCCTGGCCGGGTAGCTCAGCTGGTTAGAACATCATCCCAATATCCCAAGGTTGTGGGTTTGATCCCCAGTCAGGGCACATGCAAGAATCAACAAATGAATGCCCGAATAAGTGGAATAACAAATCGATGTCTCTCTCTCTCTCTCCCTCTCTCCTTTCCTCTCTCTTTAAAAATCAATAAAATTTAAAAAAGAAAAGAAACCTGAGGCTCCTACTTTTAAAAGTAGGATATATTAAGGATGTAATTTCACTCTGGGCACCTCCGTCAGGCCCTATGGAGGAAACAGGAAAACACTAACTGTTGCAAACGCAGCATCTGCTGAGCGTGGGTGGAATGTGCGTGGGAACCCGAAGGAATCTCTGCAATCCTCGGTCCTTCGCACTAACCTGACCCTCTGATCATTTCGAATACACTTTGAAAATTGCGAGCCCTTCACCTTGAATAGTTTCCATTTCCAGTAACCAATGCCCACGAATTCCCATTAGGCAGTCACTGCGTGTTCTGGAGACTGAATAGTAGCCAATAAAAACCTCATTCTTTTGCCAATGGGCACGAAACTGCTGAGTAGGAGAGTTGGGCTCAGAGCGATCTGGAGGAGCACCGTTCTCGCTGCTGTGAAATTCACCAGCGACAACAGGGTTTGGAGGAGCTGACTCCCCAGGGGGCCTCTCCTTTCCTTAGAGACGTTCACTCTGGAACATTTTTCAGAAGTGCACGGCAGGAACTCTCATGCAGTTAGAATAGAATGAATGAATCCAGACTGTGCCATTTCAAACAATCTTCCCAGATAGTGAGTGACTTGGCCTTTTTGGACAAGAGAAGGTGGGCAGGGAAACCCAAACAGACCACAGTGAGCAGTGAGCGGGGAGGGGAAGCAGGGAGTCCGGAGTGAGCTGGTCTTCGCATCCAGATGAAACTCTGGTTGCAACAATGTGCATCTGAGCACCTAGTGCACAGTCACAACGTTTCCACGTCTTATCTGACCATTTCCTGTGCTGCTTGCTTGGCTAGGTATAGGGTGATTCTAAGCAGGAGTGGTCCACAGAAAAATGGGGAGTCACTGTGTCCCTGATCATTGTAAGTAAATAGCTGTCGGTGAAGGTAAAAAGTTGCCCTGTCTTCTTAATCCAGACATTTTTAACTGTGTTAGTTTTACCAATAAAAAAATGCATACAGTTCATCTTGTTGATGAGAGTGTTGAATGAGCCCAGATTTTTCGGCCTTTCCACACTGTGTCCGAATCCCACCTCAGAAACTTGAAAGTGTTCATGCATGGGTTACTTCATGTCTCTGAGCTTTGGGTTCCGTGTGTGTAAGGAAGGGCCTTTCCAAGTCTCCAAGTGAGTTTAGGGAAACACCAGACCCTGTGACACAGATGGCGTTCAGAGTCATCGTTGCCGGATTCTCAGTGGCTGAGGTCCCACCTCTGAACTTCAGATCTGTGCGGCCTCAGTCACGCAGCTCCATCCTGGCTGCTTGGATTCTAACCCAGGGGGTTAAAAAAGGGTTGAAACAGATCTATTGAGGCAGGGCGGTAAGAAGCTAGGAATATTCCTTGACAAGTGGAATAGGAAAACTGAGACAGACAGCTGAACAAACTGGCCGAGCAATTTACAGCCAGAGACAGAGGGTCACCTCCCTGGAGATAACATCTGGGCCCTAGTTGTGTTCCAGCTCCAGGCCCAGAAAAGCAGCAAAGCCAGGTGGGTGACACCAGAACCAACTGCAATGACCAAGGACTCCCTGCCGGGTGCTGACCAATCAGTGGACACCACGGCCCTGAAAGGGCGCACCTGGAAGAATGATGGCTATTCTGCTGAAACCCTCCCCTGAGACCTGCCCTAAGGTTCCTGCCTGTGTGTGTGTGTGTGTGTGTGTGTGTGTGAGAGAGAGAGAGAGAGAGAGAGACAGAGACAGAGACAGAGACAGAGACAGAGAGAGGAGCTCAAAACAAAGGACCCAGGGCATGCTCTCCCTCTGGGAAGCTGTCCCAGTCATTTTCTTCCCCCTCTTCTCCCCCCTCTCCTTCCCTCACAGGCAGGCGTCTCCTAAACTCCAAGGGGCCCAAAGACTTGCCACCAGGGGAGCCCTGGGCAGTGGCAGCTTGTCCTGGGCTTATCCCCTGAACCTGTCCCCAAAGCCCCCTTTTCTCTGACTTCCCAGTGGGCTAAGGCAGCCCCGCCTCAGCTCTCCTGTTGCTTCCTCTATGCTAGGCCCTACTTTGTCTCATTGTCCCCAGCTTTAATAAACGTGCCCCCATAGTCACCTGGACTCGTGTTGTGACATCTTTCCTGCACGAAGTCAGGAACCTGCACACTACCGGCTGGCCCTGGGCAGCCCCACTCTGGGCCAGGCCTCTGTCCGGGTAACACTATTCTCACTGGTACTTAAGATTTGAGAGAGATTTCCATGAGTGGAGTGGAACTACGTGTAATCATTCACACCCTCTCACCGGCTTTCCATTATGACCAAGAAGACTTACTTGTCACGTCTGAATTTGCAGTTTGGAGCTAAAGAGTCTACCCTGGTCCACAGCACAGATGTTCAAACCAAGCTGCCCGGGCGTGGGGCTGAGCTCTGAGTTTAAGCATTCATTCTTAAGTACTTTCGGGGGCTAGTGGGGGCCAGGTGATCGGGCCAAAGGAGGAACACCTGTAAGGGTGTGGCGAGAAGGAGGTAGATACAAGTCGGGGGAAAGAACACAATTAATTCTGAGGAGTACAGGGACAAGCTCCATCCACATAGGGAGAAGCACTTTTAAATAAAATAATAGAGTGGGGAAAGAAGGGCTGCATTTGCCAAGGCACAGAGGCTCGTTTCGGGGGGGGACCAGTGGTCCAAGGTGACGCATCGGTTCAGTGACGTCAGAAGAGTTTGAAGTCCAGTTGGGAAAACCCTTCCGTGCTGTCCTATGACATTTGCATTTTATTCTAAACAATAAATATCCGAATATTTTTCAGGAGGGTGTGTGTGTGTGTGTGTGTGTGAAGGAGGCAGGAGAGTGAGACTGGACACAAGGAAACTCACTGGGGGACCATTGAGGTGGCTCACACGGAGGGTCACGATGACAACAGGAATAGAAGAGACACTGCAGACCACGGCCAGTGGCTCAGGTGGTTAGAGCATCGTCCCCACACGTCAAGGTCACAGGTCTGATCGCTGGACGGGGCACATGCACGAAACAACTGATGAGGCTTCAGTAAGCGGAACAACCAATCGATATTTCTCTCTCTCCCTCTCCCCCCCCCCACACACCTCTCTCTAAAATCAATTTTTACAAGGTGCCCTTCTACCAGGAGTGTGTCCACACACGGGCAGCCTTAGAGCTCACTTTGCAATATCGCCCATGGAATGGGGAGAAGCAGGCATTTGACCGTTTAGTACAGCCACACGTTCTCAGAAATACTGAGAAGCAGCGGGAAGAACAAGGTGAATTTTCAGCTCCTTTCACTGTCTTTTTCTCCGCTCGCCTTCAAGCGGAAGGAAGTGCTAATGATGCTAAACTCTCACCCCGCAGGCTCTCAGGTGGACAAGAAATGAGAAGCCTGGATCGGCCCCAAATCAAGATGTGTACCTATCAAGGGGCCATTGGACGATGCTGTGATGTCTAGGACAAACATATGGGCACGGAGGCCTTTAATTTTTTAAAATTTATATCTACAGCTGACTGTGTTATTCAAAACATGAAATTTCAATGCTCCATGAAAATCAAAATATTGCCTGTCTTTCGCTCCACTGTTTCTAGCAATCAAAACACTCACTTCACTGGAGAGGAAAATTCAAAAGGCCTGACAGGGCTCGTTCTCATAATTGTGCTTGATGACTGATTGATTGATCGCTGTCCGCCATTGATAGCGCTCTGCTGTCCATCAACGTCTGAGATGGGTAAATGAAAAATGAGGAGATTTGATTAGTGAATATGAATACTTACGAGAACGTAAGTAAAACTCAACTGAAAATAGTACAATATTCCCTTCATCACAAGGAGCACCATCGATTTATAACAGCTTTTTGGAGGGGGGAAAAAAACTGCTTTAAGTAAGTGTTTAGAAAATGTCATGAGTGGAAAAAAGGACACCTTGTCATTGAGGAGGCTCTGAAGGCAAGAAGAGTCCCTGCAGAGTGCCAAGGGTTTATTACGGTGCCTCATGCTCAAGGGTAACTAATAACAAAGAGGCAGAGCAGTGTTCTGGATGTGCCACGGCTGGGCTCTGCCCCTGGGTGGCTTTGGAAGGACATGCCGCACTCCTTTCGACCCTCTCTCCCAGTTTTGGGTAAATTTTTAAATAGTGTCCCCCTTTGGAACACACACAGCATCTAAAGATTATTTTGCTGATGAGGGAAGGCCGGTCCCCTTGTGTTTGGTCTGATTGTCACAGAGTTACAACGAGAGTGTTACCTTAATTTGTCAAGTGTAACTCTCGAAATATCTTTGGGTTGGAAGTAATTACTCTGCTGCTTAATTTGATTTAAAAACTACTTGGAAGGCTTCCCCTCTTTGTTACATTATCCTCACTCCCTAAGCTCTTCCCTATCTCCATTAGGAAGTTTGGTACATATTTGCCTCTGCATGTCCTGAGGGCACCTCGAGTTCAAGTACATAAAGACATAAATTACTATCTTTGCCAACAAACTAGATCTTCTCTCTGCGGGAAGTCTCATTCCCAGCATTGTCACCAAAAGCCAGATATACAAAGTCATGCATGGAAGCTAACTAAAGTGTGATTTTGAAAGTGATGAAATCACGATTCTTGTGTAAATACAAGTTGAACACTTGCCCAGTATTTTATTCAACTCAATAATGTGGGAAATGGTAAGATGTTAAGACTGGTTCGAAGACCAAAAGAGGAGCTAGGTACTTAGAAGCCAGCTGATGAGGAACTATTAGGCTAAGATCGGTGGTTTGCGTTAACAACTGGCTAATATCCTAGAGGACATAGGACATGACCTTGGGGTTGTTCCCCGCCCCCAAAGAGCAATTATTTGCATCTATACCAGACAAACATCTACAGGTTCACATGTTAAGTTCTCTAAGCCTGGGAACTTCAGTCCTTAGAAAACAGTGGTTTGAACTAAATACATTACCTTGATAATCCTTGGGTGGGAGTTTGCCGTTTTACGATGCCGTTGAAGAACCGTGCACCTACCTTTTTGACTTGTGTCGAGTTTGGGGTGATTTTTGTCGACATCTCTTTGCCTTCCCAGCCCCCACGTCCCTCCTCCCATTGTGCTTTGCCCTTAGGGCACATTCTCACTCTCGGCTTGGCTCCTGCAGCCCTCCTAAATGACCTCCCCGGTTCCATGCTGTTTTCAGGGGAACTCAGATCTGATCCTGTAAATCACGTGGTCATCACTTCAGGGGCTCCCCGTTAGCCATATGGTCGGATGCTAAGCTCTCCTTGATCTGCCAGCATTTCTGGCCTCACCTCTTAACACGCCGAGACCCTCCTCCCAGTCCTCACCACTTTATTTCCGATCTCTGCTCGCCCGTCTTAGGATCCTGTCCTTGCTCACTTCACCCCTGCCCCTGGTCCACCCCATAGTCCCCGCCTTAATCCAAAACTCACCCGCTTATTTGCCTACTTATTTCAAAACTCAGCTGATGGCCCTGGACCAGCATCTCAGCTGGTTGGAGCATTGTCCCCACACACCAAGGCTGTGGCTTTGATCCCCAGTCAGGGCACGCGCAAAAGTCAACCAATGAGTGCATCGATAAGTGGAACAACAAATCAATGATTCTTTCTCCCTCTCTCTGTCTTTCCTCTCTCTCTAAAATCAACTTAGTTAAAAAAGCCCTGGCTGGTGGGGCTCAGTGGATTCAGCACCAGCCTGCGAACCAAAGGGTGCCGATTCAATTGCCAGTCGGGGCACGTGCCTGGGTTGCAGGCCAGGTCCCCAGTTGGGGGGTGTGTGAGAGGCAACCACACACTGATGTTTCTCTCCCTCTCCTTTTCCCTCCCTTCCCCCCTCTCTAAAAGTAAATAACTGAAGTCTTTCATAGAAAAAACTTTTTAAAAACTCAGCTCATGGACCACCTCCAGCCACTTACCTCTGCCCCAGGTGGGTAGAATGGACCACACTCCCCTTTGTACCCCTCCCTGCATCTGTGTACATTTATTGCACCCGCTGCACCCCTTTTTGCACTTATTTGTTAACCTTTCTCAGTTTGGGCTCCCCAGATGCACAACCAGAAATAAGGCCTCGGAGACCAGTAGTCTAGTTTGGAAGCGCAGGAAACACCTGCAGGGGGATGCAAAGCAGAACGGGGAAGGAAAAGCTGTCACTAGTGGGTGCCCCATCAGGCCAGCCACCTCTAGGTGCATTAGCACTTCCTCGTGTCTTGTGGGGAAGTAAGTTCCAGTTGTGCCACCGGAGGGCCACTAGAGCCAGGGTACCATCGCACTGATCTCACCCACCCGTGTAAAGAAGCATGTGTCTATCATTTTACTTTTCATACACTCTCAGGGGTTTCCCCGCTTTGCTTTCCCCTTCTTCCCTCATCTATCAGCAGGTGGGCTTCATGGAACCCGTTCTGGCTCCTCCTTCGATTCTAATGGGTACAATAAGGTGCTAAACTGCCCTTCTCCGGAGCATTTCTCAGTCCGTTGAGGTATTGCTTCTCTGCGATTGTTGGAAGTTTGGCTCAAATAAACTCACCAAAAATTCTCCACGGGTGTGAATGTTTCTTGCGGTGACAGGTCAGAAGGGCTGTCCCTAGTGGTGTGGTACCCTCCCAGGTTTTGGCAAAGGGACTTGAGTCAACCTGGAGACACAGACCCCCAGTGGCCAGACATGGGGCAATTTGAGTTTCAATAAAGATAAGAATTACAATGAGTTAAAACCCAAGTATGCTCAAATGCGTGAGTTAATAATAATATTTAAATAACAAATCACCTTGTGAAGATGATGGGAAACCATTATTTGAAAATTTAGTAAATAAAAGGAAATCATCTGGCACTTATCTGGACTTCCCTGAGATTTACTGAAGCATTACTTGGTAGTTGATGCGGGAGTCGCTGCCTCTTATCAAGTCATTTCACCTTATGGATTAAAACGATAGAATTAGAGCATCGCCACTTAACTAATGAGTTAATGAAGCTGGGCGTTCCGCGTCCATGGCTGTCCCCATGAAAAAAGAGTGAAAACCACATATTACATACGTCCAGATCAGCGAACGCAGGGCACCTCTGGTGCCGAAGGGGGAATCCCTCCGCACTCAGATCCAGCACCTGGGCCCAGAGTCTGGGCGTCTGTGGGACAGCTGGGGATCTCACCTGCCGCTGAGGTGAGTGTGAACCGGCACAGCCACTTTGCAGGTGAGCATCTGTCTCTCCGGTGATGCAAGGGTTCCATTCCCAAGTACATAGCCCAGATCAGCGACACACATAACCTCCCAAAGACACCCACACAAAGGCTGGCGGCAGCTTTGGTACAGTAACCGTGAGTTCTCTGTTCCCCACCCACCTGAAGGGATCATCAGAGGGTCAAATGAGATAATGTGAAAGCGCTTCGAGGAAGTAAGAGGGCGACAGATGCCAGGTGGTGGCGGTAATAACTCCGGAGCTGAAGCACTGAGGGAGCATGCTCCAGCCAGAGTACAACGGTTCTTGGATGCAGGTTTTCCAAATTCTATTGTTTGACTAGAAGGTGACTTGTACTGAAAGCTGACAACGGGGAGGGGCTCATTCTCAACAAGCTGTTTGCGTGCAAGACACTAAGAACCAAAGACAATGTGTCCACGCAGGCCATGAAGTCCTGGCTGAAGCCCATTGTACAACGTTCACGAATGAAAAGAAAAGGCTTTTACGACTCGCCGCTGTGGATGCTTTGGGGAAGGTGTTGAACGCCAAAGGGAATCAGTAGTCACTTGGCAGGACTCCAGGGTGTACAACTAGTATGAGGTCATTTTAAGCTAATCAAATGGGTGGCTGGAGGAAGGTGCCTCTCGGTATCTATTACCTCACCTAACAACAAAGGACTGGATCTAGTTCATGGAAACCAAGGGCTTACTGAATCGAACTAAATGGGAGGGTGGTGGTAATTGTGTCGTTGACACGGTCACACGGGGAGGGGAGTCTGTCTACTGCTTCCCTTGGCCCAGCGACAACTTTTCCAAAGGTGGTTCTGTGGTCATGAAAAAGGCTTTCCGCGTTCCACAATCGAGCTTTTCTTGTTGCAGTCACTGAAGAGTGTTTTCTGGGTTACTGGGAGTTTGTTCTGGGTCACTGGGAATGTTCGTTATCGGTCTGCAAAAATGTGGGTGATGCCTGTCAACTTGTCTTCCAGTGGCCGATGACTAATCAGCCCCTTGATGTGACCACGTAAAAGAAAACTAAAGCTGATTCAGAGACCAGACTCATTTCCTTCCTGCATCGTCAGGTTGGACAAGCACACAAATTGCTATAAGGTGCCATAAGAGAGGTAGAAAGGGACGTGGGGGAGGGGAGGGCCAAAGAACTGATATTTTTTCTGTGTGACTGGTGGGCTCAGGGGCTGCCCTTCGGAGAGGTGACTCTGCAGCCGTTGATAAGGTGGACTGACGTAGAGACAGAAGGAGAAGGCTGGAAGTCGTGAGAATCCAAGGAAATGAGACAACGCTGTTAGAACTGGATTCTAGAGATGAATGAGATTTTTAGCTTTTTTAAAAGATTTTATTATTTTATTTTCAGACAGAGGGGAAGGGAGGGAGAAAGACAGGGAGAGAACATCGATGTGTGGTTGCCTCTTGTACGCCCCCTACTGGGGACCTTGGCCTGCAACCCAGGCATGTGCCCTGAGTGGGACTCGAACCAGCGACCCTTTGGTTTGAAGGCCAGTGCTGAATCCACTGAGCCACACCAACCAGGGCTTTTTTTTTTTTTTTTTTAATGTATTGACTTTGGAGAGAGTTGGGGGGAGAGGAAGAGAGAGAGAAGCATCAGTTTGTTGTTCCACTCACTGATGCTCTCATTGGTTGGTTCTTGTATGTGCCCTGACTGGGGTCCATCCGGCAACCTTGGTGAGTTGGGACAACGCTCTAACCCGCTGAGCTACCAGGCCAGGCTGTGAAAGATTTTTACATGGCATACCCGTTTCCATCCCCAATAATCCTCTCTGCGATCTTGATTATTTGAGCTTGGCTAATTTGAAGAATCAGCAGACCTAGGGGAAGCTAAAAGTTATCCTAGTTAAGTGCCATTTACATTTGTAAGGGAAACCTCCACCTGTGAGGGCATGTCCCTCACTGGACCCAACCTGTCCTCACTGCCACGGGAGAAAGCCGGTCTTAAATCTGCATAACAATCCTACCCTCATTTTCTGTGCTTTTCTTGGTTCCCCTCTCCTAACTGACACTCCACACCCAGTGTCATCTGTGATCTTCAGCCCAAGGCTGCACTTAAGGGTGTGGCTTCCACCAAGTCGGTGAATTACCCAGTGTTCCTGGGTCTCTCCCTGTGTACAGGAGGTGTGCATGTTAGTCAACTTTGAGCCGATTTTCTCCTGCTAATCTGTGTTGTGTTCGTTTCATTGCCAGCCCAGCCAGAAGGACTTCAAGGGTGGGGGACAAATGTATAGAGCATCCTATATGGGATCTCATAGGCTTGCAGGCAGGAAGCAGAGTGGGTGGTAGACAGGTCGGTAGGTAGGTAGCTAGGAAGCGTGGTTGGTAGGTAAGGAGACCACAGAGAAGAGCAGAAATCGGCCAGATGCAGAAAGGGAAAGGAGATATGAGGAGTTCAAACAAATCTGTGATGGAAAGATGTCTCAGAGTAACTCCCTACATGGAACAGCGGGCAGCTCCTGGTGCCTCTGTCCCTGGCGCCTGGGTTTGCCAACAGCGGTTCCTGTCTGTTTCAGGAGACCCCCAGGGAACAAGAATAAACATGGTAGCTGCACAGGATCCAGTAAGAGAAGACAAAAGCCATGAGGATGCCTGGGCCTCACGGTGTGGGTTGTGGGATGACCACAGCCGGTGCCGTTCAGAAAAAGCCATCCGTCCCTAATCTCAGATGCTGGGGTTCAGAGGCCCAGATGGATCCACACTACCACAGCCATGACTGTCCTCTTCTAAGCAAGCTGTAGGGCACAGGATGGCACCAAGAACATGGAGCATCCACAGAAAACAGGGAGAAAAGATACAGATGTAGCACATTCTACTAAATGCAGGGCCACCCATGTAATTTCCAGGTCCCAGTGCAAAACGAAAATGTGGGCCACCCCCGTCCAAAGAGTATGGGGAGTTTCAAGATCGTGCTGGTGGCGTTGGACCACCTGTGGGGCTGTGGGCACTGGGAGCACTGTTTCGGCAGGTACTGCCCCCATGAAGCTGGCTACAAGACCTAGGGTCACCCGCAGATGGGTGGTGTCCATGCACTGGGCAAAAATAAGTAGCCTGGATTTGTAAGCTCTGTAACACGGGTCACTAGCTCCCGCAGCCCCTCAGAATGAAGAAGAAACCCCAAGAGAAAGAAAATCTCTGTTCTCCATTTAGAACCCTTTCAGTGCAGAGGGTGACTTACCGTCGGACGTGGCCCCCAGAAGTGCTTTTGGGGTCCTGTGACATTTCAGAAATTGAGGAAAGCCAGTGCCTGAGTAAGGGGAGTGGCTTTGCCCCAGCTCCTGCACTCTTAATACCTGCTGGCCAGGCTCAAGAGGGTGTGAGTTTTCATAGACCCTGAATCCTGGTCATGCAAAGCTCAAGGTTCCTTGTTTGGGATAGTTTTGTGATTGAGCTTTTACATCCTGTACCGTGTATGCCGGCGGGTAAATACACCCTCACACCTACTCCGAAATCTCCCTTGGCAACCCACTCAGCATCGTCCACGCACATGAGGCAGTGCCTACGTTAGACACTAGGAGGCAATGTTGTCTGAATGTAAGGACGCATCTGAAGGAACTTTTTGTTTTTTCTGCCTCCGTTGAGCTTGTTAAAGGACTTTGAACCCCTAGTGTAAAGAGGTGAAGAAACACTCTTAATTGTGTACTTCACAGCAATTTAAACATTTCAGCTTGGTGAGGGTCACTGCGAAAGGAAAATGCAAAGGTAGTTTTGATTGCAGGTGCCATTATTAACTGCATTTCATAAGCCATTCCACCTAAAACCACAGGGTCAAACTCTGGTTTCAAAGACAGCCTGGAGCAAATTCCAGGAGCAGAAGGAGCATTAGGATTTTTTTTTCCAGGTAAACTTGCAGGGCAGTGGGCCCAAGGCTTTGATTAGAGGAAGGATTCTACTTGACTCATATGGCCGGAGGCTTAACCGTTTTCCTTTGTTGGCAAAACAATGCAGAAGAACCCAGCAATTAATAGTGTAGCCTCCAGACCGTGAAGGGGCCCGCATCCACCTCCCACTTCTGGGAAAAGCCGGCCCTCAACAGCTGTACCTCGCTTTCTGTCTTCTTCCAGCACATCAAAGGGGATAATCCGGGTACACAGGTGACCGCACAGGACGGTGTATTTAAGGAAATAACGTGGATGAGGCCATCTGTGCCCCAGGGTTTCCAGCTGAGGTAGGGGGAGATCCCCGCAGGCTGCAAAAACCTGGCCACAGAAGGACGGCACTTGAGAAAGGCCCCCCCCCAAGAGGACAGGGACGGAAGCAGAAAGAGCGCAGCTCAGTGGAGGGGCCGTGGGCGTCGTGAATCCCTGAGACTCGTCTGGGGAGATGGATTGGAGACCAGCGTAGCAGGTATGGTGCGCCGCGTGCAGAAACGCGCGCAGGGTTTCACGTGCGCAAACCAAGAGCTAGTAGGATTTTCGGAAAAGAGCTACTGTATTTTACTGTGTATACTATGCACTTTTTTGCCCACACTTTTGAGGGGAAAATAAGGATGCACATTGTACGTGGGTACTACTAATTCTGTATCTTTATAAAGGTTTTAATTTTTTTATTTATGCTTATGCATTAAAAGTGTAACTCTAGAAAGCAATAGTGATGTCTGTATGCAAAATACTACCCTGGAACATGATAATCGGTTTTGTTTCTAAATGTAAATAAATAAATAATTGAATTTAAAAATTAAAATGAAAGATTTTTTTTCCTGAAAGTTGGGGCCAAAAACGTGGGCGCGCTTTACACACAGCAGTGTATTACACACGGCAAACTACGGTATCTGAGAGGTGTCTTACAGGAAGACCTGTTGAATAGAATGAAGGAAATACAAGGAAGCACTTTAAAGAAATTACCCACCCCCCAGATTCAGCTGAGTCGGGGAGAGAGGACTCGGCTGTTTGCAGGTGGGTTCCAAGGCCCCCACTTGGGGCTATGAGGCCTGGGGCAGGCTCGGCAGCCCCTCTGAGCCCGCTGCTCCCCTGTAACACAGGGTTGACAAGAGCATGCCCCTCATGGTTGATGTGTGGGTTAAATGGATCATCTGTGTGAGGCACTTGCACAGGAAAGGGCCACTAAAGACCAATTATTGATGATGATGATGATGATGATGATGGCCTTGTGAGGAGCCTGCAGCTCAAACACATCAACAACTAACAAGAGGCAAATCTGGGGCGCGAACTGGAGTCTTCTGGCTCACTCTCTGTGTTTTTCATTTTTGCATGTGCATTTTAAAATTGTGGAGAAGTCTTCCCATCCTAAAGTATCTCCAGCAATCTTGTGTTTTGATCTTTGTTGAAGCACAAATTCTTTCATAAATTTAGATCCTGTAGTAGTTTCATTTTCATAACTCTGAGGAAGGAAGCCTAATTAATTATATTGTTAACTGATTTCCAGTTAATAGAGCTTTTACGTAGCTGGGTATTTTAATTGCCTTTCGGTTTAATCCACGTATTTTTCATCTCAATAACTAAATTTGATTGCATCTGTAAACATGCTACACAATAAAAATGTATTTAAACATTTTTTCCACTTTAGGAGATAGTGTCTACAATTTTTAATTGTTTTAATTATTTTTATTTTATTAATTTTAGAGAAAGAGGAAGGGAGAGAGAGGGGGAGAAACATCAGTCTGCTGTTCGACCTATTGATGCATTCATTGGTTGATTCTTCTATGCGCCCTGGCAGGGGGGTCACACCGGCAACCTTGCCGTATCAGGACGACGCTCCAGCCAACTGAGCTACCCAGTCAGAGCCTCCTCTACAACTTTTTAAAAAAGTTATGTTGATTTTTAAAATTTAGGTTTCCAGCCCTGGCTGGTGTGGCTCAGTGGATTGAGCACTGGCTACAAACCAAAGGGTCGCCAGTTCGATTCCCAGTCCAGGGCACAGGCCTGGGTTGCAGGTCAGGTCCCCAGTGGGGGCCACGTGAGAGGCAACCACACATTGATGTTTCTCTTCCTCTCTCTCCTTCCCTTCCCCTCTCTCTAAAAAAAATAAATAAATAAAATCTTTAAAATTTAAATAAGTAAATAAGTAAAATAAAATAAAATTTAGGTTTCCAGGTGCAAAAAAAAAAAAAATCACCTGAGTACTTGATTTTCTAACTTACGCAAGTGAAATTCAGGTAACTGAGATATCTAGTCTCCGGAAGGTGAGATTCCATAACGCGGTGCTGTAATAGCACAATAAATGCTACGTAACGGCATAATATGGCTCTAATAGCAACAACAACCAAACAAACCTTTCACCAAAAGTCATTAACTTGTTTCATTGAACTCAAAGCAAGCTTATTATTTTGAAAGGGTTTTTGGGTTTTTTTTTGGCAAGAAATATGTATAATTATTTTAATTCCACAATGCCACAGGAGGAATACAGGATCTCAAAACACTTAGCCAAAATGAATTGTGTGGTAAAGGAGTGGGCGATGGGAAGGCAGAGGGCCGGAAGACAAGTTAGAGAACGCAGCTGTGAAGTTCCCGCAGCGCCCTCACTGCCTTGAAGAGTTCAGCCCGTTCCATGAGATTCTAGAAGCTCAGATGAGGGCTGAAGCCCTGGAAATCCACAAAAACTCCGGTCTAGTTTTAGGTACTATGGTCTGTCACATGGAGCGCTCAAAAATGGAAGTTAACATAGGATTCTGTGGTCATTTGTGTTGTTTTTTGAAAAAGCTGCATTTGGTGCTGGTTGAAGGACCACGGCTACACGCACGTGAATACGTGTGCAAACCCCTCTGGAAACAACACGTAGAAACTGAACAAGGGTTGCCACACGGAGCGGGACGGGGGCAGGATGGAGTTACCCTGCTCAGTGGACGCTTTGGTTCTGCCTGCGTTTTAATAAATAACAAAGCGAAAGGAACGCCCAGCAATTTTCCTGACTTAGACGGTGCTTAAGTGGAGTCTTGTCAGTCCGTTGATAAGAATGCTCTAATGTAAAAATTTAAAAAGAAATAAATTAAGTTTGAAAGGAATTCCTGCTTTGGGGAAGGACCTGGCCATGGCAGTATCACTACGTCCCCCTTCCCAACTCTTTTATAACTTATACATTTATTTATTTTACATCCTCACCCAAGGACACGCTTAGAGAGGGACAGAAACATTGATGGGTTGTCGCCCCGACTGGGACGGTATCCACAACCAGACATGTGCCCTGATCAGGAATCGAACCCACAGCCTTTTGGTCCACAGGGCAACACTCCAATGGAGCCACATCGGCCAGGGCCAAGTTCTCTTTTCACTTAGAGACTCTATGAATCTGAATCATCAGGGGAAGGCAGATGAGACAGGAGAGCCAGGGTACTCGGCAGGAGGGGGGAGCAGGTCTTCCTCCACCCGATTTCCTTCCAGGTTCCCGAGAGAAGGGGCCTTGGCCTCTCAGTGCACAAGGCAGAGCCAGCCGTGGTATCAGAAGTGGAGAGCAACCTGCAACCCTGCCGTGGCGTTTTCCCTCTGCTTTCCTGCACGCAAACTTATTCCTTTCCCTCTCAGAGCAGCACAGGGGCAGACGCCCTCCACACCGTTAGCCTGAGGCAGCTGTCAGCCGGTAGAGCCTCCGGACCAACCCTGGGGAGTACCGCAGGGGCTTTGGTTCTGGGGGCGGTGATTGCCTCTGTCAGGGGAAGTATAAAACTCCACTTCCCTTTCTGTCTGTAGAAACCAGTGGGAAATTCTCTTCCCCGAAGGTCCCATTCAGAACCAGGCTTGGTGTGGACAAGAGGGAATTAAAGCAGAATGTCCCAGTTACACTCTCTCCCTGGATCCTTCCGGGGCCGCTGCCCTATCTGAGTCAGCCGACCTGACTGCCGATGCCATCTTGCTTCCTTAGCTTGTGCCCACTTTGCCTTATGACTCTGGCCCAGGCTGTGACTCGGGTATTTAGCATCGATCCCTGACTTGGCGACAATCTTTTTCATGAATGGGGTCACCTGCCTTGCTTGCACCTTCAGCCTGGGGCTGCTGACATCCCTGGTAGACATGTGGTTATGTACAGCCCAGGTCCTCGAGGAAAAAAACAAAATCCTGTTCTACTTGATGAAAAACCTGATTACCTACCTGATCAGGTATTTCTGAAGCAGAAAAACTTGCTTCAGAAAACAAATAATATATAAATGCCTTTTAAAAAAGGAGACTATCTGCTCAATCTCATTTGAGAATTTTTTTTTCTTTTAATCTCCATTGTTCAGGTTAATGGTACAGTTTGTGAATAAACCAAATCTTTTCCTTTATCTTGTTTTGCCATCTGCGTTGCTTCTGTTACTTAGAAAGGGCTTTAATAGCATTTCTGAGTAAAAAAAACAAAAAATGACATTTAAAAATAACAATCTGGGGCTCTTTTTTTTACTACTAGCTTATCTGGTAAAAGTACAATTTTAATCAGGATTGAATTAGGTAAGCTCTAAACATGGCGAACTAGAGAATGGGGGAGAACTCTTTCCCTGAGAACGTGTAGAAAAGCTGCACACAAGACAAGGCAAATGTGTGCGAAGGCGTCGGGGGAACTAACAACACAGCACAAAATTAATTAAACCCGAAGAGGTGCGTCCAGCTTTGGGTCTACCGTTCTCCCATGACAGCTGCTAATTCCTGAAAAAGCAATTGAGAGATGGAGAAGCTGAGAAGATACTTCGATAACCTTGCGAGTGGGAACCTACAACGATGGGCAGCTCTGGAGAAAGAAACAAAAACCACACTCTGGGATGGGAAGTTCAAGAGCTAGACCCTAGGAATAAGGATGAACTGAAGCCCAGCTTCCAAGTCATCACAAGGCCTGTATGAGAATAACCTTACCTGGAATTGCTAGTGTGCCTAAACACCTGCCAAAAGCAAATGTAAATACATCTTCTCTAGCAAAATACAGCATTAATATATTCAAATTATTTCTGCAATAATGAATATACAATGCCTTGCATACAATAAAAAACATAAGCTTATGAGAAGCCAAGTCAGTTGAAACCCAGGGAAACAATAGACAATAGAAATAGACCCAAAAGGGATCAAAATAATGGAGTTCTTTTTTTAAAAAAATATTATTTTCTAATTCTGGTTTCACAAACCCCCTTTTTTAAAAAAGAAATTTATTTTTAGAGAGGGGAAGGGAAGGAGAAATATCAGTGTGTGGTTGCCTCTCACGCAACCCCTGCTGGGGACCTGGTCCTCAACCCAGGCATGTGCCCTGACTGGGAATTGAACCAGTGACCCTTCGGTTCATGGGCTGGTGCTCAATCCACCGAGCTACACCAGCCAGGGCAAAATAATGGTGTTCTTACTCAAAAGTGTAAAAATAACTGTGCTGAATGTTTCTAAAGACTAGAACCCAGCAAAGAATTGGAAACTATAAAACAGAAGTAACTTCAAATAATAGGATTAAAAATAACCAAAATTAAGAATTCAATACATGAGTTTAATCTTGGATTAGACTTCTGGAGGATTAATAAATCATGAGATAGGCTACAAAAAATATCTAGCACAAAGCGCTGAGAGACAAAAGGATGGGAACCATGGAAGAGAAAGAAATAGATGTAGGGGGACTAAATTTTATGTCAGTGAAGTTCTAAAGGAGAGGAAATAAGAGAACAGAGATGAAGCAATATTTGAAGAGATAATGGTTGAAAATTTTCTAAAACCGATGAAAGATATCAAGCTGCAGATACAAGCTGCATTATGAGCCCCACGCAAGGTAATTACAAAGAAAATAAATCCTTAGATACATACATCACAGTAGAACTTATAAACCCAAAGACAAAGAGAAAAATACTAAGTTCAGCCAGGAAGAAAAAGACTTTTCAGAGAGCAACTGAAAGATAAACAGCAGAGTTCTCAATTGAAACAGACGAATCCAGAGATACCTTGAAGTGGTCAAAACAATGAATTAGAAACAACATGATAAAATACATTAATTCATTCAACCAGTAGGCGTTGTGCATCCACTATGTGCCAGGTACCCTGTTAGACAACAGGCAAAGGGCAAGGAAAAGCCCCTGGACTTGACTCAAGCAGCTCAGTAGTGGTACTCAATCTTGTACTCAACAGCCTTACTGCACTTGAGTTGCACGACACACACTCTCATCACTAAGTGGTTTCCTTCGGGTGCTCCTTGAAGACGGGATTAGAGGGCATACACCAGAATGCGAGAATGTCTGTAGTTTGAAGTGTCCCAAATGATGTGATCCTCTCTCACCCTCCTGCAGGACTTGAGAATTACCGGTTTATTGGGAGAGAAAATGCAAACATCTGTACTATAAGAAAGCCAAAAGCAATTAATTCACTTAACATTGTGCTGTGATTATAAATAAATCCTGTTCCCTAACCTCAAGATCTTAGTCACTAGGAGAGACAGCCTGAGAATAGTATTCAGCCTTTAAAAAAAAGGGAATTTTGAACACTGCAGGATTCCACGTATACAAAGTATCCAAAATAGTCAAGCTCTAACCAGGTAGCTTGCTTGGTTAGATACTCATCCTGATGCACTGGGCTCCTGAGTTCTACCCAGTCAGGGCGCCTATGAGAATTAACCAGTGAGTGCATGGATGGGTAGAGCAACAATTCAATGTTCCTTTCTCACCCCCCTTCACATCTCTAAAATCAAAAAAAATTTAGCCCTGGTTGGAGTAGCTCAGCAGATTGAGCAATGGGCTGCTAACTAAAGGGTTGCTGGTTCGATTCCCAGTCTAGGACACACGCCTGGGCTGTGGGCTGGGTCCCCAGTGCGGGCCACATGAGAGGCAACCACACATGGATGTTTCTCTCCCTCCCTTCCCCTCTAAAAATAAATAAAACTCAAAATAAAATTTTTTTTAAAGTACCTAAAACAGTCAAACTCATAAAACTGAAAAATACAATGGCAGTGGACAGAGGCTGTGAGGTCAGAAAAATGGGCAGTTTTTAATCAACTGGCATAATGTGTCAATCCTGCAGGATGAAGATTCCGGAGCTCTGCTCAACACTGTCCCTATAGTTAATCACGCTGTCTTGTACTTAAAAACCCCAGCAAGCAGTTTAACCGGCAGTGGAAGTGACAACACCCTCTTGCTGCGTTTCTTGACTCACAATTCTAATCCACGCTGCCTCACTTCCCGAGGCCAACCAGCCGACAGCTTTTTGATGTACATTTTGGGTTGATGCCTCAGGACATTTAGAAACAGTTTAGTGCTGAGCATAAGCTATTCTATTCAGCTATTCCCAGAATTTTGTTCTCTTCAATTATTTATCCCTTACAAATGCTAAGATCAAAAATGAAGGTAGGTATTCCAGCTTGACAAGGTTTGGGGAAATGAGTATGAACAAGCTTCCTAATTCAGGTGTACTTTACATAAACGAAGGCAAAGAATATTCCTTCGCCCCTAGTAGTTGAAAATAAACTTATAATTATGATGAATTTACATAATGTATATGGAATATTTTAGTCTTTTAACATGAGTTATTGGAATTTTTAAAACTAGTGTGGCTCAGGGGATTGGGCACCAGACTGTGAACCAAAGGGTTGCCGTTTTGATTCCGTCAGGGCATGTGCCTGGGTTGTGGGTGTGTGAAAGGCAACCACACGTTGGTGTTTCTCTTTCTTTAAAAATAAGTAACATAAAATCTTAAAAAAAAAAAAATAAAACTAGTAAAGATATTGTGGTTATTTACCACACTTTACTCCCCATTTTAGTTTCAATATAAAAGGTGATAAAATACACTAACATACCAGTTTAAACAGCATATTTTTATCCACGAACCACTCACCTTTGTACAGGTATGTTTTTTAATAAGCTTTATTTTTTTAAATGATCTTACATTACAGAAAAATTGGTAAGATAGTACAGAGTTCCCACACACCTGGAACCAGCTTCACCAATTAGGAACGTCTTACATTGGTATGGTGTACCTGCTACATTTAATAAACCAGTATTAATACATTAACTAAAATCTACATTAAAATTTCAATTGCAATCACATAAACACTCAAAACAAAACTACTTACTTCGCAAGAAACCTACAAATACATGTAGAAAACTGTCTATGCAACTGTGAGACAGGGAACAAGCAGTGTGACTAAAAGTGAGTGAACAAGCGAATGGAGCCCTGCAGCCCTGCGGGGTGCGGGGCTGGTCACCAGCGGGAAGGAGCCACTGACCAACCCCGGGGCACACAAAGGAAGAGGCTGGAGAGAGAGACTGTGGGGGAGGGAGCTGTCACACTCATCCAGCTGTTCAGTCCCACAGGAAAAGGTAACGAAAGGTAGGTTGTGCATTGTTAACGCCTTGGCGAACGCGTCGGTGCCCCCAGCGTCATCTTCTTTCCGTGCTGTTATCTTTCATTGTGCAGATTCTTCCCACCAGGCCACCTGGGCTCACTTCACCCACTGTTTGGCCGCCAGCCTCTTATCTCTCTCTTCAGCGATGGTGAGGCGGATGCCCTTTCCACGGGGAAGGGAAATCCACGGTTTGTTGCCTTTGCCGATAACGAAAATGTTGGAGAGCCGGGTGGCAAAGCTGTTGCCATTGGCATCTTTCACGTGAACGACATCAAAAGAACCAGGGTGTTTCTCTCTGTTGGTGATCACGCCAATTCTTCCCAGGTTAGCACCGCCGGTCACCATACACAGGTTACCAGTGTCAAACTTGATGAAATCAGTAATTTTGCCAGTCTCCAAATTAATCTGAATGGTGTCGTTGACCTTGATGAGGGGGTCAGGGTAGCGGATGGTGCGAGCATCGTGGGTCACCAGGTGAGGGATTCCTTTCGTGCCCACGAAGATCTTCCTCACTTTGCACAGCTTGTACTTGGCTTCCTCCGGTGTGATGCGATGGACAGCAAAGCGACCCTTGGTGTCATAGACCAGACGGAAATTCTCTCCGGTCTTGTCAATGCTGATGACATCCATAAAGCCCGCAGGGTAGGTGACATCCGTTCGGACCTTGCCATCGATCTTAATGAACCGCTGCATGCAGATCTTCTTTACTTCATCTCCTGTGAGGGCGTACTTCAGTCTGTTCCTTAGGAAAATGATGAGAGGGAGACATTCTCTCAGCTTGTGGGGACCGGTAGATGGCCGTGGAGCAAACACACCAGTCAGTTTGTCCAGCATCCAATGCTTTGGAGCTGCTACACGCTTCAGATGCTTCTTGGGACCACGAGCCATGGCTGCGCTAGGCACGGAAAGAGGACCCTCTTCTTGCTTTAAGGAAAAAAAATCACAAAGGGGTCAAATACATGGTGGCGGAAGGGAACCAGACTTTGGGGGGTGAGCACATAGTAGAACACACAGATGATGGATTACAAAATTGTACACCTAAAATATATGTTATTAACCCGTGTTACCTCAATAAATTTAATTTTTAAAAAAGAGTAAAGAATCATAGACTCTAGAGCTGTAAAACGCTTTAGATCTTTACATCTTCTGGAAGCAACTGAATGTGTTAGGAAGACCAGAGGCTTTGCAGTCGGGTAGACCCGGGCTCTCACCAGCTGGAGGCCTGTCTGATCGCTAAACCTCTCTGGGCCTCAAAGCTCTCACCTACGAGATGGGGTCAGAGTAAACACCCTGCAGGGAAGGGCTGGAAATCACACACAGAGAACGAGAAGCACAGTGTCTGGAACGGAGCTGACCTTCAATAAGCGGAGCTATCATCCACTCCAGACGCCTCACTTCCAAGAGGAAGTGACGGAGGCTGCGGTCTCATGAAGTCAGAGACAGAGACAGAGGCAGAGCAGAGCTGACGATGGACTTCACATCTCCGTATTTGAAACCCACGTCAATGGATTTAAGGGCATATACCTAGGGGTGGACCTGGAGGTATGACCTTAGGGTTAATTCCTAGAAGTAGGACTGATGTGTCAAAAAGTGAAACGCAGTTTTGTGAGAGACTGCCAAATTCCCCTCCAAAGTGACGGAACGTGTTTGCGTTTCTACCAGCAATTCAGTGCCTCACGCATTCTTTAAAAAACAGTGATATTTCTGGAGCACTGGAACTGGTAATTTCAAAGCCATGTTGTGCAAGACGGCCCATACAAACAGGTGCTCACCTAGTGGGCTAGACCAGTCCCAGCCACAGGGCGGGGGCACAGCAAGAGATTCATTCAGCACAGAGCAACTATTCAACTGTAAAGCCTTCTTTCTAAAATACTGATTTCTTTGTAAGGAAAGATTTACTTTGTACAAAAGTGCGTATACAGGGTGGCCTAGAAATGTGGATCTGGTCTGTGCCTCTGTGTCCTCACTGGGGAGGGCCTAATGAGGTAGAGGTTGACTCTGCAGCATCCACCCCCACTTCTAACTACTCTCCTTTTGATGTGGTCATTTACTGCTATCCATCCCCCCTTTCGAAAGAGCCTATAATTTTTAAAAGGACATACTTCTAGCCCCGGGCCTAAGGGCTGGGCATGTGGCTCAGGCCGCAGCTAACCCACCCAGTCTTATTCCCTGATTGTTCAAAGTTTCCGATATGGACACATAAGTAGAGAATGAGACTCTGACCAGAGAAAAAAGGAATTAGGTACTTGTGTAACTACTGAGCCTCTCAATTAAACTAGCCTTGAAGTCTGTCTTTCTTCTGGACTTGCAGCCAAAAATATTCTAATATATACAACGAGAAACATTAGTATTGCCTGCAAGACACATTTCATAAGCCCATACAATTCCCTAGGCTTTTTGAAGAAATGGGTGAAAAATTTCTCTGCATGAAAACTTTTTCATTCCAGAAAACTGTTTGCTCCAATATTACTGGACAATGCTACCAGTTTAAATTCTTACCGTTTAGAATGGGCATTATTATTACCAGGGCTAAATTTCTAGTTCCTCAAATCATAAAAGTTAGATCCAGTTAGGTTAAGAAAGCTTAAACAGGCATAAGAAGTTTTCAGTTCAGAATGACAAGCACATCCACCTATTTTGGCTGCACTTTGCCACCATTCTGAAATACAGTCTTCCTGCCTGTCTCAATTAGAGTCACGTCCGTGCTTCTCTGGGCTTCTGCTCTGTTCACACAGAAAGTCTAACCTACCCTGTTACAGACTGTTTGTTGCGGGTGGGTTATCAGGAGCTGTAGAGAGCCCACAAGCTGACATATTAGCCTTACTCACAGCAACAGCAGCACCCAGAACACCAGCATTTCCTTGCAGTGGTTACTGGAGGGTCAGTAGCCACAGGGTAAGGGGAAAAGCATCAGGTGACACTTGAATCTGGAGTGGGCTGCATTACCAAAAGGGAGACTTCAGCTTAGGGAGCCCAGATCTTTTATAATGGGCAAGTAGGCATGATTTTGCTTTGTTCACTAAACAACTTTTGACACCTTGAAAATTAAAGAGAGAGAGAGACTTAAGACAGAAAATCCAGGACCTCAGTTCGAAAAGGATTCTGGCTCAAGCCATCACTATCAATGCCATCAGAGTTGGATTGACATTTGTGGCCTTGTTTAGCCGAGCAAGCAATGTAATTTGGCACGCTTTCAGTGTTCTTCTTTACAGAATCACAACCCTGCTTCCGTGTGTGGGAGAAGGCAGAGTGAGTGTTGGGGGTGGGGGTGTGCCAGCTGGTTCCCCTGCTTCCAATCACAATCCTCTGCCCTACTGGTGACCTGCCAGTCATGCCTCCCCTGCTGTTGCTTTCACCTCTTTCCAAGTGCCTTTCCCTCCCACCACACAGTGTTCTCCTTGAAAGGGGTTGCAATAAAAAGGGTTCTCCACCTCCTATTCTCATGATATCTTAATGAGTAGGCAAGTTTCACCCCCTTAATGGTTAGCCCTCCTGGACAATGACCAGACAGGATCAGGCCCCAATCACTGCTGACATGGTGAATAGGAGACAGATATTAAGTATTTACTGTCTCTTCCGCAATATGCTGAGTGACATCTAAGAAATACAGGGGGGTGGAAGGGGAACCCCTATTGGGTGCCAGGTGCTGTGCCAGCTGTTTTAAGTACATTATTTCACTTTGTCAACCAAGATCCAGGGTGGTAAATAACGTGTATCATGGTAATAAGTGACAGCACCAGGATGAAAATTCTACCATTCTCTGACCTCGAAACCCAGTGAGCTCAGAAAATTCATCTTGGAATTCAGGAGGATGGTGACTCAGGAGGGAAAACTCCTCTGACACGTGCTGCGTATTAAACGTGACTGCAGAGAACGCGGGCTGCAGGAATGCCCCCACCCCCGGTTAGAATTAACTGCTGCCACCCTCTACAGCAGCACAGTCCTTTAGCTTCAGGAAACCCACCGCTCCAAAACGGACCAAAAACGTCTCTAAGGAGGGTTTCGGCACAGCCCGTAGACGGTAACACTCGTGTGGGTCTCCTTTCACAAGAGGGCTCTGAAGCTTGGATTTCTACCATCTTGCCTTCTCCTTCGGAGAAAAATTAGACGCCCTGGGCCTGGAACCTCTCAGCCTTTGTGAGCTCCCTGCCCCGAAGCCATCTGCATCTGCGCCCATGCTCGAGGCTAAAGCCGCTTGTTAGACCTTCACGTCCATCTCCCTCCCTCCTTAGGCCACCGCTCTCGCCTATCCGCACTCAAACATGCCCCAGGCTAGGCCTCCTTAAAGGACCCTCCGTCCAACGCAATTGCTAGATCCTATCTTATCTCCTTGCTCCAGAGCCAAGTATTTTTTTTTTTTTCCGTAGTCGTTATCGTTTTAAGGAACTGTCCGCATAGGTCGTCTTTGCTTTCTACTTTCTATTAAGGGGTTGATCCGCCACAATCCGGTCATCACGGTCACGTGGGCCAAATCTGTGGCTCTGTTTCCGCCGCCGTAAAACGCGGGTCACAGCCGTACCCGCCTCACAGGCCTGCGGGGACCCAGTGGGTTATTACACATGGAACACTTGGGGCCGTGCCTGGCGGATACTCAGCACTGGAGGTGTTAGCGACCACTGCTGTTACTATTACTATAATCGTTACTTCTTACTCACACCCCGACAAGTGTAAGGAGAAGACGACAGACGCGGCCGTTGAAAAGCAAGTCTTTTAAAAACACTCAACTCCATTCGGCCACATCTCTCACTCGTCGCCGTGTTCCCAGAACCTGTCGCAAGGCCTGGCCTACAGTACTCAACATCCGTCCAGCTTTTTCTATCTACGTGTTTCTTTAACACCTATCTATCGTAACGAGTGAACACTTGATAACCCACAGTAACAGAATTCCTCTACCTCCGGGAAAAGACTAGATAAATACGCAGGCTCCGTATATTTTAAAAAATTCTTTTAAGGGCAGCGTGGTTCATCTTTTTCTCAGAATTCCCCACGAGTCGCATACTCAGCCAGAGGCTTTAAACCCAAGAATGGACGGAAAAAAGCTTGCTTACTCACTGAAAGTTCTGCTAAGAGTAAAAATATAAATACATGCTGCAAGTTTTACCTAATAAACACGAAACGAAGTCCGTGAGCAGAGGATAATCACCCGCCGCGTCTCGCTCCGCGATGGCGTCTGGCGTCTTCAGACTCCACGCCCTGCTGCGCATGCCCGCCTCCTGCGCATGCCCAGTCCTGAGCAGGCCCGCCTCCTGCGCAGGCCCACTTCCTTCCCGGAGGGCCGGGGGCGGGCTCTGCGCGCACGTTCGCGTCCGGGTCAGCGGGTCGGCGCGCCTGAGTGGCTGGCTGACTGGCGGAGCCGGCGTCGGCCGCGGTAAATGGCGTTGGTGGCGGGAAAGTTGAGTGCCTGGTGCGCCGAGCCTTCGGGACGATGTGTAACGACTTCCATAGGGCGGAGTCTGGGACTGAGGTGAGAGTCGTCGGGGTGGAAGCGAGAGGCAACAAGAACAGGGCGAGGGAGGCCGGAAGGCGCGGGAGGCTGGGGGCGCGCGCGGCTTGGGGCCGGGCACGCTCTCCGCCGAGAGTCCGGCCACATGTACCCCCCACCCCCATCTATGCACTTCCCATACCTGTGCACTCCCACCTGTGAATCCCACCCCACCCTTGCACCTCACCTGTGTGCCTGTCCCCACGTGTGCGCCCTCTCCCACCTGTGCACTCACCCACCTGTGCAGCCCTCCCTATCTGTGCACCCCCAACCGATGCACCTGGAGCCGCCCGGTGACGCGAAGTCCCCCGAGACGGGTGGCCGAAAAAGCGCATTCTCGGAGCAGAGCCAGACGAATTCATTCCCGCAGATGCACGACTTTCTGCGTGCACAGTAGGGATAAAATTCGAGCTCTCTACTCGCTAGGATTATGGCCCAAACCTGTCACAATTTAACTACGGCCAGAGGCGGTCACTAGGTGAGAGGAGCTCGGAAAAGGGAGCAGTTGCCAGTGGGAACGTTTATGGACGCTTTTCTTGAACAGGCGATTACACCTCCTGCCTCAGTGTCTCCAGACCCGCACACACCGTTTGATGTCCTGCAAGAATTTGTTCAGGAATTGAGCCAACAGGTGTCAGGCACTTAGTATGTTCCTTATCCTCTGGTTAAGGAATAGGAGCCAGAAAGAAAAGAAAGAACGCGTGCCATTTAAAGAACTGGGAAGGGAGGATGACCTGAACAGTGCGCGGTGTGTCTGTCACGTGGTCCGTTGGAGGGGCGGGGCCATGGGAGAGAGGCTGATGGGAGGAGGCCCCGAGCTGCAGTTGGAAGGACCATCTGGAGTCTGTTTGGCGTCGCCGGGGTGGCATGCGAAGCAGAGAGTAGCAAGTGTGTGGCTGGTTTAGGGGACCTGCCAGCTGTTGTATGTAGGTGGGAACAAAGCCAGTGGTTGAGAACGGTGTTGGGAGGTGAGCTCTGGAAACAGGCAGAGGAGGATGAGGAAGGGTTTTTTTGTGAAGGTTAGCTCTCAAGTGATTCGTGTGGGTGGCTTATCGAAGAGGGCCTTGGGCAGCTGTGGGGCATGGGAAGGAGGGTGAGGTCAGGTGTCCCCTACTGTCCTCAGGTGGGAGTTGATTCCAGGGTGGCCACAAGATGTTTTCCATGGCCAGTGGACCACGCACAGGGCCTGTAAACATTCTAGTCACCATTTAATACACAGAACAACCATTCTTGCAGACCACGATGTTAAGAAGGGATGTCAGCGTCTACATTCTGTCCCTTGAGGATGTGGTTAGGTTGATTTCCACTGTGGAATGTTATTGAAAGCAAAGAGTCACAGCCAGGCCTCTGCGACCGAGGTCTCTCGGTCACAATGGAGTCCAGGGCCGCCCCTGTACTGTCTCAGAAGCCATGCTCTGAGACCAGTCAGCAAAGAACAACATGCAGGCTTTGCAGACCCAGCGGGCTCCGTCACAACCTTTACTTTGGATTCGGCCTGCCAGCCAGAGTTTGCCAGCTCCTTGAGAGCAGAGTGCCGCTTGGTATAAGAACCCCTGCAGTTCCAACCTTACTTACTTGACCATTTGAAACCCGGGATAAACTCGGATGCCTTTGGTAGTCCGCGCAAGCCTAACTAACCCAGGAAACGGGAGCCCAGCACAGTCGGATGATTGAACAAAGAATTTACCATCATGCCCTGTGGCTGCCATGCCCGTCCAGAGATCTGAAGCCAGACTGACCTGCTCCTGTCACTTTGGAGGGCAGTCGGTGGAGAGAGAGGAATGGGCAACTGGGCAACAGGTGCCTCTTTATGCTTTTTCCTTTTCGTTAACAAAACCAGCCAACCAAGCAAGCCTCCTTTCCCTTGAGTGCTTAATTGGTTTGGATGATGTTTTCTTTCTGGGAAAACTTCAGCCTACTTTAGGGATTCCACTTGGAGCCATTGCGTTGAGGAAGGTGGCTGAAGTCAGAAACTCTCCCAAGGAACTGAAATAAGCTACTTCACAATCGTAATTCACTAGGGTTGCCACTTTGTGAACCAGCGGACCTTTCCCACATCCGGTGAACAGTAGGGAAAAGACGTTTCGTTCTGGCTCTTTGAGGAAAACAAAGTCACTAAGAATATTGTCGCAGATCCTAGGGATGCAATGAACGGTAGGCCAGAGAGAGGGTAGAAAACTTAAACAGTGAGCCCTTGATTTAAAGAAGGTAAGCATTCGAGTACGGCTTACAATAGGACGATCCGCTCTTACCTTGCTTTTGCGCCGTAGGAATGGAATGTTTACGTTTTTGTCCCTCTGCGAGTACAGAACAGACTTGCCAGGACTTTGCACTAGTGTCCTGTCGCCCACCTGATGGCTCTGTTCACACACAGGTGTAAAATAGCGTGGTTCACACCGTCTTGAAGAGGGTGACCGGCCTTGAGTGTAAATATAATTGATGAGAAAAGTCGAAGGTGTCCAGTGTTGGTTGCTGCATACAATACAGTCTGCTTTTCTCTTCTTTAACTTTATTACCATCACTCTATTATACTTATTATTAAAGTCGTACATGCCTGTGACAAAATTCCAAAGTGAAAAGTAGGAAGTTTCCCCACCCCAAGCATCATCTCCCCAGTTGAGTTTGTGTGTACTTCCAGAAATGTTCTGGTGTCCTAATTTTGGAGGCTGAGATGGAGAGCGTAAGACACATTTAGTATTGATTAAATAATAATACTTGGGTCTTGTGTGATAGGCTTTCAGAAGGTCTGCCCCTTCTCTCTTTGCTTCCCTTCTTGTCCAGAACAGAATTGGCGATCCGGCCTGACCAGCACTTCCTTGGAAACACTGGCACCGCCCTCGTCTCTTTGTGCCCTGACCTGCTTTGCTGCCCCAGGTTACACCCGGCTGTCTGCTTTCACTGTGTCTACCCTTTCAGCTGAATGTTATAGTGAAAACCACAGTGAGGCTGACCGATGTCATTTTAACGTTTGACCATCAACCTCCAATGGATACGTGGTCCAACCATACGTCTGTAGTAATTAGTTCACTTTCTCACTTCGAAACACCTGTCATCACATCCAGCCTACTCCTGAGTGCCAGGCACATGTTCTGTCGTCTTCTTGGCACATCCACGGGGATGTCCAGGTGGCACCCCAGACCCAGTGTGCTCACTGTGACTGGAGCATGGACCCAGGGGAAGCACATGGAGCATGTGTTAAGGGGGGTGCTGTGCGCGTCAGTGCCAGACTTCTCTGTGATCACTGTGATGTGCTTGTGCAGTTTTCCTGAGAAAAGGAAAGCCCCTTTCTCAGGAGATGCAGTATGTTTGAGTGTTCGAGGGGAGGCGGCTCGGCAGCAGAGGAAAGCGCAAGCAAAACTGGCAGGGTGTGGGCAGCCCATGAATCCAGGTGAAGGCATAGAGGTGTTCACGGTACCGTTGGAAAGTTTCTGCGAATGCTTGAGAATTTTCAAAGATTAAAAAAGTTGAGAACAGCTGTAATATGCTCCAGCTTAAGGTAGATTTACTCCCACACCCCCAGCCCAGCCTGCTGTGTGTGAGATGGTGGCCTCCTCTTCCTGGGGCGGGAGCCAGGAACCTTGGAGTCGGTCTCGAATTCCCTTTCTCTCGGGCCCCGGGTCAGCCCAGGTTCAGTTCATCAGGAAATCCTGTCTGCCGCACCTTCAACATGTGTCATGGATTTGACCACTTGTCACTGCCTTGACCGCAGCAGCCATTCCCGGTCACTGTCACCTGCATCACTGCAGTCACCTCCTCACTGCCTCTGGGTCCACCCTTTCAAATCCACTCCTCTAAGCAGATTTTCCACATAGGATCCGGGGTAGTCCATTTACAACTTAAGCAGACTCCACTGCACAAAGATTTCCAGAGCCCCCTGGTCCAATGCAGTGACATCCAGAACCACCCTTCATTCCTACGCTGATGCGTGATTTGCCCAAAATCTCTGACCTCATCTCCTGCCTTTCCCGCCCCCTGTCACTCTCCCTCCCTCCCTCTCTGCCTCAGAGCCTCTGTGTCCCTGCACCCTGCCCAGACCGCTGTGCCCTCAGACGGGTGTGGCTCACTCCCTGGCCCATTGCAGGCTGCTGCTCCAGCTGGCCAGGAGAAGGCTTTCCTGGTAGAGCGTGAGGCAGTCCTTCCTGCTGCTGCTATTTATTCCTTCACTGCCTGTTTGGAGCCCTTACCACACCTGACATTTTACACTCTTTCCCTGTCCCCTCCCTGCCCTTCAGGGACGGGCGGCAGGCTGTCGTCCTTCAGTCCCTGTGTCCAGAGTGGTGGTCGGCCTACAGTGGGCGCTCCGCCACCCTTTGCTCTGTGGATGGGTCTCATGTGTCCTCTTCCCTCTCCCGTCTTTCCGCCTTACCCCCACCCCCCGCCTTGTCATTGAGAAAACGAGACACTTGACAGGAGTGCCCTTAGTTTTTGCTGCTGTTTCCAGTGCAGTCAGGCCACAGCCCACGGTTTCAGTCACTCGGAAGGTGCCGAGGTTTGTGTCGGAGCCAGGCCGTGATCTGCCTTGATGAGTGTGGCCTGGGCACGTGAACAGCGTGTCCATTCTGTCACTACTGGGTGGAACGTTCTATCGTGTATATGAATTAGATGCTGAGGGTTGTGTTGTTTAGACCTTCTATGTCCTTGATGCTTTTCTGTCTAGTGAGTGTCTAAGGGGTGGGTGTCAAGTTCCCGACTGAAATGGTGGCCTTGTCTGTTTCCCCCTTCACCCGCCTTAGTTTTGCTCTGTGTATTTCGAGCCTCCCTTTGACACGCGCACGTTTGAAATCGTGTGTCTTCCTGGTAGAATATTGGTGCTTTTACTCTGTAGCTGATGTCCCTGCGTGTCTCTGGTCGTTTTCTTTGTCTGCGGTCTGCTTCACTGGATCATCGCACAGCATCTCCCGCTTTTCATCAAGTCTGTGCTGATAACAATAGATATTAACACGTATGTCTGTTCCTCCGAATGCCCTCCTGTAAAATTGAATAAATATCTTTGCTCCGATAAAAGGGCAACTTTGCTACTTGTGACGCGGTTCCCGTGCACCCCCTTCATCCCTCGAGGACATCACTCCCGCAGACAGTTCTACCCCCGCAGTCACTTTCCTCTGTCTGCATCTTCAGTCTTCTCTTCCACCAGCCGTTAACCACTGTTCGGGCAGAAAAATGAAACACGCCCCCTCCGGCTCCGCCCCTGCCCTCTTCAGGGCTTCTGCCAGCACGTCGTTACCCCTCTTCCCTCTTTAGCCCCTGTGACCCACCTTCTGTCTCCACAGTCCCCTCAACGTGCTCTGGCCCAGGCTGTCAAGACCTGTCTCCAAATGCAGTGCCCAGTGCAGTGCCACGTCCTGTTCATGCTGGACCTCTCATGGCTGGCACATGGCCTTTACAACAGCTTCACTCCTCAGGGCCTGGAGCAGCATGCGGCACGTGTGCTTCCTGCAGGCAGGCTGCCAGCAGAGAGGGCCAGCTGATCGATGCGTGACCCTGCCCCTGGGATCGCCCCTCAGGAAATCTCTCCTCCCTAGGACAGAGAGCGCGGGCGTGGAATCCACCGTGAGCGCTTCTCTGGCTGAGTTCCTGGTCATTTTCTCCTGCAGTGTCAGTTCTGTGCTTCGCTGTCTCCGTCCGGGGCTGTGCATGCAGTGATTTTTCTCTCTGCGTGAGGTTTTAAAGTACTGCCTGATACAACTTCCTAATGAAATTGTAACTGTGCATTGAATGGAGTTAATAACTTGTGGAATGTTGTATGTTTAAAATTTAGCCCTTACAATTTCCACTAGACATTAACGCTGCTTATCAGGTACGTGTAGTAAATCTTGCTTGACTTTTTATATAATTAACTATTTTCCTTTTCCTTTTATAGGATGATTGCTTCTCTCTACCTGTCTCTGTTTTAGTCGTCACTTCAGGACATGCTTATTGGTTTTAGAGAGGAGATGGGGGTGGGGGAGAAACATCAGCGTGAGAGAGAAACACCGATTGGCTTCTTCTTGTACGTGCCCCAACATGGGACTGCACCTGCAGCCTAGCTCTGTGCCCTGGCCAGGAATCAAACCTGCAACCTTTTGGTTTTCAACAACGCTCCAACCAAAAAACTGAGCCACACCAGACAGGGCAGGGCGATCGCTTTTAAAAGTACTAAGGGTTAACGCAGCAGCCCTTCAGGGAATATGCTGCACTAAGGAACAATGGAATTCACCCATGTAGTAAATGAGTAACAGTTGTTCTTTACCTATAATGTAGACAAACACTTTGTTGAAGAGCAGGCCTAGTACTATGCCCCCAAAACAACTTCATTTTCAAAGTGCCAGAGAAGCCTGGTTTCTCCCGTGGGAGGGAGCAGTCCTCTGATTGAAAGGACTGCTGTGACAAGGGCCAGTGGGCGCTGGTTGCACACACGGTAACAAGGCCACCCTTCCCCTGGCCACTGACGCCGTCCAGCTGCTCTGACTTGAGGTTTCTCCCCCAACCCCGTTTCCTTAGGCACGTCCTCAAGTGAGGACTACAGTCAGAGAGCGGCTGCACGTGGACCTCAGAAAGTCCACTCAGTTTTTCCGTAAAATGAAAGTCACAGTTTATACGTTCACCAATAACTTCATTGATTTGGATATTTGAGTATGTCGGCTACCTCCCGCTATTGGCTTCTAGTGGGCAGAGACCAGGGGTGCTGCTGAACATCTTCCAGTGCATAAGACAGCCCCGCAGCAAAGGATTATTTGGCCAAAATGTCAACAGTACCAAGAAACTTCGCAAACCACTTTTGGCACGTTCAATCAGTCACAGCACCTTCTCCACACACTGCATGAATCTTTTGCGTTTCAGTTGTGTTTTTACCTTTCTTGAAATAATAAAGCCTAATATGCCTAAACGTGTATTTTCTTCCATCTCCAACACTAAAATGGCTGCGCAAAAATTCTCCAGTTTTGATTTTTTGTCAATGCACACTGGTAATGACAACCATCACAACGCAGTCTAGTGAAACTGTTTTGAGGAAGTTAAAGGCAGCCAAGCGCTCCCAGAGCCACCGCACAGAGAAAAGCCAAATGAACTTCAGGCCGGCCCCACAGTTACACACTTCTGCCCCAAGTGGCTGTCCTCCTTAAATCATAGCGTTCGCAAGTGTCTTCAGCCTGTGGGTGGGAGCCCAGCCCCGGGGGGCGGCCGGCCAGGGGTGTGTGGTTAGCATGCTGGCTTCTGCAGGTGGCCCTTGTGCTGGTGTCCCTCTGCAAGCAGATGAGTCACAAAAGGTTGGGGAAGTGAGCCTTTATCCAAATAAGTCTTAGATACATGTTTGCCGAAATGCCATTTATTTTCGGTTAACTTGCTCTGTAGGGTAAGTTTTTCCAGAACTAAGCATGTTTAAAAACATCTCTGTGTTAGGTGTTCCACCTAATAGGCATTGGGGGTGTATGATTGCCTCCGGTGGCCTTTGTCTGAGTGTTAGGACTTCGATGATGGCTGTAAGAACACTCCTGGGCTTTGTGCGGTGGAAGGTGGCACAGACTACCTACGTATATGAAAGTCTGGGTAGCTTGAGGTTCTTTATGCTCTTCACGCTACCCCCACTCCGCCCTACCTGTGCCGTTTCCCTGCGGTTCAGCAGCCAAGGGAGAGCATTTTGGAACTGGTGGACTGCTGATTTCCTTTGAAGCGTTTATGTCCACATCAGGAGACAGGCTGGTGATGTGCTGCTAAGTACTGTAAAGGCTTCATGGAGGGAGGGAGGGGCCTTGGAGAACGGAGAGAATTTTTGCTTGTTCTTTGGTCTGGGCCTTAGGGAGTGTAATTGGGGACTGGGGAAAGGACATTCCAGGAAGGGGACAAAGGCACTGTGTGTGTGCCTAGAAGAACACAGTGCGGCTCTCAGAGTACAGGTCCTTCCCCACAGGCAGGGTTGGCCACCCTTCCTGTCTTCCCAGTCCCCCCCTCCCCCCCCTGCCCCGGGGGTTTCTGTACAACCAGCACCTGCCATGCTTGGTTGTACAATTTTAACCTTTTTTTTTTTTTTTTAAATAATAAGCCTTTTTTTTTTTTAAAGATTTTATTTATTTATTTTTAGACAGAGGGAAAGGGAGAGAGAAAGAGAGGGAGAGAAACATCCATGTGTGGTTGCCTCTCACTTGGCCCCCACTGGGGACCCGGCCTGCAACCCAGGCATGCGCCCCGACCAGGAATCGAACCGGCGACCCTCCGGTTCGCAGCCCGCACTCAATCCACTGAGCCACACCAGCCAGGGCCAATTTTAACCTTTTGATTGTACCCTGTGACAGTCTTTGGGGATGGGAACCGGGTCTGCTCCGTCGCCGTGTCCCCAGCCCCTCCCTCTGTCACTGGTGCACGTGTGACTCCCCTGAAGTGTGTGCCAGTGACTAGCCGCAGAGCCGAGTCCTGTCGCTTTTGAGACTGCGCCCTTGCTCCAGTGGCGCTGCTGCGGGGGCCTCTGGGTCTCCCTGCTGCTGTCGGAGGGAGGGAGGGCTCGGGGCGGCCGAGGCAGGTGGTAGCTGGGACCTCAGGCTGGTTCCCGCCTCAGTGAGGAGGTCCAGGACTCTGTTTCGTCCCTGTCCTCTAAGTGGATCAGACTCGGTGATAGCTGATTGGCTCTGAGGCTGTGCAGCGCAGTAGGAGAATTCTGCGCTTTGGGAGCCAGAGGGCCCAAATCCTGGCTCTGGTGTCCACTAGTTTTTCTGATCTGAATAACAAACAACAGTCAATGGGACCAGTGTGAAGGGAGAGTGTCTGGAAATTAGGTACTGCTGATCCACAGTAAACTCAAATAGCATCAGTTTGTAGGTACTTACGGTTATGACGATAAAAACCTAGGACAGGGGTGTCCAACTCATTCTCACCGGGGGCCACATCAGCCTCGCGGTTGCCTTCAAAGGGCCGAATGTAATTTAGGACTGTGTAAATGTAACTGCTCCTTAACTAGGGGCTGGGAGCTTGGCCCTGCCATCGGGTAGAAACAAGGTGCCGGCCGGATTTGGCTTGCCGGCCTTGTCTTTGCCACCTGCGCCCTAGGAGGTACCAGCTTACAAACCGAATGCCAAACCTGTCACTTCACCGTATTCATGAAACGCCAAATAGACTAAGATGGTGGTGTGCACGACCACTGGGCCTCAGAGAGGCTGCTCGGGAAGCGAGAGAAACAGGTCGTTGTGCTGTCCTCAGGGCTGCCTGATGTGTCCGTCATCCCTGAAAGGGTCAAACTGCTGTGGTAGGCAGCACGCATCTGGGTCCCTGCCCCTGGACACCTGGCAGGCTCTTCTTTGTGCTTCCGAATCCAGATTGACTGATGCTTCTTCCAACCTATTCCTCAGCTCTGGACATCATGGATTTTAGTTTCTGTAGTGGTCGTTCAGGCTTGTGTCAGATTTCCAGGGTGCTTTTCTGTTCGTGTCTGGAAGCTCTTCTTTGTGTTGTCCGCACTCGTCAGATTAAGGCTCCTGGCGCAGCCGCTGTGTCCCTAAGGGCTGGCAGGTGCTTGCAGTCCCCTTGCACTCTGCTGTGGCATTGTGGATCGTGGTTCTGAGTACTGGCAGTGGTGGAAAGCTCTCATCCTGGCAGAAGAAAGCTGACTTTTCAGTGACAGTGGAAAGTCAGGCGCCGATTGGCTAAGCCAGACAGTTTGGGAGGCGGAGCACTGCCGTGGCTGTCCAGGGATCTCTGTCCAGGGGTCCCGTCAGTGAGACCAGAGTTTGTGGACTGCTGTCTCACTTGGGGTTCTCGGAGGGGAGGGTCCTAGAGCACCGTCAGCAGTGGCAGTGAGAGCAGGCACCTGGAGGGACTCCCCAAGCTAACCATCCCGACGAGGGTGTCCGTCCTCAGGGCACACTACAGAAGCACCTCGTAGGCGGCCATCGGCGCCGCCTCTGTACCCAGCCCACTGCTCTCTGTTGTGTAGTTAACGCGTGTTGAGACCGTCCGGCCCCTCACAGGTGTGTGGTTGGGAAAGGAGGAGTGCTTTGAGGTCTCTTCAGAGCGTTGTGGGTGCTCTTTGAGACTCGATCAAAACTTGACAACTTGTGGTTTCTATAAATTACTTGCAACACAGAACATAAAATTATACCATTGAGCTTTTCTGACGTTAAAGCCCATTGATCGGCCTTTTGCCCAGGGACGATGCAGCATCAGGCATTGGTCGTTTAGAAATACCTGGCTGGCTAAGATATGCAGCTCTTCCAGGTATCGGCACATCTCGTTAGGTAATTACCCAGGGAAATCACATTCATTAAACTCACCTGTGAGTTCGCCCAACAGGATCTTAGGTGTTGGGAGGCTGTCACGTTCACAGCGGTGGGTGCAAGCTTTTCAGAGTTCAAAAAATAATAATATTCCAGGGGAAAGCATCCAACCCAAATAATCACACAGTTGTTTTCCCTAGAGAAATACCATTGTATTTGAGTCTGGAACAGGTGTTCTGTATCCAAGTGCGAAGTCGGGGAACTCCCCCAAACTGCCTTCACTTTGGACGTCAACTGCAGAATTCAGGGCCCCAGGAATAATGTGCCCACTCTCACACTGACTGCAAGTTCCAGGGTCCCCAAGACCACCTTTGAGTGTAAGAATTGGTTAGTGGACTCGCGGCATTCCCTGCCCCTCATCCACGGTTGTGGTTTACAATAGTGGAAGGGTCAGATTAAAATCAGCCCAGGGGAGAGAGAGCATTGGACAGAGTCCAGAGAATTCCCAGTGCAGACCTAGCTGTCTTCCGCCGGTGGCGTCTGCACAGGGCCGACTTCCCCCAGCAGTATGCGGGAGTGTGCCCACCAGGCAAGGTCACTTGGACTTTGGAGTCCAGAGTCACTATGGGGCTCTGTCACAGACATAGTCGATCGCCCAAGCAGCTGACCTCAGCTGCTGCCCCTCTGATGCCAGAGCTGGTACCAGAGCTCGAGCCCACCCAAAGCCCCCTTCTGAGAAGCTGAGGGATTCTCTCCCAGGAGCCAAGGCCAGACCTGTCTTTGGTCAAGGTTAAATTCTTTACTATTACTCTGTTCCCCCTGTCATCACACAGAATATATTTAAAAGTACTCAAAGGTCTTGATTTACTAGAACTAATACTTTTTACTGCTTCATCAAAGACATTCCGGTGTCAAGCTCATTTGGCTTATTTGGGTGAAGAGGAGCGTGTGTCCTAGTACGGCTGGAGGCCACGGTGGCGCTGTCCTGGGGGCCAGTGGTTCCCCCCTCCCAACCCCCACCGCTGTGCAGGTCGACCTGGGTGTGCCCACACTCTCCACTCCAGCCCAGAGTACTCTGTCTTCCTGTGCGGCTGGCAGTCTGTTCCTTGTTTTGTCATAAAACGTCTGGGTGGCCTAGCCTGAGGGCAGGCTGATGGCCGTCTTCCTCCTTGCGGGCCCCCATGCTACCTGCCGCGGCGCTTTATGCGTAACAGCAGCTCAGTAGATGTTTTGCTAGTGCGGGTCTGGAACTCCTCATGGCTTCAGCAGGTCTCGTGCTCCAGGTACAGACACACGGAGCGTGGCAGCTTTTCCTCCCATTTGTGACACGCTCTTTCTTGTGCTGTACAGAAGGCTTGTCCCACCTGTGCCGATTGGGAAACCGGAGAATCAGCTGTGAGTCCGTTCCCTGCATTGACATTCTAGTCAGTCCCCGTGTTCTGCCTGCTGTCACTGACTTCAGCCTGGGTGCAGGCTCTCCTCCAGGCTCCCGTGGCCGACCCCAGCCTGCTCTTCAGGCCCGGTGCACTCTCAGGTCCGTGCCCGGCTCGCCAAGATGACCTGTTTGAAAATCGGGTCATAATGGTTCCGCTTACATAGTGCCAAGCACTCTTGTTTTTTTTTAAGAGTATGTTTATTAAATCCGGGGACAGTGAAACCAGGAAGGACTTAGGACGGAAGAAGTGACTGGAGAGACCCTAGGCGGGAGGTTATGGCTCACTGGAAAGGCAGAGAAAAGGGGTCTTGGAGACAGGATCGGGGTGAGCCCCAGACGAGCTGCCGCTGCCCATCGCTCCCCTGGCTGCAAGTCTCACAGGGACCCCTGGGGTTTAGGAGGCTCGTGCCTGTGGGGAAGGAGCGCGTGGGTGCACTCCCGGGAGGGCAGTGCCAGAGCTCAGCACTGTCCACACATTGCGTGCTCCACAGCCTTGTGAGGGTGGTACTGGTCGCTATGCCCCCTGTGCTGATGAGAAGCCCCGGGCCCAGGAAGTGACCCCGCAGGGCTGCTGCTGGCGCTCCGACTTCCGTTCCGCACGAGCGAGGCAGCTTCTCACCGTGGAGCTTACAGCCCTTGCCCTGTGAACAGCCGCAGAGCAGGCTCCTTAACACGGCAGCTGAGACCGCCTGCTGTCTGACTTCTGCTCCTCAGGGCTCATTGTCTCCTGCGGGGTTTGTGTGCAGGCTCTAGCAGCTCAGGTCGGCCTGTCATTGACCCCCACGCCATGCTGTCTGGGGCCTCTGCACCTGCCGCCTCTGCTCCACCTGCCCACATGCTTCAGGGAGGCGGTCCCCAAGGAGCTTTCCTCCACCCTTCCCTCCCTCCCACCCCCACTAGATGGGGAGCCGGCCGTGAGAAGGGCAGATGAGTTAAAGACTGGGGCCTGGGTAACGAGTGCAGTGGGTGGTGGGAAGGACAACCATCAGGCTGAAGGAAGGTGGACACTTCGCAGGGCAGCTGGCCCCTCTGTCTGACTGCCCTCCCCGCTGCTGGGGGCAGGGACTCATAGCATCGGTATTTGGTGTGTGAGCAGAAAACGGACTCTTTTCTGGATAAGTGAGCACAACTTTTCTCCAAAATTCTGTTTCCCACTTCGTGATTCCCTCCAAGTCCTCAACATGATGAAACGTTTTTTTTATAGACTTCTGGAAAATTATATAAATGTGGATTTTTTTAGGATTTTATATTTTTAGGTAATGACTTTTCCTTTTCTCTTTCTTTTCTTTTGAAGCTCCTTGCCCGGCTTGAAGGCAGAAGATCCCTGAAAGAAATGGAACCGTGTCTGTTTGCGGATGAAGATGCGCCTGTGCACGGTAAAAACAGTCTCAGAGTACCAGGCCATCCCTTAAGTGCTGTGACACCCCTGGTTTTGCCTGAGTCCACATACGCCCAGCAGGAGGCTCTGCCGGCGGCCGTAGACGCTGGGCCCAGGTCACGACAGAGTGCCCGCCCTGTCTGCGGCTGCTGACATGAAGCTTGACTTACCTGTGGCACATCTTCAGAATAAGCAGGCCTCTTCTACCCCAACCCACCGGATTTGTGGGGGTTTTGTTACTATTTTTACCCCCGAGAAGTTGGAGAATCCAGGAAAGACTCCGGTGCCCTGTGGTCCTGCTCATATTTCTGCAGTGGGGGAGGGCGTTCCATCAGCACTGCACCCCTGGGGGACGTGGAGAGAGGGGAGTGTGCTTGGGTCGGTTTTTTAAGTGTGCCAGCTTTATAGCGGCGGTGTAGTTCACCCACGAAGGGTGCAGGTCAGTGATTGTCAGTGTTCACACAGTCATGCAGCTGCCCCCACAACTGACTTTGGAACGTTTCAGTCACCCCAAAGAATCACGTGCCTGTCCATAGTTACGCCCTGTTTCTTCCCACACCCCTCACCCCAGGTGACTGCTAATCCGCTCTCTGACTCTTACCGATTTTCCTTTCCTGGACACCTCAGGTCATTGGAACCACAGTACGTGGCCTTCTGTGACTGGTTTCGTGTGCTCTGCACAGTCTCTTCAAGGCGCCTCAGTAGCATGTTCCTTTCTGTTGTGGAAGAGTGTCCTCTCGTGGACGCGGCACATTTGCTTAGCCGCTCATCAGTGGTGGGCGTTTGAGTGTTTCTGCTTTTTGACCCTTATGGATAATGTATAATTATTATGACTTTTTAGGTTTTATTTATTTATTTTTAATTTTTTAGGAATTTTGTTTATTTACTTTTAGAAAGAGGGAAAGGAAGGGAGAGAAACAGCAATGTATGAGAGATACATCGATTGGTTGCCTCTTACACGGCCCCTACTGGGAACCTGGCCCGCGACCCAGGCATGTGCCGTGACCGGGAAGTGAACAGGAGACCTTTCCGCTCACAGGCTGATGCTCAATCCACTGAGCTACCCCAGCCAGGGCTGTAATTATTTCTGTGCAAGTTTTTCAATGGATACAGGTTTTTGGTTCTCTGGGGTAATGCCTGTGAGGGGACTGCCAGGTTGTGACTCTGCTGAACCTTTTGTGGAACTGCCAGGCTGTTTTTTCCCAAAGTAGCTGCACATTTTACTTGCCACCAGCAGTGAAATGTATGAGGTTCCAATTTCCCCACATTCTGCAAACAAACATTTTTGTCTGGCGTTTTGATGAAGGTTTTTCCTAATGAGTGTGAAGTGATACCTCGTTGTTGTTTTGATTGCATTTCCCTGGTGGCTAGTGACGTTAAACCTCTCTGCACGTGCTTACTCACAATTTGTATGTGTACTTTGGAGAAGTGTCAGAACTTCTGCCCATTTTGAAAATCGGGTTGTCTTTTTACTGTTGAGTTGTCAGACTCCTTTATATACTCTAAGTACCTGTCTCTTACCAAATATTTAATTTGCAAATATTTCGTTTGTACATTTTGTGGGTTGTCTTTTCACTATCTTGATGGTATCCATTGAAGCACAAAGTTATAAGTTGTTTAAATTGATTTCTTAGAGATTGAGGAAGAGGGGGAGAGAGAGAGAAACATGGATTAGTCATTGCACTTACTGGTGCATTCATTGGTTGGTGCCTGCGTGTGCCCTGACCCGAGACCAAACCCACCACCTGGGCGTATCGGCACGCTGCTCCAACCAACCGAGCTACCCGGCCAGGAGTCAAAGTCATTGATTTTGATGAAGTCTAGTTTGCCTGGGTTTCCTTTTTTGTTCTTGTTTATGCTTTTGGTCTAGTTAAGAAGCCATGACCTGTAGCAAGGTCAAGAAGATTCACAGCTGTTCTTGTTACTGTTTTCCAGTCAGAGAGCATCTGTGACTTCAGTCTTCCTGAGTTAGTGAGACTTTCTTATGGCCAAGCATAGGGTCTGCCCTAGAGAACGTCTCGTGTGCATTCTGCTCTGATGGGGTCAAGTGCACTGCTGACGTCTCGCAGTTCCAGCTGGGTCTCAGTGTTACTCAAGTCTTCCGTGCTGACCCCTGAGTAGTTGTTCTGTCCCTCGTGGAAAGTGGGTGTTGAGTCCTTCAACTCTTATTGTTGAACCGTCTGCCTTTTTGGTTCTGTCTCTTGTTGCTTCATGTCCTCTGGGGTTTCACATATTGTTGGGCACAAATAAGTTTTTATTCTATCTTATGGATGGAGTGACTCATTTATCTTTATAAAATGTCCTCTTTGTCATCTCACACGTATCAGGATGGCTGCTATGGAAAAGACAGAAACTAAGAGGTGTGGGTGAGGGTGTGGAGAAGTTGGAGCCCTTGTGCGCTGTTGACGGGACTGTAGGATGAGCAGCCACTAGGGGAAACTGTGGAAGTTCCTCAGAAAAGGGGGAGCGGAACCACCATGGGATCCAACAATTCTGTTTCTGGGGACTTGTCCGAAAGAATTTAAAGCAGGGCACTGAAGAGATATTTTCATGCCCATGCTCACAGCAGCACCATTCACAGCAGCTGGGAACTGTAGCAGCCCAAATGTTCAGTGGAGGGAGGGATAAACGAAATGCGGTCGCACACGTAAGGGAACACAATTCAGCCTTCTGAAGGAAGGAGAACCTGCCCCACGGTGCGGCGTGGGTGAGCTTGAGGACTGCTGAGTGCGTGGGCCAGTCACCAGAAGACAAATACGGAGGGGAGGGGTCTGAGACAGTCAGACGTGTGGCCACAGGAAGCAGAGTGGTGGCTGCCAAGGACCGGGCCAGAGAGGGGGAGGTTGTTGGACAGACACAGAGACTCCGACTGCAGGGTGGCAGAGCCCCGGAGGCTGCCTCACGGTGACGTGGAGCACCAACACTCCGCTGGGCGCGTGGATCGGCTCGCTGTCTTCCCGCCGCGCGGCACAGCGTCCGTCGTCGTCTCTGACCGCGGTCTTGTCCCAGAGCACGTTTTGCGCAGTGACGGTCGCCACCTCGGCTTTCTTCCGGTGGTCTGCACAGAAGGTCTCTCTGTCCTTTTGTCGGCGACATGTTTGCAGCTGGAGTGTGAGGTGCCCCCGCTGTGCACAGCCTGTACCCGTGTCCCGTTCTGCCGTCTCCGCCTTGGTCGGGACTGTCGTTGCCGTTCACCGTGGGTGAGCTTACCGGGAGGGTGGGGCTCGTGACTCCTGCATTGCTGTTTTATGTCTTCTGTGTTTTTGTCTCTCTAGCCCTCCTCCGCTGTCTTTGTGTCTAGTGGGCCATTTTAATTCCTTAGCATTATTTTATAACATTGCTTTTTGAAAAAATGACCAGTGTGGCTCAGGGGCTGGGTGTCACACTGCAGAGCCAAAGGTCGCGCATTCGGTTCCTGGTCAGGGCGGTGCCTGGGTTGCAGGTTCGGTTCCTGACTGGGCGCGACCAAGAGGCAGCCAATCAGTGTTTCTCCCCCTCTCTTCTCTCCCTTCCCCTCTCTCAAAAATAAATTAATAAATAAAATCTTTAAAAAAATAAAAATATTATTTTACTGTTAGTTGTCCTGATGATTACAATTAACATCTTAATTTATAACAGTTTAACTCAGATTAAAACCATCTTAATTTCATCATCTTATAAAAACTGTACTGCTATATCTCCATTCCTTTGTGTGATTACACATTATATATTTCTATGCCGTACATCCATAAACATGTGAAATTGTTAACGTAACTGGAATCGTCTCTTAAATCAGATAGATGAAAACAGGACAAATGTAAACCACATTTATACTGTTTTCCCTACTTACTTACGCGGTTATTATATTTACTGTGCTCTTCATTAACTAAGTTGGGTCAAGTTACTGGGTACTATCCTTTCATTCAGCCCGGAGGATTCCCTGTAATATTTCTTATAGAGCAGATCTGCCAGGAAATGAAATTCTAAACTATCAATAACAACACAGATTTTGGTCAAACCTGTTAGACAAAAGGAAAAGGTAAATTTAACCTTATGAAATTGACATTGAAACATGAATTTGTAGCTGTTTATACGTTTGAATATTACCTTTAGGAAGCTTTTATTTTTATTTTAATATTTTAATCCTCATCTGAGGATATGTTTATTGATTTTGAGAGAGAGAGAAACATCGATGTGAGAGAGAAACATCAATCAGTTGCCTCCTGTACGCACCCCAACCAGGGGTCAAACCCACAACCTTCTGGTGTATGGATGATGCTCCAGCCCACTGAACCACCCAGCCAGGGCTGCGGAAACTTCTAAAGCACTGTCTTGTTCAGGCACCGACGAAGTTTACTCAAAACTATCGTAGATCTTCAGGCTGTTCGAGTAGCTCGACGAACACTCGTGGAGCCATAGCTGAGGTAAGAGTGGGGTGATAAAAGTTGCTTATCAGCAACAGCAGCTTGTCAGAAGTTGTTGCAGCGAAGCTGGAGCAGAGGCAGTAAGGGCGCAGGGTTACAGGGGTCTCTAAGGCTGTTGTACGTCCATTGCAGTGCTTTTTGGGGTAATAGTGATTTGGTACCGTATTCCGACGTGTTTTACCTCTTCGGTACTAGAATGACTATAATCTGCAAATCCACCGTATTTGTCATACCATTAGTAGTTTTTACCAAGATGATGTATTTTTAGGCTGTTTTTTTTCCTTTTCCTTATTTTGAAGGATCTTTAGATTCATCAGCTCACTCTGACAATCTGTTCCCCAAACCCTCTCGACAGCATTCTGTCTGTGAGAGAAATAGTCGAGGCCAACCCGTCCAGATTTTCTGATTTCGTTTACCTTCCCGCGTGCCAAACGGCCCAGGGTTTTTTGTGTGTGGGGGTTGGGGCTGTTGTTGTTTGTTTGCTGTTTACTACAAACTGTCATCCTCAGAATGCGCACCGGACAAGGGTGCAGTTTCGGCAGCGGCTCGCACATGAGCCGGTGACTTCACATACATTTGAAGGGCCTGTGTCCCCTCTGTGGAGCACACTGTTTGAATGCGGTTTCTGGTCTTGTGATTGGACAGTAGATGGTTATTAAAACAGTGAAGCTGATTTCTGCTCATCTAGTTCAAAGCCATGAATGATAACACACAATTGTAATTTGCAAGTTTGCAGATTTTACTTCCCCAGTTTTTACAAATGACCTTTTTATCTGCTTTGCTATTAATCTGTAGAAGAAGAGTGTCTTTATATACCTAATAACCTCTTTTTTACAAAGATTTTATTTACTCATTTTTAGAGAGAGAGGAAGGGAGGGAGAAAGAGAGGGAGAGGAACTTCTTACCGGCTGCCTCGAGCACACCCCCAACCAGGGACCTGGCCTCCAACCCAGGCATGTGCCCTGACTAGGATTCGAACCAGCAGTCTTCCGCTTTGCAGGCCACCACTCAGTCCACTGAGCCACACCGGCCAGGGCCCTAATGACCTCTTAACGAAGGACTTAACCTTAAACTTTGCCTCAGTTTTATTTGTGCCAGACCAAGGAGCTAAGGAAAGCATATACTACATCAGCTGTTTTTTAGTTGCTATATGGATTTAGGAAGCCTTGTCAAACCCTGTAGGGAAGCTCTCTAAAAGACTTCTTATTCTTTCAAGTTATACTGAAAGGTGTTATGAAAACCGCCCCTGTCTTGTCCTGGCTGGTGTGTCCCAGTGGGTTGAGTGCCAGCCTGCAAACCAAAGGGTTGCCAGTTCGATTCCCAGTCAGGGCACAGGCCTGGGTTGCAGGCCAGGTCCCCAGTAGGGGGCGCATGAGAGGCAACCACACATTGATGTTTCTCTCTCTTTCTTCCTCCCCCTTTCTCTAAAAGTAAATAAATAAAATCTAAAAAACAAAAAAAAAGTTCTTAGAAGGTCACCTGATAAAAAAGATACTGTGTTTTACTTTGGGAATAAAATATTCAAGTCCCAATCTTATAAAGTAGCTAACTCCCCAAAAACAGAATTTATTTATAAAAAACTGTGTATTCTTTCATGGTGTTACTTCAGTCACCTTCAAAGTACTCTCCATTTGATGCAATATACCTGTCAAAATGTTTTTTTCTCTGCTCAGAAGTTTTTGAACTCGTTGATTTTGATGGCTTTCGGTGCTTTTGCTTTTTTGTTTCATCTCTTCCACATTTGGCTAAACATTTCCCTTTGAGGTTCTTTCATGCAGGGAAACAAAGTTGTTTGGGGTGAGATTGGGTGAATAGGGAGGGTGGGGCGCGGGGGTCCTGCCGATGTTTGGTCACAATCTTCTGAACACTGAGTATGGTTTGGACAGGTGCACTGGTAAGTCACTCATCATGCAGTGGGCAACTGTGTTGAAAGAGTCTCCAGAAAAAAAAAAAATCACTGAAGCCAAACGCAGCCTCTCACAACACCACCAGCAGGTTCCCTGGCACAGATGGGTTCCTAGAACACTCACCTACTGGGGGAAGCCTGCCTTACAAGGGTCCCGCCCTCCAGAAGGTAATTCCAGTTTTTTTGGGGGCGGGCCCACCCTTGTATACAGCACAATAAATGTGATCGTGGGACATGAGGAAGTTTGCTTTTCCTACCTCGGTGCTGTTATTGGGGCTAATGCGACGACGTGAAGAGTGCTTTACGTTTGCGAAATGCTCTGGGAAGGGGCACCGTGCGCGCCCCCTTTCTCACCACCCGCTGGGTCCCACCAGCCGCGTCAGACCCGCTGGCTGAGCCGTGTTTCAGCGTCCCTTCGCTGCTGCGGAGCTGCGTCTGTGCCAGCGCTTCCTCCAGCGCGTGTGGTTCGCTCTCCTGTGTCACGTGGCCGTGAAGGGTTTTCATTTGGGGGCAGCCTCGGTCCCCAGGGATACGGCTGGAGAGAGTAAAGCGAACATCGGTTTGAGTCCCGTTTTAGTCACTGCGCCAACTTCCAGTAAGAGCGCCCAGGAGCAGTTGTTGGTGTGGGGGCGGCTTTACTCCTTGAGGCTGGGGTCTTTGGGGGGGGGGGGCTTTTTAACGTGACTTTTGAATAGTAGATTGCATTTAAGATCGTTGGAGAAATTGGCTGACACGTTATACTCACCTTAAATATAGTGTGGTGGCAACTTGCTAAGTTTCTTACACGTCATCTGTGACTGTTCCAACATGCACTGGTTTTTCAGTCGTACTAAGAAATGGAGAACTGGTTCTCAGAGTGTGTAGTGTGTTGGAGGCCTAAGAATCTGCATTTCGACACTGTCTTCTGTTCTGCGCTTCAGCTGTGAATTAAATGGCAGTAGTTTCGGCAAGTTTTAGTTTTAGTAGGAATTGGAAGGCCGCTGTCCAGAGTGGGTTTTGGAAAGCTCTGGAGGCAGGACAGTGTGCCCAGGTGTTTCACGTAATTAGTGTTATCCTCACTGAAAGAGTTCCTGGAACTGGTGTGGAAAGACTTGGCTCTTCCAAGTTCAGAGTGGTGGACTGGGATTTACGATGGTAGGAGAGTAATTCACAGCGCAGATGCCGTTCTGAATGGACACAGTTTCCTGAGAAAGTCATGCAGTGTTTGGAGAGGCGTTTTCTGTGGAAGGTGCTGCTGGCATTGAAGGCTGAGGGCTGTGGGCCCGCCCCCGCCAGCCTGCAGGTGTGAAAGGGCAGGTCAAGGCTAGCTCCACCCGCAGTGCCCGTAACTTGGGAAACCCCAGTTAGGACTGTTGCGTCTGCATGTAACAGACTGGTCCGGCCTAGTGGCTTACCAGATACAGGCTTACTCTCCTCACATCAGGAGTGGAATGAGGCAGGCCTTGTGTGGCCCGGTCCCGGCTGCCTCCCGTCCTCCTGCCCCACCCTCCTCTGGGCCAGCCCTGTGGGGCCTCCTCTCCTCCTCACTGCTCCCAGCTGGCTGCTCCCCCGCAGAGGGCAGGCAGGACACCTGCATCGGGAGGGCAGGGCTTGGAAATCTGGGTAGATGCCTCTGTGTGCCTCGCTGGCTGCAGCCCAGACGCCCGATGACCCCCTCTGCAAGGGAGACGAAGAGAGATAGTCTTTAAGTTGGCACGTGGCCTTCCCCAAGTGGGGCTTTTATATTTAAGGGGAAAGGAGAAAATGGACATTGGGTGATCCATCACTAGAAATAGCGTGCACCTTAGAAACAGTAGCGTTTTGGGGAGGCCCTAGGTCTGTGGCACTTTATTCTTACCCCTCTGCTCCACCAGTCTGAGCGTGCATACGTGCGTGCCAACCCGGGAGAGTCCCCGAGATGCGGTCCGCCTGTCATTCCGCTTTCAATGACTGACCGACTTGCAGTTAGTTGTTCGTACAGACCCATTTTGGCAAATGGTTTAGATTTTCTTCTACATTCCAGCGAATGTCTTTTTAAACTTTTTTGCAGACTTCATTTATACCCTTACTGTGCTGCATGCAGCATTTTGACCGACATTTTTAAATTTTACGCAGGTGATATTCTTGAATTTCATGGTCCAGAAGGCACAGGAAAAACAGAAATGCTGTATCACGTAACAGCACGATGTATACTCCCAAAGGCAGAAGGTGGACTGGAAATAGAAGTCTTATTTATTGACACGGATTACCACTTTGATATGCTCCGGCTTGTCACACTCCTGGAGCACAGACTGGCGCAGAGTTCTGAAGAAATGGTAAAGCGTTGCCTTGGAAGGTTCTTCTTGGTGCACTGCAGCAGCAGCTCCCAGCTGCTGCTCACACTTTACTCCCTAGAAACGATGCTCTGCAGCCACCCCGCGCTCTGCCTCTTGGTTGTGGACAGCCTGTCGGCTTTCTACTGGATAGACCGAGCCAACGGGGGAGGGAGCGTGAGCTTGCAGGAGGCCCCTCTGAAGAAGTGCTCTCAGGTCTTCAAGAAGCTTGTCCAGGAATTCCGCCTGGTTCTCTTGGCGACCACACAGAGTATCATGCAGAAGGCCTCCGACTCCAGCGAAGGGCCCTCCTCGGCCTCCCGCCGCCCGGGTGACGGGGACGCGAGCGTAGACTACAGGCCCTACCTGTGTGAGGCCTGGCGACGGCTGGTGACGCGCAGGGTCTTCTTCTCCAAAGACTGTTCTACAGGCACCAACCAGTTTTCTTTACTTTCACGTCATTTAAAGAGTAACAGTGTAAAGAAGCACTTTTTCGTTATTGGAGAAAGTGGGGTTGAATTTTGTTGATATGTATCGAAATGGTCTTGTAGGACGTTATGCCAGTTTTAAGAAGTCGTTAATAGGCCAAAGTGGTTCAGTTCTGAAGTTTTAAACTCCAAGGGAATTAACAGTATTTCTACACAGAATGGATTTCTTACACCAGTTCAGTAACACCTTAGAATACTCTGCTCCTGGGTTGTTGAAGGTTCATCAAAGCCGTACTAACAATTAAACTGTATGTTAAGCTTGCTTTAAAACCAAATAAATCACATACTCATTTTAGCCTAAATAAAACGGACTTCTACAACTTGGTGTCACATTTCTGGAATGCAGTGATGTGTTTAGGAAAGGTTGCGTTTCTAATTTCTCGTATACAACTCTCTTAGGAAGCTTTCCCTTTGGGAGATGTTTCTGCAGAGCCGTCCTGTCAGTAAAAGCTATGGGAACAAGGAGTCTACCCACCTGCCTGTCCCACGGAGAGCTATGGAAAGTTGAGGCATTTAGTCTGAGCACTACGCTGAATTCCAAGACGGGGTTGCATTATGGTTGGGCTTCTGTGTAATTTTGTAAACACAGGGAAATAAGATAACCACTCAAGGAATTTCGTGAAGAGTGCTTTGAAATTTTTTTTTTGATTTTTTAAAATTTTTTTTGGGGGGGGGTAGTTGCTTTGTGGAGTTGTTAATTTTGTTTATTTTTATTTTTAAAAAATATATTTTATTGATTATGCTATTACAGTTGTCACATTTTCCCCCCTTTATTCCCCTCTGCCCTGCACATCCCCTCCCACCTGCATTCCCTCCCCTTAGTTTATGTCCATGGGTCATATATATAAGTTCTTTGGCTTCTACATTTCCTATACTATTCTTAACCTCCCCCTGTCTATCTTCTACCTAC
>VMDR010000695.1:0-188080 GCA_007922815.1 Macrotus californicus
TGAAATATTCAGTCTTGGAGTGTTTAGGTTTTGTTGGTTTTTTCTTAAATGTCTGCTAATTAAATATAGTCAGAGATTTGGCCTCAGGCAAACATATAAGGAAGGATAGGGTTGGGAGGGAAGCTGCTAAGTATTTTTAGTTCAATAAATAACTCCTCTTTTCTGAGACGTTCTTAAAGAAAATTATGTTTTGGTTAGAATTACTGGACACATTCTTAATCTCCCCACAAATATTTTGACCCTTTTTCACTTATTTGAAAAGTAGAGAAATGGATTTAGTATAAAGATAGGAGGGAAGACAGACCAGAATGAAAAGTAAATATTTTTTAACTAATATCTTTTAAATTGAGGTAGAACAGTAATAGACATTCAGTGAATTATATATTGTATTCAGTGTATTTTAAAGTATTGTAATTGACAGAGTGAAGGTATAGATAAAAAACTTTGTATAAGAAGAGGCTCGCTTTTCCAAATAAACTTTTTTTTCCCTTTTTTTAGAAATGCTTCTTCCTCCAAATGTTTTATTTGAGGAAAATATTACTGTGTTTATTTTCATTACTAAGATTCAATTTGACCCTTGCTAATATTAAATTAAATCACCCAGCTTACCTGCTCTGGGCTTTGTGTATATGGCTTATTTTATTTTGATTTTCTCCTTTCCTCTTTACTCAAAGGCAAGCAAGAGGGTAATTTTGAAACAATCTCTCTGAAAGCATCCCGAGCAGTTACCCGCAAGGACACGACGAAAACTCCCTTCCTAGGCCTGAGTGTCATGGCGGAGGCATTTAGGGGAGAAGCCTGCTCTGACTACTGGCAGGCTTCGCTTTAGTTTGGGTGCTGCCATTTTCCAAGGACCCGAGTCCATAACCTACCTCGTGCCTCTTTCCCCTTCTATAAAAATGAGGTCACTGTCACTGAGGGGCTGTAAGTAAAGGAAGTGGGGAGAAGTGAATAAAGTGCATGTGTAGGGTTATTTCCCTCTGCCCCATTTGTTGAGCTGTGTGGGTCTTGGGTCGATAACTGAATCTTGTTAGTGATGCAGCCGAATTACTACCTGCTCGAAGGGAAGTTTCTGAAGCCGCTGCATGTGGAAGCAAGGGCTACAAACTGGCTCAGAGCTGTGACTAAACTGTTTATCGCCCAGTCTAATGCTGTCTCCCACTGAAGACACAGGCTTACGGGACTTACTGAGATCAGTTTTGGTAACAGAGCCAACACTAAAACCCGACATGGTCTGCTCTGTGCCATCTATTCTTGCTAACAAGCAGCTGGCCTGCTGTGTCACACTGCTGCATTCGACAATGAAGCCGCTGAGGCTCTGACCCAGTCTGGGGTCCCTTGCTCCAAGTGAGAACTAAGTTTTATTTCAGTTCACACAGTTTGCAGTGGCTGCTTTGGGAAAATAGATGTACACAGAGTACCTGCCTTTCTTTTCTCTGCCCTGCACCCTCTGAGAGTCTGAGAGAACACACACAGCTCTTACATCATTGTAATGCCCCAAAAGGCTTCCAGAGTGACACACTGGAGCAGGCTCCCAAGTCAAAGCCAGAAGGTACGAAGCCGACGGGTCAGACCGCTGGGGATGCTCACGGCACCAAACACAGCGCGCGGTGTGCTCAAATCTGTGGAGGGCCTGAGTGACCTTAACTAGCCAAGGCAAACAGGTAATTCGTGTAAACAGTGTTGAGGGAAGGGTGATGGTGAGACAAATTGTGGAAAATGCAGAAAGGTATTTTTCCTGATTTAATCACTGATGAATGAGCCTCTGGATTCTTGGGTTGTCTGAACTTGAAATTTTATGTTTGTACCACAGATATGTATGTTAGTACAGAATATTAATCCTGTATTTTAATAAGGAAAAAATTAATAGCCATTTAATATTTTTGTATAAGCCAATGTTTTATTGTATTGAATTTCAGATTGATAAACTGGGTATTGGTTTGTCTGAAAAATCTAAATGTCTGGGTCTTCCCTTCCCTGGCAGATGGTTCGCAGTATAATAACCTTAATAACCAGTCGTGTCCCCTTCCCCCCACCTTTGGTTGGAAAGATGAGGAAAGGTTAACACCAAATTGCCATCTCTGCAAATGGCTTGTTTTAAGAGGTTAATGATAGACTGTCACTATGAAAATTCTTGCAGTACCTGACAGGAGCTGACAGCCCAAGATTGCCTGACTTGCCCATAGGTGAGCGATGAAGCCAAGCAATTTCAGAGAAGCATCTAAGGCAGGGGTGTCAAACTCATTTTCCCCGGGGGCCACATCAGCCTCGTTGCTGCCTTCAAAGGGCCGAGTGTAACTGGGGACTGTATAAACGTGACTACTCAACAGTTGAGCGAGAGCTCGGCGCTGCCACCGGGTAGAAACAAGGTGGAGGGCCAGATTCGGCCTGCGGGCCTTGTGCTTGCCACCTGTGCGCTAAGGGAACTCCAAGCACATCATCACTCCTGAAATGTGTCCCAGCTTTAGAGTTTCAGGTTCCGTCACCCTCCATTCAGCCTGGGCTGTGATGACAGAAGCATCTGTACAAGAGTGACTTGACTGGTAGGGTATCCTTCTCAGTGTGACAACAGTGATTTACTTCTTTTGCTGGGTGTACCCGGACTCACCAGAGAAGGCTGGGGTAGCTAGCCCAGGAATCCCAGCCTCCTGGCTGCGTAGCAGTGTAGGCGCACAGGTCCAGAGAGGCTGAATGACCTCCAGTTTCTTAGCCTCCCTAAGCCTCAGGTTTTTCTTCTGTGCGGTGTTAGCAATAATCAGTATTAACCTCCCTAGGGTTGTCATGAAGGTTATCTGTGACATCGCGTGTTAAGCAAGGGCTTAATGAGTGTGAGCATCTCACTTTTAATAATAATAATAATAATAATAAATACCTGCCCTGGCTGGGTAGTCCAAGGTTGCTGGTTTGATCCCCGGTCAGGGCACGTACAAGAAGCAACCAGTAAATGCACACCTAAGTGGAACAACAAACTGATGTGTGTGTCTGTCTCTCTCTCTCTCCCCACCTCCTCCTTCCCTTCCTCTCTGCCTCCCTCCCTTATTCTCTCTCTAAAAAGATCAATTACAAAAATTTTGGTTAAAAAAAATTAATGCTTGAGAAAAAAAGTGAGCTCTTCAAATTCCTAAAATGGACCCTTAACTGGCAGAGGAGTGTGTGCAAGTGACTCTTGAAGATCGTAATACTAGCTGAATGGTCAAATTCTCCTTTCTGACCAGACCCTCCCTTTAAGTGAAGAGAAACATAACAACTCACAGGGCTGCGTACGTGCCCAGCTCTCTCAGGAAGGCAGGGTTGAACCCAAAGCCCTTGCTCTTTCTACTCGGCCTCACAGCGAAGGGACAGGTGCCCAACCAGCAGACAAACTTTTCCCCTCAATGCCTGATGGTTCTAGAAGAGAATGGTCTGAAATATAACCAGCAACCACTCATGATTCAAGTTCTCTTCCCCTCGTGATGTTCTTAAATGCAAACTGAAAGACTGATGAGGTTTTTCTTTTCCATACTATGTTGGTAACATTTAAATTATAATCAGTTGGTGGCTGAATAAATTGGCGTAACACTGGCAAAGCAATTTCATAATCTGTGTCAAGTTACCATTACTTCACATTTTTTACTTAGAATTCCAAGCCAGGAGTTTATATAGGAAAATTATGTCTGGCCCTGGCTGGTGTGGCTCAGTGGATTGAGTGCCGGCCTGCGAACCGAAAGGTCACTGGTTCGATTCCCAGTTGGGGCACCCACCTGCCTGGGTTGCTAGCCAAGTCCCCACTTGGGGACTTACAAGAGGCAACCAACTGATGTTTCTCTCTCTTTATCTCTCCCTTCCTGTCTCTAAAAATAAATAAACAAAATCTTTAAAGAAAATTATGTCTGTCTTTGAAATTATCAATTTATTTGAAAAAATCCTAAAATGTGTATCAGTAACTACTTAGATGGATGCCTATGCGGTAAACGCTGCACAATGCTGAAGGAAAGGATATACACTACCACCTGTGTGTCCGTATATATGTGCGTATCCACACCTGCACATGCCCAGGGAGGAAAGGCCACGCACAGACGTGCTGGTCATTCTGTGAGCTTCGTAAAAGTAGAAGTGACTTTTTTCCTGCGTTTTCTCCGTTTTCCAAGTTTTATTAAGATGATTACTTGTATACTAACAAAACATTTAATGTAGCACATACTATTGGTTTACAAAGGAAATAAAACACTACATTTGATCTAGAAAACGAACCTGATGATTATTACAAAGAGGTTATTTTTTTCTGTTTCCTCAAGAGTTGTGTCTGATGAAAGGAAGGTGGACTCGAGCTCAGTAGTCTCTCGAGTTCCGATTTCATGGTTCAGCTCCAAGTGAAGGGTTTAACTCGGGAAGCCAGAGCGTGCCGCAGTGACCCAGTCCCCGTGCCGCGGCCTCGAGCACTGTCTTACTGCAGTCAGCGTCAGGAAAACACACTGATGTCACACATGCAGGAAAAGCCAGGAGTGGAAACTGCCTGTCTGCCCATCTGTCACCTGGGTATCTACTGACAGGCATTTGTTGGACCCTTACTGTGTCCTAAGCACTGGTCAAGGCTTTGAGAAGCCAGCCATGAAGAAAACGGTGAGTCTTCCCATTGTTAAAAACAAAGAAACAGCGAGCCAAATTGGAGTCACTTTTGTTAGGCCATGTCACCAAACCAAAACTCGATCACCTCATGATAGTTCCAGCTTCTCCCCAGGGTGGAATTGGCTGGTCAATGCCTGTAAAGCAATCTGCCTGAAGAGGCCCCGAGTGTCCCGCTAAGAGGCGTCCTCTCCTGAAATCCAGCCTGTTAACTTCTCAGCTCCACCCTCTTTCTCCCTGTAAAACCTTCCATTTCGTACCACTCATCCGAACACCCTTCCAGTTGTTGGGTGGGAAGAACAGCTTACTAAAGCCAATGAGATGTTCAAACTTGGCTGAATTTTGTTTTTTGACACCAGGATGCATCTGACATTCTGAAAGGGGAAGACAGTGCAGTCGGGCACAAGGCAACAGCAGTGTTCAGGATAGAACGGTGGGTACCTTCCTTCACTCACTCACTCATTCATTCACTCATCTAAACAGTGTTGTTGGAGTGTGTCCGATGAGCCTATTTGCTGGATGGAGGGGACATAAGAGAACAAAACCCAGTCCCTGGCACCCACAGCTTCCAGGTTAGTAGGGAAGGGTATGTAGTAGGTGCTGTGAGGGGCAGCGCACACGCAAGTCTAACAGTACCAGGAGGGCCTAAAAAGGACAAAAAGGAGATTCCTGAGCAAGTTAATTTCTGTGAGCCTCCTTGGTAAACAATAAAATTACTGACGATTAAACATGGAAGTACACAGCATACTCTGGACCGCATACAAGCAGTATACTGAGCAGACAGTATTAAAAATAAAATCAACCTACTTGAATATTCTGCAATGCAGTATAGCAAGTGTCAGTTAAATCATTAACCAGAACAAGACAGAAGAACTGGTAACATCTGTATAGCTCATCAGAGTTGCAAAGGCCTGTCAAGTACATTCCCTCTCAGATTCATGCAAAATCCCAGGTGGGTGGGTGTAAAGAAAAACACCGATGCTTTAACTGGGCCTTGTCCTCAGGGGCCATCTTCCCGCTGGCAGAGGAGTTGAGAAACAAGACTGCAGGCAGCCCGGTGGCTAGAGCTGCAGGTGGTAGTGGATGGAAGTGGGACACACACAGGAATGGAAGAGGCTGAGTCCTGGGTAATCTTGGAGGGTGAATAATAACCAAACGAATCAGTAGGGTCCCTCACCAAAATGAGTAAAATGGTCCTATCCCCAATAAATTCACAATCTTACAATCCTTTTCTTTGGCTTTGGAGTTCATAATGTGATTTCTTCACTTGGGGATTTCCTCTCCTAATACACTTTACTGATTCCAGAATTAAAAGTTTGCATTTCCTGAGCTTACTCTGGCCCAGTGCCAAGAGGAAGTGGCCAGTAGCCATTAAGAGGCCAGAAGGGGAACTGGGCTGGGATTTAAAAATCACCTGGTGTGCTAACAATCTGTACATGCACAATTACCAAGAGAAGGCTCAAGATGTTTGTTATCATTGTGGTTTGTCTTTCTTTTCCTTTCTCTGCATTGCCTTTTTTCCCTCGAGGCCAAAAGCAGAAACTGGGCGCTCGGTGTCCAGCCCCATGTACATCTGCTCTTCAGAATGGGGGCTGTAAAGGCTTTTTGACAACAACCCTTTCCCTTTTAAAGTCCAAGTTCTGTCTTATTTCTCCAACGCTAAGAAAGAACAAGAACAGGTCTGCGGGAGGTTTTCTGAGTGAAGCACTTCGGAGGGCTCCTAAGCTTCCACCTGGGCCCCAGCCTTCCCCCCAAACCCATGTACTTCAGCAGCTGTCCAAATGTGTAGATCAAACTGCCTCACTGTTCCTCCTTCCCACCCCCTCCTGCTCTTTTCCCTGCCACGGGCTTGGTTTCTTTTCTTTTTTAAAGATGTTATTTATTTTAAGAGAGACGGGAAGGGAGGGAGAAAGAGAGGAAGAAAAGTATCGATGTATGAGATATATGGACCAGGTACCTCTCACGAGCCCGGACCTGGCCCGCAGCCACACCAGCCAGGGCCTGGCTTGGTTTCTAACAGCCCCTCTACCTGTTTTCACCACCTGCAGGCCTGCCTCAGTAATGCTGCCAACATGATTTCTCTACAAAGGCCAAATCTTACCTCTGGTCGGTGTCGCTTAGTGGGAGCATCATCCCAGAACCAAAGCGTTGCAGGTTCGATTCCCAGCCAGGGCACATACCTACGTTGTGGGTCCAATCCCCAGTCTGGGCATATACCATCCCTGGTCCGGGCGTGTACAGGAGGCAATCAATCGATGCTTCTCTGTCACACTGATGTTTCTCTCTCTTTCTCTTCCTTCCTCTCTAAAAGCAATGAAAAAATATCCTTGGATAAGGTTAAAAAATAAAAATAAAAAGGCCAAATCTCAGCCCTGGCCAGGTAGCTCAGTTGGTTAGAATGTTGTCCCCATGAATGGATAAATAAATGGAACAACAAATTGATGTTTCTCTCTCTAAAAATATCAATAAATTAACAAAATTGTAAAGGCCAAATCTCTCAGTTGCTTGTATAACTCTAATAAAACCAATAAAGATAAAAATAATGAAATCATCTAATCACGTTACTCCTCCTTAAGACCCTATAGTTTGAGGATAAAGTCCAAACTGCTTAGCTTGGCCCGCACTGCCCTGGTGATCAGCTCCTCGCACCTCTCGGCAGTCTTATCTCTGCCCGCCCTCAGTCCACACCCCGCTCTCCAGTCCAGCTGAACACCTTCCTCCTCAAGTGCAGGACCTCGTCTCGACCTCTCCGCCTTCCTATGCGCTGACTTGTGCCCGGAAACCCCTCCCTCCCTTCTCCACACCAACTCCTTCATCCTTTGAGACGTGAGTCACGTGTCCTCCTGCAGCGGGCCTGACCTGATGCCCCGGTCGGTTTCTGTTGCCTTCTGTCTATAGCACAGGGAGAGTATGGGTCTCTGCGTCAAATCCCAGGTCTCAGGGCACAAATTCCAGATCGGTCACTAACTCTGAGTCAGGCAAGTTACTTCCCCTGCAGGACTCAGTTGCTACATGTGTGAAATGAGACCAGTAATCGAAGGCCTTACTGCACTGCCATGAGAATTGAATTAAGCAAAGCCCACAGAACCCTTGGCATAGCACCTGACGCAGAATAAATGCTCAGCGAGTATTACCACTACCTCTACCACAGATAGCTCTGGCCACTATTAAAGGATAACTTTCAAAATGGTACAATCGTGACTCTCAAATAGATAAAATGGACATATAAGTTTATACAACTCATTAACTGAGGGAACCAGTAAGATTTTACAACTATTTCAAATGAAAATTGGACTTACTCTCTACTGGCCAAAATTCATCCACACTGACAAACCAAAACACGTACGACAGGAAACATCTGCACGCTCATCAACCCTCCACACGTTCACGTCCGCCTCTGCAGTTGTAAAGTAACCCAGCAAAAGACAGCCCAGTGTGCAGACCTTAGAGAGTCAGGTAACCTGGAACCCTGGACAATGGTCACACAGCACTCTGCCGAGGGGGTGCCCAGGGATTCTCTGCCCGTTTTTAGGTCTTTCAGTGTTTGTTCCAGCACCACAGTGGTTGAACTCAGCCGTCTGCGTTTGTGAACCCCTACTGGACGGCGAGCTTCTTGAGATGAGAGGAAATGACACGCGCAGTGAGAGATCCCCTTTGACTTCAGGGACTGGGGAAGCTTCTGCAGGAATCCGGTAGAGAAAGAAAGGCTCCATTTCTCTTGGAGAAGAACACCCAGGGAGGGGCATGTGGGACCACAGCAGACCTGACTGGCAGGACAGAGTGAGATATAGACATGTGCCAGGCCCTGGGCTTGGCTGGGGAAAAAAGGGTGAATGAAGTCTGGTCTCTGTTTTCAAGAAGCCCCGTCTGTTCGGGCCGTAAGAAGATAGCAATGCTAACAAACATAGTGTGATGAGGGCCTGAAAAGTCCAGAAGCCAAACATCAAGGATCTGAGGACAGAGTTGTTCCCAAGCTCAGGCTGACGACAGAGGAGAAGCCTGTGAGCCTACGGGTGGCCCTGGAGAAATGAATGAAAAGTATCTGTTCTACACCCACTGGCAGACTCACTCCCCTTCCTTCCTGTTGGCTGGACTTTTGTTGGCAGACAGGTAGTGGTGAGAATTAATGTCTGATTTCCCTCAAATCTCTCGGAATGGAAGTCCTCATTACAGGCAGAGGCAACCCTGCCGCATTCCCAAAGAGTCACTTCAGAAACCAGCACACAAAGTTATTGCAAAGAAAATGCTGTTTATATGCTGGAAGGTAGTATTTTGAAAGGAGGACTAACCAGCAAAGAAACTCAGGAAAATGTGTTCTCCCCTGGAATGTAAATTCTGTGAGGCAGGGAGTATGTCTGATTATGCTTGTTATGGATAGCACTCATTGGCTGAATATATAAATGAATGAATGAATGAATGACAGATAGAGGACAGATGTATTAGCTGCCCTGCTCAGCCTAAACATTGGTGTCCTTGAAATACCTGAGGCACCAAACAATTCCCTTGGCTTCCTTTGCTCCTCACTAGACAGTCCCTTGGCCTTCCCTGTGCTTTTCGTCTGCCCAGCAGGAAAGAATACGCTCGGCAGACTGGCAGGAACATTCCAATCTGAGTGCTAGCCACAGCTACCCACAAATTCTGGTACATGCATTGGCCTCAGACGTGTGTCAGGATCCCAGGCTCCATCCCACCCTGACAAACTGACCAGACCACACCTCTGTTGGTTCACCAACCAACAAGGTGCCACCCAAGTCGGCCTGCAGACCCACAGGCTGCCTACCTCACCATCCACCTCTTTTACTCCACACTGATCACTGAAGTGTTTCTCTGAACACTGCCCATCTGTGTTGACAAACCCTGGCCCAACCACGGGAAGCACTGACGTGGTACCCCCACACCTGGGCTGTCTCAGCTGCCTCCCTGCCCCACATGTCCCAGCTGGGTCAGCCCCAGCCCTGGGGACAGCCACCAAGAGCCTGAGCTGCCTGTGCTTCAGGGAGGGGCAGACACCTCGGGAACCTGCTCAGGCCCTGCCCTGAATCAGCCCAGCCCCTGGCCCCAGAGCCCAATGGGCCTTCGCCCACACCCAGCACACACCACACCTTCCCCAAAGCAAGGTGGGGTCCACAGCTCTGGGCTCAGAAAGACCTGGCTTCACAGCCTGGCTCTACCGTGCACTGGCTGGGTGGCCCTGTGCCTCAGTTTGCTCATCAGTGACATAAGGAGAACAACAGTCTAGCAGCCAGGGCTCAGTGCAGGAAACAGTGGTGATGTGATACAGAGGGTTAGGTGCTTGTGGGATGGTGGGAGTGGCTGGGTGGGGAAGGAGAGGCTGAGTCACTAGAGGATCTGCACCCTCAGCCTGGGCAGGAAAGGAAACTGAGCACCCGCAGGTTGCCACTGGCAATACTGAGTTCCAGGGTGCACTGGCATGGCTGTGACCTGCGGAGCAGCCAGGGGTGGGGATGCACGCTGGGCACGCTGCAGGAAAAGATGGACCCTGCTTGCCAGAAGGGAGCAGCCAAAGCAGGAGGAAGGGACCACTGGCTCCTTCCACCTCCCAACCCCACGGGAGGGTCCAAGCCTTGGATCACAACATGTACCCAGCCTACTAGGCATCTGCCTGGAAAATGCAGCTGCAGCTTTCTGCCCCCAAAGGACAGGGCACAGGTGGGAATGGATCCTGGGTGCCACTCAGCCACAGGAGGGTCCATGGCATTGGTGCCAGGAGAGCACGCTCACAGTTCCTGGTTCACGGCGCCTGCGCAGTGGTGGTGGGCTCCCATGAGTACAGCAGTGGTCAGGGCTCCATGCCTGCCACGTGCCAGCACCGGGCCAGGCCCAGGACATGCAGCAGCCAGCAAGACAGGGCCCTCCGCTGGAGAAGTGAGGAGACTCTGGGGAGCGTAAAGTGGACTCACAAAGGAAAGTGGTCAGTGTGAAAGTCTGTCACACAAGCCCGGGGAGCTCGGGGAGCTCCGAGAGCTCAGAGAACAGAGAGGAGCACGCAGGCCAATCTTGAGGTCAGTGATGGCTTAACAGTAGTATCCTGGACATCCAGTCGTATGGCATCAGAGGCTTGAAGGAAGAATGAGAAATTAGCCAAACTAAGCAGGGGGAACAAGGGGTGTGCGTGTGTGGGATGTGCTAAGTCCCCCCTCGAGTGAGCACACACTTACACGGAGCCCTGGCAGGCGAAGGGTGCTTGGCGTTGTCCATAAGTGGGCAGTTCAGCCTGACCAGCATGCAGAGCCGTGGGCAAGAAATGAAGCTGGGGAGCAAGGCAGGGCCATGGGGATCAGAGGGACTTCACATGCCCCTGTGAGCCATGGGGAGCTATAGCAGGTATTTGGGAGAGAAGGATCACCATCATTCTGGTTTCAGAAATGCCACTTTGAGGTGGTCTATGCAATCGGCTGAAAGAGGGAACACCAGAGGGGCGGGGACCCTGTCCACTCCTGACACTTGGTCCTGGGGTGGCGCCCACCACCAGGTTCCCTGCCTCTGGACTCAATTCACAAAAAGCCCCTTCCCTGACATCAACTTTATGGCCGTCACACATCTGAGTCCTCCAACATTTATTAAGCAGCTATTCTGTGCCGGGAACCAAAGAGGCTTCTCATCTAAGTGAATTTCGACTGGGTGGCTGGAGGAGGCTCTGGCGCAGGGATGGGATGTTGCAGGCGGACAGAGAAGGTAGAAGCTATGGACACACAGCCTACATTCAGGCCCTCTCTCCTCCCCGAGCACTGGAAGAGCGTGACCCCTAACCCGTCACCCCAGGACAGGAAAGGTACAAGGGACGCCAGCAGAGCCTGAGACAAAGCCCCTAGGCCCCTCCCTCTACTGGAACAGGTAGACTCCCGTGGCCTCCTTCTGCTCTGCAAGTCCTGCATCCCTTCCTCTGTGAGACCCCAGAGGAAGGGAGACGCCCATCTCTGCGTTCACCCACAGGACCCGCTGCGGCCACCTAGCAGATTCAGTCCGGTCCTTGGAGTCAAGGCCCCCTCCCAGAGGCTCTTGTCCTGTTACTGCCTGGGGCACTGCCTGCATGTTGGCTCCTGTCCACTCATGAGGACAGTGGCACAGGGAAACTACAGTACTGCTCTTGTCCAGGTGAGAAGAGGGGCCTAGGTCAGCCGAAGGGGGTCCGGGCATTGGAAAATTGGAACAGTATTTCCTGCTGACTGAACACTCTACCGTCCAGATTTCTAAATCGTCATCATTCTGCAAGGTAATTATTGTTCCCATTTGGCAGATGAGGTTCAGTTAGGTTAAGTAAGTTTCTCATTTAAGGTCACGTGGCTACTAGGTGGCTGAGCTAGAATTTTAACCAACCCAGGCCTGACACTGATGCCTGCTACTTAATGACCACATGAGGAAAGAAAAGCAACTCTCTGCCCTTTTAAGTTCTTCTGGCTGGTCTAATAACCAAGTTAACAAGACAGAGTTATCAGAGAAAATAACCAAATTTATTACACCTGTACATATGGGGGTTCCAGAAACATATGGGACCTCAGGACTGATCAGGCAGTGACAGCAGCTGAGATGCCATGGAGACAGGAAAGCAAACGCTACTGAACCAGTGTTTGCTGGGCCATCCTTAACAACAGGACACAGAAAAAAGACAGATAGACAGACAGGACAGTGGAGCCCAGGAGGGCTCTGATCAAGGGGGCCAGGCCGGCTCCTCCGTGCCTGTCACACTCAGTTCACAGTAAAGGACAGTTCTCTGTGGTAACAGTGTCCTTCCTGGAGCAAGGTCTCTGTCTAAATCCTTTTATAGGCAAAGAGGGGAAGGTCAAAGTACTTTTTCTGAGTCTTTTCTTTCTTTAAAATAACCAGCTTAAAATCGTACCCCAAAAGCCATATTTGGGGGTGGCAAACTCCGCTTCAACTACGCGGTCACTGGGCCTTGCTCCTGGACCCTAGCACTCCCTAGGGTGGTCCTACCCCAGAAGGTGTGGCTCTCTGACATCGCCCATGGCTGTTGGGCTGCGCCTAGGAATCGAAGCCCCTGGGAATGATGGGGCGCACTGACCCGAGCCCAGGCTGCCCAGGGGAAGGTCTGCTGGGGAGAGGGCTGGACAAGGACAGAGATCGACCAGAGCCCTGCGAGGCTGTTCTTGGTCTCCTCCCCCCAGCTGGGGTCGCCCTGGCTTTGCAGCACCCTGCTCTTGTCGTTGTGTTTCAGGACACAGGACACCTTGTCTGGCTATTCCTCTTTCTAGTCTGGCTCTGAGAACCCTCAAGACTTCATCTTCGCCCTGCACCGGGACACAGCCCAGGGCCTCGGCCTGCTGGCCTGAGGCTGCCGCCCTGGGCTCACGTCCCACCAACCCTAGCGCCCTGGAATCCCCGGCTGAGACACCAGGCCAGGGTGCAGACTGCAGAGCTTGTTCACGTGCAGCAGCTGCTCAGTGACCACGGGGAAGGGGGGGTGGGGGGTGGGGGGGACTAGGCCCTGGGTAGCTGTTCCCCCTGAAGGGAAGGAAAAGCAATTTTCCCTTCTGAGTTCTTGGCTAAAACCCCTGGATTAAAAACCAGAATAACACGAGAAAAATGAGCAGGTTTATAGATATTACCTCGTGTATACATGGGAGGTACCCAGGGAAAATGAGTTAATTCTCCCAGGTAGCCTAAGCCAGCAGCTTAGATGCCATCTTCAGCTATGGACAAGAGAGAGGTGGCGTGGAGGGGAGGCCTGTCATGGGAGGTCGCCAGAGGAAGCAGGGGAAGGTCTATGTGAGAGACTTAAGTCACTGCCCTCTCCACTGACAGTGTCCTCTTACTTATGACCTAGAGCCATTTTCTCTTCGTAGCAGAGAAAGGGACACACCCTCACAAATTAAGATTTCTTTATAAATGTAAATTCCCCTTTCAAAAGAGCAATCTATGCTCTGTTTTCAGGCTTCTCCTGGGTCTGTTGTTTCTCAAAATAATCATTATGCCCAAGAGGCAGATTTTGGAGTGGCCTATTCTGCTACCCCCAAACCCAGGGTCCCCCCACTACACCGGCAGCTTTGAGAAGAAAAAGTGTTCTGGTCTAAAACGAGACCTTTGGTGTCTCCTGGGTCAGTTACAAGATCTCTGCTAGCCATGCCCCCAGGCACATCCTGGTGAGCAGCAGCCCCCGGGGAGCAGCAGCATGGGCAGGCCCCAGAGCCCCACAGCACTCGCTGTGCAGCCTCGCCCTGCAGGTGTTTAACTACCTGCACTGGAAGGCCTGGGGGTCCGCAGACCCACAGGGGTACCCCCACAGTGCCGTCCTACTGGGCCGGGCTGAGGGCAGAGGCTAGGCCTCCTCTAGACTGGGGACTTCTCTACTGGGGAAAGCCAGCTTGCTTCAGGTGTCCCTTCCTGTTAGTGCTGGCCCCCAGCCTGACACACTGGGACTGCCCCTTCCCACATTCCCCGCCCCACCCCCCCCCCACACACACTATATTCATGGAGAAACCTACACACTCACATCCCCACCCATACCCCTACGGACAGTCACTCCCAACACAGGACACAGGCATACCACTCACACCTCAACAAACATTCCCCTCCCCCTGGCAGGCAGCCCTGACATACAGATGCATGGATTCCTCAGGGCCTGAGAGCCCGCTGGGTTTCCATTGCCAGAGGGACTCCACACGGGCCTTCAAGTCTGCACCACACGGGACACGTGGAGAGAGGGGCCAGTGTCTGCGGGCAGGGAGCACACTCTCCCACCACTCTCCTCCCAGCAGAACCCCCCCACAACGTGGTCCTTTCACTCTGCCCTCCACCCCGCCTTGTGGCGGTGCCGGTCGCCCTCCTGTGGGCGAGGCCAGTCCTGCAGCCCCACCACTAGGGTCCCAGGCTACCCTCTCCTCCTGGAGCCCAGGGTCCTGCTGTCCCACGGGCATCACGACAGTGCCACGGCCCACGTTCACTACTACCGACTGGCCTGCCTCTGCCTAGACTCCCTCCTTCTTTTATCTCTATTTTCTAACACAGTTTAAAGTATAATATTCTGTGCACATAAAAATGCATTTTACAAACGGTGAGGTGTAAAACACAGTGCAGTCACCAGCCCTGACCCCGCCACCCCACCAGAGAGCTGAGATGTCACTGAGTAACCGGTGTCTCCTTCCCCACCACTCCTTCCTGTCTCGCCACCAGGAGGTAACCCTGTCCTAAATTTCATGTTTTCGCCTGCTTTTATTGTTTCACTTCTTTTTATCAAAAGCGTCTACTGTGATCAAAGACACATAAAATCGCCCATGGCAACCGTTCTGAGTGCACAGCTCGGAGGTGCTAAGCACACGCCAGCGCTGAGCAGCCGTCGCCGCCCTCTACCTCCGCGCCTCTTTTCTTCCTGTAAACTGAGACTCTCTACCTTTAAACAGTAGCTCTTGTTAAAAGACAAACGGAGGCAGAGTAACATTTTTAAAGAGTTCATCTGAGCAAAACTCAATTTAAATGGGCAGCTTTCAATCCAGCCAACAGAAAGGAGCTGCGAGGAGCTGCACAGAATGAAAGACTTTTACGGGCAGACGGGAGTGGGAATAAGGAAGTTGTGTGGCAGAAAGCAGGCTGGTTGTTGCAACGTCCCCGTCCTTTACAGGATGGCAGGGAACTCTCGGGCAGGTCACCTCGCTAGAGTGCATCAGGTGAGTCCCATTTAATCACCTGATTATGATTAATGCATCTTAATGGTTTTAAGACCCCATTTCCGGGTCAGCCAAAGCTGCCATTAAGTTAGGTCTCAGTTTGGTGACTGGCATGGAGCCTAGCATGAGTGACTCCATTCTGGGGCTGTCGTCTTGTTTGTGACTCTCCCTTCCCACCTTGCCCTAGCCCCTAGCAATCACCATTCTACTTTCTGTCTCTGTGAATCTGACTACACTAAGTATTTTTTTAAAGATTTTACTTATTTATTTTTAGAGAGAGGGGAAGGGAGGGAGAAGAAGAGGGAGAGAAACACTGATAATCAATCAGTTGCCTCTAATCCACCCCCAACTGGGGACCTGGCCAGCAACCCAGGCATATGCCCTGACTGGGAATTGGACCAGTGACCTTTTGGGTCACAGGATGGCATTGAGCTATTTTATATAAATGGAATCATATAGTTTTTGTCTTTTTGTGACTGGTTTATTAACTTAGCATAATGTCCTCAAGGTATGCCTGTGTTGTTATGTGTCAGAATTTCCTTCCTTGTTAAGGCTGAATAATATTCCACTGTGGCTCTGGCTGGTGTGGCTCAGTGGATTGAGCACAGGCCTGTGAACCAAAGGGTCACTGGTTCAGATTCCCAGTCAGGACACATGCTTGGGCTGCAGGCAAGGTCCCCAGTGGGAGGCATGCAAGAGGCAACCACACATTGATGTTTCTTTCCCTCTCTCTCTCCTTTCCCCTGTGCCTAAAAATAAATAAATAAATAAATCTTAAAAAAAAATACTCCACTGTGTATGCACTACATACATGCTCATCAAGTCACCCGTCGATGGACACCAGACTGCATCTGGTTTTAGCCGCTGTGAACAGCGCTGCCACGGACATGGGTGTACAAGCATCTCACTCAGACCCTGCTTTCAGTTCTTTGAGGTGTACGCCCAGAAGTAGAACTGCTGGACCATACAGTAATTTGATCTTTAACTTTTAAGACGCCCCCACACTGATTTCCACAGCAGCTGGGTAAGTTTATATTCACACCAACAGTGTACAAGGGTTCCATTATTTCCATATTCTCACCCACACTTGTTGGTTCTTGTTTTCTGATAATGGCCATCCTAACGGATATGATGTGGTATCTCATTGTGGTTCTGCTGTGTATTTCCCTAATGACTAATGATACTGAGCACCTTTTCACATGCTTATTGGCCATTTGTCTATCTTTAGAGAAATATCTTTTGCCCATTTTTTAATCAGGTTGCTTTTTATTGTTGAATTTTAGGAGTTCTCTATATATCCTAGATAATCATTTCTTTTCAGTTATATGATTTGCAAATATTTTCTCCTATTCTGTGGGTTGCCTTTTTACTCTGTGTCTTTTGATGCACAAAATTTTTAAATTTTCATGAAGTCCAATTTGTCTATTTTTTCTTTTGTCACTTGTACCTTTGGTGATGTACCCATAAGTCATTGCCAAATGATTGCCAAATCCAATGTTGTGAAGCTTTTATCCTATGCTTTCTTCCAAGAGTTTTATTGTTTTAGTTCTTAATCCATTTAGGTCTTCAATCCATTTTGAGTTCATTTCTGTTTTCTATTTCTGTTATCTTTGCTCTAAACTTTATTATTTCCTTGCCTGTGTTAGCTTTGGGTTTCATTTGTTCTCCTTTTTCTAGCTCCTTAAGGTGTACAGTCAGATTGTTGATCTAAAATCATTCTTATTTTTTAATGTAGATGTTTACAGCTATAAATTTCCCCCTAAGCACCACACCTGCTGCATCCCCTAAGTTTTGTTGTTGTGTTTTCACTTGTATTCATCTCTAAGTATTTTCTCAGTTCCCTTGTGATTTCTTTGATCCATTGGTTGTTTAAAAGTGTGTTTAGAGCTGGCTGCTGTGGCTCGGTGGATTGAGTGTCGGCCTGAGAACCACAGGGTGGCCGGTTCAATTCCCAGTCAGGACACAGGCCTGGGCTGCAGTCGGGGTTCCTGGTGGAAGGTGCATGAGAGGCAACCACACACTGATGTTTCCCTCTCTTTCTCTTTCCCTTCCCCTCTGTCTAAACATAAAATAAATAAAACCTTTACAAGTGTGTTGTTTCATTTCTACAATTTTTAAAATTTTACAATTTATCTTATGTTGCTGATTTCTATCTTCATCCCACTGAGACGGAAGAAAATAATTTGCATAGATCTGCCTTTTAAATCTATGGAGACTTAGTCTGTGGCCTAACATATGGTCTATCCTGGAAAATGTCCCATGTGCACTTGGGAATAATGTATATGCTGTTGTTTGGTGGAGTGTTCTGTACACGTCTGTAAGATCTAGTTTTTCTATTGTGTTGTTTCAGTTTTCTGTTCCTTACCTACTTTCTGTCTGGTTGTCCTGTCCATGGATGAGAGTGGGGTACTGAAATCTCCAACTATGATTATAGAGCTTTCTATTTCTCCCTTCAATCCTGACAGTTTTTTGCTTCATATATTTTCCTGGTCTGTTATTAGGTATGTGAAGGTTCATAACTGTTCTAGCTTCTTGCTCTATTAAACCTTTTATATAAACCATTAATATATGTAATATCCTTCTCTGCCTCTTGTTACCTTTTTTATTTAAAGTCTGTTTTGTATGATATCAGTATAACCACCTCTGATTACGATTTGCATGGGTACCTTTTTCCATCCTTTTACCTTCAACCTATTTGTGTCTTGGCTTTAAAATGAGTCTCTTGTAGATAACATATAGGTGAATCATGGGTTTGTATCTACTCTGCCCATCTATGTCTTTAACTGAAGAGTCTAATCCATTTGCATTTCAAGTCATCTCTGATGAAAAGGACTTCTGTCTTTGACTGGAGGCCTCGGTTTCTGGAAACAAGGGCCTTTCCACAGGGCTACCTAAGTACTCTCAAGCCAGGGCAGGGGGCCTTCCCCAGACCGAGAATCAAAATCTGAGTGTGCCCAAGGTAGAAGCTACAGACTGTGTATGACCTTGTCCGTCTTCCTCTCTCTTCCTCTTCCTCCCCCGCCCACACACAGACACACAATACACCATCACTTCTCCTTCATCCTGTTTTAGAAGTGAGTCACTAAATGCCACCCACACTTAAGGCAGTAGAAGAAGACTCTGTCTCTTGAAGACAGGAGTATCAAAGGATTACGGGAACAGATTTTCTAAATCACCACAGCTCTTTCACAAGGCTCCTCTCTCACCTCTTCCCCAGGGCCCTGTGAGGTGAGCAGGGCAGGTAATGAGACCGGGGAAGCTGCATGGCCTGGCCGTACTCACGTGTCTGGTGTGTGAAGCTGGAACCCAGGACCTCATGAACCTCCTCTTCCCACCCCACACCCCATACAGGAACACCCTCACCTCTTGCACATCTCACGTTTTAAGTACCACTTTCTCTTCTACCTCTGGTCCTTGCAACAGTCCTGTGAAGTATACCAGAGATTACTGAACATCAAGAAGCCAAGCGAAATCTGGGTTCTGGTCATGGCTTTGGCACAGCTAATCTGTGTGATCTTGGGAAAGTCCCACCCCCTCTGTACCTCCTTATCCTTCTCTGCAGGATGTTAAAGGATTAATATTGTAAAGGTTAATAAGCAGAAGCCTCAAAGTGAAAAAGGGAAGCCGGAATGGGGAGCTCTCACGCCCTACGTCACTCACAAAGCACAACAGAGGTTTCCCCTTTGTTCACAGCTCTTCCCAACCCCCTCGGCCCCCTCTACAAAACAGCCTCCCTCCTTTGTTTAGCGGACGTGCATGTGCCCGCCATGGCTGCATGCTCCAGACTGCAATTTCTTGTTCACAAAGAAACCCATTTTGCTGTCCGATCAGCAATATTCAAGAGGATACAATGACAATTCTTACACTGATGTAAAATGCACAGGAGTATCAAAGAGTTTAACTCATCAATTAATGAGGAAGCCCTGAAATTATAACCAATTCTATGATCCACACATTCACAGTCAGATATGAAATGCTGAAATATATTTACAAATCGTTGCAAAACTGGAACTGCCAAAACTGGTCAATAGCCATAGAAATCAACTGAATTCCAATTGTGGAATAGTCACAAATAGCATTTCTTAGAAAGGAATAAATTGCTTTACTACCAGTTTTTACAAGTTAACTTCTACCACTATGGGGTTGTAAAATAGCCTCATCAAAGACAAACCAGGCAGAGATAACCTGATGGACGAGCTATCCAGGTGAGGACTCCCACCGAAGTTCAAAGTCTTGCAATTTTTCCTCACCAGGATAAAAATTCGAGTGTTGATCTCTGATTCCTCCCAGCTCTGACATTCTCTGGTCCTAGGCTTCAATTAGCAAATAGGAAAACGGAGGCTCAGTTGTGGGCAGCATCATGCGAGTTGTCTCCTTCCAGCTGGCCCCACCAGGGTCTGCCTCCTGCTTTTCCCCTTCCCTCGGCTCAACCCAGGAAGATAAAGACAAGCACCCTCCGTCCTCTCTGGACACCAGATATTCCTTTTTGAAAAGAATTGAGTTTCCTCATTCCTTCACTTTTCCTGGCCCAGAAGTAGTACCCTTGTCACACTGACTTTATAGGAATTCAGAACAAGCCACTCCAAGGTGCGCCTCAATGGTGTGCGGATTATTCTGAGCTAAAAGCAACCAGGACCCTACAGGCTCAAGAGAAACTTCTGCTCCCCCCTCACCTATGTAGAAGAGTTTACACTGGGAGCCTGGCCCAGCGTAAGAGTTGACCAGAAAGTTACCTATGCATTGAAATATATGTCGAGGTAAACTACTTACTAATTATGGAACAGGTTATGTCTGCAATTGCCTCCTGAAGCCCCAAGGTTCATTCCCTCATCCCTAGCTCAGGATGTCTTTTACGCCTCAGTCCCCTTTTCTACCTCTGAACCTCGTGCATGTGGGGTCTCTGATGCTCTCCTGGATATGGGGTTCCCATCCACGGGCATGCAGTTAAACTGGATCATTTTCTCTTGTTAATCAGTCTCATGTCTGTTTGATTAGAGCCATGAGGGGAGGAGAAAGTCGTCCCCCCTCCCCCAGCCACCGCAACTTGAAGTCTGTAATGAATAGCAGGTAAGTCAAAACCAGCCTAATTAAAGGCACTTGAGTTAATAAACGCCTTCCAATCCATGCAGGGGGCTAACACACTCAGAATAACAAAAGAAGAAAAGCCATTATCTTGAAATGTCTGGGCTGCTTGCTCTCTGGGCTGAGCTCTGTGAAGCCATTACAGCTATTACAGGTTATCAGAACCTCCCATCCCAGCAACTCAACCAGCCCCAACTGCTACAGTTAACTCATGGGCAGCCCACGGCCCCTCTGACGCAGGGACGTTAAGGGTAACTTTCTGGGTTGTTATTGTTGTTTCACATTTAAGATTTACTGTCTTAGCAACTCTCAAATATACAACATAGTATTATTAACTGTAGTCAGTTTTTATTTTTATTTTAAAAAATTGTTATTTATTGATCTTAGAGAAGGAGGAAGGGGGAGAGAGAAACTTGGCTTTTGTTGTTCCATTTATTTATGCACCCATTGTTTGATTCTGGTACGTGCCCTGACCAAAGACTGAACCCACAACCTTGGTGTATCGGGACAATGCTCCAACCAACTGAGCAACCGCCCAGCCAGGGCCAGCGACTTCTGTTTTTAGTTCCCTTCCATCCCACTTCTTGTGAGTGCCCCCACCAAGCTCCTCCACTCCATCACCAGGTTTCACCCCAACGGATCTGGTATTTATTCTTTTGTGGCTGTGAACTCCAAGAAGCCTTGAGGAGCTTTCTTAATTCTCCACTCAGCTCACTCTGAGCTGGCTTCTCCTTTCCAGAGGGAAAGTTGAAGACTCCTAGAGCACGTGAAATGGGGAGAAGAATGGGTATGTGAGCTGGGGGCCAGGAGGAAAAGTGACATGCCCAGGATGACAGAGCTTGGCTGCAGCTGAGCTACGGATCAGAGGGTGGAAAGGAGACGAGAAGACAGAGGAGCTGGGAGCTCGCTGAGAACATCTGAGGCTCTGGCTGATGTCCTTCTAGAGGAGGCAGGTTGGTGGGTGGGGAGGGAGGTACACAGCTCTTCCAGACTCCAGTTCAGTAAGACAAAGGGTGATTTCCCTTTATCTACCCAATACTCCCATTAAACTCTGTGGTAGATTAAAGATGGCCACAAGTTCTGTTCCTCCCCTCAGAGGTAGAACTGACTTCCCCATCTTTAAGGCTGGCCTGCTCTTGCGACTTGCAGAAGGGACACTGCATGAATCCAGAGCTCAGGTCCCCGCACACTTGCCGCCTCTGCTTTCTTTCAGAACACAGCCTGCAGACTGCCAAATGAAAAAGCAAGTCCAGCCCCTGGAGGGCAAGAGGTGTGGGGACCCGTTGGGGCTGTCAGACTCGATAAAGCAAAAGAATTTGAACTATGAAGAACATATAAAGAAATCTTATCTGAGCCGCCCTTATCTAACTAAAGCAGTGACTCCTGAAAATACCATTACCCCTCCTTCCGGGGAGTTTCCTCTGAATTCAGATGCCATCGGGAAGGACTGCCCATATTTCCATCAGCATCCAGAAGCCCAGCAGAATCTTCCATACTGTCCCACTGACGCCCTAATAATAACCCCCCTTTTGTTAAATGTGTACCTACATATCTGCACATCTACATAGCTCTGTCTGTGTCTGCATCTATAGTTTTGTATGGGAGCTCCTATGCACATGGAAATAAACCCTGTCTGTTCTCCTGTGAACCTGTACATTGCCAGCTAATTTGCAGGCCCTCACTTACTAGACCCAAGGTGGAAGAGAAAGAGTTTTCCTCCCAACAGAGATTATAAGTTATGCGGAAGAGGACAGAGAAGCCCACCATACATCTAGCCTCAAGGATGCAGACATGTGGACCTTCCAGCCCAGCGAAGCCCAGCGAGCCTCTGAATGCATCCACATGAGAGCCCAGGCAAGACCAGCAGAATGGCCCAGTCAACACACAGAACTGCGGGACATAATCAACATTCTTTGTTTTAAATCACTAAGTGTTGGCGTGGTTTGTTACACAGCATTAGGTAACTAACAAACTCATAGTTTCCATTTCTTATACACGCCCTGTACTCTTTTCATTCTGCTTCCTGTTTGGAACGTCCCATCACAGCCCTGTCTTCTGACTAAGATTCTTTGCTCGACTAAACTTTAGTCAGGCTCCTGAACCTTCTCCTAGGCCCAACTGTGCACATCTTTGTAAACTCCAGTTTTAGCAAGAACCCTGCTAAGTCAGTTTAGCAAGAAGCCCCCTACCATTGATACCTGCTCAGCCTTCATATCTGATAGGATCCCTTATCCTCCATCATCCCCCAGGTGATGTCTGATCACCCTGACCTGTCTTCAAGAAGAATCCTTTCAGTCAGTTTAGCCAGAAGCCCCTTTACTCCTGATGTTTCCTCTGGGTGATTTTCTGTCCACTGACCCAACCCTGCTCCTTGGCCATAAGCTCCCACCCATGTGCCCATGCTGTATTCAGAGTTGAGCCCAACTGCAAAACCCACCACAGTCGTCCCCATACCCATCATGAGGGTCCTGAGTGAAGTTTGCCTTACCATGTCCTTTTCTTTAAAGATTTCATTTATTCATTTTTAGAGAGAGGGAAGGGAAGGGAGAAAGAGGGAGAGAAACATCAATGTGTGGTTGCCTCTCATGCGTCCCCTACTGGAGACCTGGCCCACAACCCAGGCATGTGCCCTGACTGGGAATCGGACCAGCGACCCTTTGGGTTGCAGGCCAGCACTCAATCCACTGAGCCACACCAGCCATGGCTGCCTTACCATGCTTTAACAAGAGTCATTGAATAATTTTTTTAACACTTCGCATGTTCACCCATACTTATACCCCAAAGCCTAGACCAAAGAACCCCACCTCCAGGCTGCAGTCCCCAACTCTCCACTCAGAAGAGACATCTTGCCCTGCTCAGGTAGTTCAGGTGGTTGGAGCATTGTCCCAATACGCCAAGGTTGCGGGTTCAATCCCCAGTCAGGGGTCAGACAAGGAACCAATGACTGCATAAATAAGTGGAACAACAAACTGATCTCTCTCTCTCTAAATCAATAAATTTTTAAAAAAATTAAAAATAAAAATAATAAAAAAGAAGAGATATCTTCCTTCCTCTGAATTTTCACAGCCCCTCACCTTTACCACCCTTATTATGTCAATATCATTCTATCTTGTATTGTAGGCATTACTGGTCATCTGACTTCCTCATTGGAAGGGCCACTCCTTCAGGGTAGAGTCTCTGTTCATTCACGAGCACCAACAATGTGCCAGGCACAGTTCTAGTCACTGCCTGTACAACCATAAACAATTCAGATGAGTCTTTGCCACCACGCAGTGACACTTTCCTTTCGGAAGACAGACAATAAGTACATAAGTGAACAAGAAAGACTCAAATAAAATCAAATGCTATGGCAAGCCTTAGAACAGGGTGTTGCTATTCCAAGTGATTAGGTAGATTCTTGAGAGCTTGTTCAGAGGCTGTAGCAGGGAGCACAGCTACTTGTGTCCCCTTGACCGAAGACCGGTCCCTTCCTCGAGTCGGGAAGGCCATCCTCTTCAACCAATTGAGCACACAGCTTCAGGAAGGATGCACATGGGTCGGTGAGGGAGGAAGGGGACACCCGCCTCACCAGCCAGATCCACTGAGTCAACCCTAGTGATCAGTGGGGTGACAGGTGTCACAGCCAGATCACCCTCACATCCTCAAGTGATTAGGCAGATTCTTAAATTGGATGCTCATGGGAGATATTCCTGAAGAGGTGACATTTAAGCTGAAATCAAAGTCAAAGAAATACCAGGATGCAAATTCAGAGTGAGAGCATTCCAGGCAGAGTGAACAGCTAGGAGAAAGGAACAGAGAGAAGGGGAATCTAACACAAACTTACACAATAGTGTGTCAAACATATTTCATTTAAAAAAGAAAAGAAGTAAGGAGAGTCTGGAAGAGAAGAGGGTTGACCCTGGAAGCTAATGAAGCATAAACTTCCAGGGATCCTCCTTACAGATGCTCCCAAAGCCCTGTACTGATGGGTCGTTTTCTAGTATCTTTTTCTACTCCCCCGTGGCCCACAACTGATACAAACTTCAGGTCCCCTCAAACTGGGTCTGTCCTTGGGAGCACAGGGGAGGACCCAGCTAGGGAGGCGTTCAGAGACCAACGCAGGAACCAGGCCTCAGAGTACCCTGTGATGAAGGCAGGCTGAAGAGCTTGTTTTTTATTCGAAGTGCAATTCGAATCCCCTGGAGAGCTCACATCTGAAGTGAAACAGAAGCTGACTGCAAGTCTTCCAGTTTGACTCTGGCTGCTCTGTGGAGAGTGGCCTGCAGGGAGGCAAGGGCACACGCAGGGAGGACCGTCAGGAGCTGCCTGGGAGGTCTGGACTAGGGCGAAGCCGTGACAATGCTGACAAGTGGTCAGACACGAGATGAAAACCTACGTCTATACGAAGCCTGTTACTCGCATGTTCACAAGGACTTTATTTGTAACTGCCAAAACTGGAAACAATCCAAGTACCCCTCAGCTGGGAAAAGGGTAAACAAGTGGTATGTCCACGCAATGAAATTCCACTATGCAATAAAAAGGAACAAATTACTGGTATCTGCAATAACGTGAATGAGTCCCAAATGCATTCTCTAAGCGAAAGGAGCCAAGCTAAAAAGGCTTTCTAGTTTATTGTTCCACTTATATGACATCCTCGCAAAGGCAAAACTACAGGGACAGAAAGAAGGCAGCAGCTGAAGAGCTGCCATATTAGAGAGAGTGGACCCAGCCATTAGTTCAGAGATCAGAATGGAGCAGCCTGGCACTTACAGGGAAGGGGACCCGTCGAGAAAGCACGTGAGTGGCCTCCGCTGAGGAAAGGGTGAGAGGAGAGGAAGCCAGCACTCCCTAAGGATCAGGGTGAGAAACCATTTAGGTGTTTGTTCAGCTGGACCTGGACTCGGAGTGAAAACGAGGGAGATGTGTGCGCATGGAAACCACTCTCCCCATACCCATCCTCGGTCCAGGTGGGGGAGAAGACAGGGAGACCCTAATGAAACTGACACCCCTTCCTTCCACATCTCATCTAAGATTAGACGGTTTTGGATGAGGGGTGGGAAACGTCAGAGATCTGGGAAACAGGAGAAGAGGCTGTGGGGACATGAGTGATTGGGGGAGGCTAGGCAATTCATTTGTTGTCAGGGCTTCCTACCAGGGCCAGGATTACCTTGAGGGAGGGAGGCATGACATTTGTTCCACCTCAAAATCGTACAAATGTAGAGCTGGTCCCTGAGAGTGAGCGCCTCCTGGTCTGGTACCCTGGGTGCCACGCTTGCAGCACCCTAGTCCCAACCCTGATCCCTAGGCCAATTCCTCTTTGGCTCTAACCATGTCTCAAAAATGAACAAAAGAGGAGAGGGAGAAGTCACCAGATCTAGTCTCCCTCGTGGACCCATCAGTTGGGATCTCGGCAGGAAACAAACCTCTTCACGTTCTAAGCAGAAAGGCCCAGATTCACTCACTTCTGTCAACTCACCCTTCAACTCCTACGGCACTCGCCCCTACCAATCCGCACCACAGCTCCTCAGACAAGATTTGTAGGCACGTCAGCCAGCTCCACATTGACGGGACATCTGAGCTGAGCCCCCCCAAACCTCTAGTACAGAGCTTCCTGGGCCTGCACAGGCTTGGTAATTCAAGCCCCACTCCCTGCTACGTTCATAGAGATTCCTCCACTCTCTCATGTCCCCTGATGTGATCTAAAAAATCTGGAAGCATCTTTAGTGCTCAAAATCAAGGACTGGGGAATACATCCTAAAATGCACTGATTTGGCTTCCCATGACCATGTGAGTCCCCCACAGAGCCAGTGTCAGGCTAGGGACAGGCCACTGAAGTCCCAGACCTGAAATGAGGACTCTCACCACTCCTGCCTCGTGTTCCGGTACCACACAGATCCCGTTTTGGCATCGGGCGGGCTATGTGGCGCCTTTCCTGGAACTCTCGGTTGGCACCCCACATCTAACCTGTGCAAAAACATGATGAGACCTGAGCCCACCACTGAATCAGACTAAAGCCGCTGTTTTAGCCTGGTGACTATTTAAACTGAAATGTGTTTCTAGCTTTAAATATTTCATGACAGGTGAACTGAGTAGAACCAGCATGATTTATTAATAGCTGATCACTCATCGAGGGTATTCACATATTTTTGCCGCACAGTTTCAGCCAGAAGGGTATTAGCTTCAAGGGACAAATCTAATGTGGGCAACTGGTATCATCCAACCTCTCTTTAACTTTTGACAAAACTTCTTCCAGGGACTCATAAGGAGGGCCTTTCAACCAGCATCCACTGGCAGGGGACTGGGGGCACAGTCACGTCCCAAGCAAAAGCAGGCCGGGCTGAAATGCAGCCCTCTTTAGCAGAGACATTAATTTCTGATGTCTGAACTGGAGCTCAACGTGTGTTGCTAGTCAACAAGAGATTGAGGAGAAGTAAATAGGCTTAGTTATGCGCTTAGTTGTCATTAGGGGGATTTAGGCCTCCACCAGAGAGGCTCACAGTGATCAGCAGTCCCCGTCTCTCTCGCGGGATGCCGATTTCCTCCCGGCTGACTCTCTTACGCTGCTCCCTCCCGCTGTCCTGAGAAATCCATTCAGCGGTTAGGGTTCAGCATGAGGAACCAAAACCCCCCTAGGTGTCCTAAGGATTCTAACTAGAAAGGGATTTGATATAGGACATTCAAAATTGCTGGCAGGGCAAGAGCAGAGGGACAACTGGACGCCACATAACTAATGCCCTTCGAGGCTGTCAGCCCAACCTTGACCTTTCTGTTGTTTGTTGTCATGTACATATTAACTGGCTGTTAAGGAAATTAAGAAACTACTAAACAACGTTCTAAGAATAATATAAAACCTATTCTGCATTATTTTTTTCATAAAATTCTGGCTTTTCAAGAGTGTCTTGTATGAGCCCTGGCTGGGGAGCTCTGTCAGTTAGAGCATCACCCTGACACACCAAGGTTGTGGGTTCGATCCCCGGTCAGAGCACATACAAGAAGCAACCAATGAATACATATGTGAGAAGGACAACATATCGATGTTTCCCTCTCTGTGCCTAAAATTGATAAATTAAAAAACAGAATATTCTGTGTTAACTTGAGCTGCCGCAGCCCTAGACAAATGTACCTTTTCACCCAAACTTTATCAGAATTGGGTATTTTCATTCAACATTATTCAGAGACATTTTCATTATAAAAAATTATTTTTAAATCACCTTAGAAGACCCCCTGCCCAAGAATAGCCACTTGGGAAGTAGTCTACTCTTCAATTCCTGTTTGTGAGCTGTGTCTTCACAGGCACTGCCCACGTACTGAGCGCCTGTTGCAGGCATAACTGTAAACGAGGTACTGATGTGGTACAGATTTTAACTCTTTGAGACTTCTTAATCACACAAGTATTATTTCACATTTTCCAAACAGGCTCTTTTTATGTAATTCACTAGTACAGGACATCCACGAGTACATACACACACATATAACTCCGATGTAAATAGCACAACAGCTATCATGCATCAGTCCTTATTCTGTGCCAGACAGCAGGCTGTTGGTATATGATATCCCCTATAATTTTCCAAACAATTCATTTTACAAAAGAAGAAAGTCCGAAAAGTTAAGCAACTTGCACAGGAGGTTGTATGACATGGTCATGATTTAAATGCAGGTCTTTCTGACTCTGTATGTTCAGTTCACACATGCTCCAGTCTTTCTAATTGAATAATCCTTTAATGACATTTTTTGAGCTATATTTTTCTGCATTTATTGTGCTGGTCATAGGATTTCTCTCCTATATTCTGTTGACTGGTGAATTATCTTGATTTTTAAGACAATTTATCTTTATATCAATATTTTTAGCCCTGGCTGATGTGGCTCAGTGGTTGAGTGTCTGCCTGTGAATCTAAGGGTTGCCGGTTGGATTCCCTGTCAGGGCACGTGCCTGGGTTGTGGGCCGGGTCCCCAGTGACGGGGTGGGGGTGGGGGAGGTGTGAGAAGCAACCACACATTGACGTTTCTCTCCCTCTGTTTCTCCCTCCCTTCCCTTCCGTCTAAAAATAAATAAATAAAATCTTTAAAAAATATATTTAAATGTTTATAGTGAATAGGAATATAATGAAAACTACAAAACTAAATTAAAACACTCCATTATGAGTTAATGAGCACAAATGGACTACGCCGCAGGAGAAAGTACACAACAAAATTTTAATGACTCACAGAACAAAATTTAAATTCTCTGATGTGGGTTAGTGGGGGCTATTCTTCACCTCACTCTGTTGCTACTATACTTTTAATCTCTCTGTTCTTTCTTCCTCGCTGATGTTCTAAGATTTCTAATTCAATCATGTTCTTTTTTTTTCCTATTTGTCTGAAGGAGACTGGCAGCATTACTATTTAGTTATACTGCTAATTAACCTTCAATTGTTTGTACAGCACGTAAGAAATAACACTGCTCAGGTATACGGGAAAGCAGGTCAATGAAATGTGCACCAATCATGTTCTTTTTGTTTAGTGTGTTCCCTTTAGCCATCCTTTCGGGGTAGGGGGCTGGACAAACATTCTTAATTTTCCTCCTCTGAGAACATCTTGATTTCTCCTTCATTCCTGATGGATATTCTTGCTGCATATAGAATTCTGGGCTGACGATTCTTTTGTTTTAGCACTTAAAATATGTGCCACCTCCTCTGGGCCTCCATGGCTTTTGATGAGAAAACCTGTCATTTGAACTGTTTATCCCCCTATAGATAACGCATCTTTTATCTTCTGCTGATTTCCAGATTTTGTCTCTGTTTTAGTTTTCAGAAGTCTGACTATGTGTCTTGGCACAGACTTCTTTGGGTTTATGCTAGTTGGGGCTTATTCATTTTCTTGAATCTGTAGGTTTATGTCTTTTGCCAAATGTAGGAAATTTTCAGGCATTTCTAAACACTTTTTCATCTCTGCCTCTTTCTTGTTTCTTTCAAGACCCTGGGGACACAACTGTCAGGAGATCTTTTGTTAATAGCTCCACAAGTCCCTGAGACCATGTTCATTTTTCTCTGTCCATTTTTGCTCTGTTGTTCAGATTGGCTCATTTCTATTGTTCTATCTTGAAGTTCATCGATTCTTTCCTCTCTCTACTCAATTCTGCTGTTGATCCCACCCACTGAGTTCTAAGTAGGTTATATTTTTAAGTTTTAAACTTTCCATCGGGCTCTTCCTTACCTTCTGTTCTTCACTGAGACTTTCTGTATTTTCACTGGTTTCAAATGCGTTCATAATTGCCCATGAAACATTATTATGATAGCTGCCTTACATCCTGTGTCAGACAATGTCAGACAGTTCTAACGTCTGCATCATTTACAGGCAGGGTGTCTAATCATCGCCTTTCCTCATTCATGGTGAGAGATTTCCCTGGTTCTTGCTACGGGTGGTTTTTCTGACACATGGCCACTGTGGGTATTATGTTATAAGACCTTGGATTTCATCTGAATTTTCTGTTTTAGCAGGCCTTCTCTGACACGGCCATGGCGGGTGCCACCTTGTTACAGAGCAGGCTCTGCTTGGTGCCTGGGATTCCCAGCATGGTTTGCAAAGCCCTTAGTGATGTGTCAAAGTATTACTGTATGTGACAATAAAACCACTGGTGGAGGGGGTGGGAAAGCCACGTAAATCAGTCCGGGCCTGCCTACCTTGCTGACTCATTTAAGAGAGAACCAGCTGTTAGTAAGAACAGGCTCTGCTATGGTCTGAATGTTCATGAGCCCTTAAAATCTGTGTGTTGAAATCCTAACCCCAAAGGTGATGGTATCAGCAGGTGGGCCTTTCAGAGGTGCTTCAGTCACCAGGGGGAGCTTTCATGAGTGGGATTAGTGCTTTACAACAAACACTCTCCAGAGAAGGCCCTAGGAACGGTCCTTGAAGTGAGTCTTGATGCGCACATGATTTGATAAGCAACTTTTGGCCAGAAAACTGTTCACTTCCTACACCTATTCTTCAGCCCAAACTGGGGGCTAAACCATTGCCACCTGGAATTAGTATCAATTCAGACCTGGGCCACTGCTTGACGTATTGTAATTGCCTATCAAGATCCTGAGGTGATCATTTTGAACTCTATCCATGCCCGGTTTCCTTAAAAATGTATTGATTTATTTGCTAAAAGACTTAGCTCCTTTGTAACAAACAATCAGTATTAAGAGGATTACGGTCAGAGTTCATACTTTCCCTCTAAGCCAGAAGTGTGTCCAAATTAAACCAAGAGAATAAACACCATCCCTAATCAGAAGAACCCACAGGACCAGATACGGGAATATTGGTTTACTAAACCCAGGATTTCTTTGTTTCCTGGATCTTCCCGGCAATACTAACGACCCGAGGAAAGTCTGTAGGGATGTAAGCAAAACATTCCTCGCCTACAGCAGCAGCATCCCACCCAAAGCAACTCGGTGTTTCCTGTACTGAGTTCATTAACCTATTGGGTGGAGTGCTCTGTGGCTTTGGTGCCACTGTCTGGCCCTCCTGCTTTTCTCCGGCACAAATGTAGGGTTCTCTGCACTCCTCAGGTCTTTGACAAACTGTGTTAGTCAAATCACAAGTAAAGGATAGGAAAGGATTAGTTTCATACTAAGATGTGATCGAGGATACAAAAACCAATGTAAGCACAGGGATATTACAGGTATAGTTAAGAGGCACTGAGTGTCTGTTAACAATCCAGAATCTTGCCCTCACAAAGAAAAAAAAAAGACAACCAGGAAAACAAACAAAAGCGCAGATAAAAGCACCACAATCTGCGATTCCGTTTCTCTACATCTGGTTGTGTGAGTCTTGGGGGAAAAACTATCTTCTCCTGATAATGCTGTGCTTCAGGAGATTTTATAACCAATATGAGTTTTAAATTTGATGACAGAAAAGTGATCCAAGAGTCTGAGGGTGACACTTTGGGTCTTTCCGGCCAGGAGACACAAATCCAGGGATTTACACCCAGGAGCTATAATGCTCCAAGTGCCAGCCTGACAGTGTGCTTTCCAATAAGACTGTGAGATGTGTACATACATTAATGTCTTTCCCAGAGGACAAAGCCTCCAAGTGTGGGGTCATGTACAGAGTGCCTGGAGAAGTATGCAGGAAGGCAGTCTGTTCCTATTGGCCATAAGACAGTGTATATCCTGAGTCCTTTGGGAATCTCTGCCATATGCACCTAGAGTAAGACAGAGCCCAACACGAGAATAAATACAACCTCATAAAACAACTTGCGAAAAACCCACATGGTAAGAGTTGAAGAGTACTGGAGATCATGGAGAATCGTGGCCATGAGGCCCAGAGGCAACACACATCGGCCAAACAAGCGCCATGTCAAATACAGTTCGACCATTTCAGTTTGAAAATTCCATTAGCTTGCTCTGCTTTTCCTAAGGATTGAGGATCCTGGGGACAATGAAGTTTCTGAGTAAAAAGCAATTTCTTTAAATTGTGGTGAAATATATGTAACTTGAAATCTATGCAAGAAGTAGACAAATGAGCCTGGTGGGCAGCAGCTTCAGCCTGCATGCCAGATGGCAGCATGGCGCCGTGAAGAGGGCATGAGCCTGACAGATTTGGCTTTATAGCCTGGTAATGACACTTCATCGACTGCTTGACTTTAAGCCAGTTACTTAACATCCTGAACCTGGGTCTTGATCCACACCAAAGAAAGGAAAGAGGGGTTAATAACCCTTGCTCTGTGAAATCTGAAGGACAAGTAGAAAAAGTGCACCTGCAGTATCCCTGTGCAGCAGGCCCGCAGTGAATAGCTGTTGTTGTCGTGTGTCTGCTTTGTGGGCTGAGTGTGAGCACAGACGTGTGTGTGAGGGTGTGGAGCAGAACACCTGTCGTGTGGGAGGGTGGGGCAGTGCCTGGTGGGGGAGGGTGGGTGTGGGGGGCACAGCTGTGCGTCGCTGGAGCTCTGAGCGTCTGTGAGGCCAGGACCTCTCGGTGGGTTAAGTAGTCCACATTCTCCGTCCTCTGTGGAGGCCTGCAGACAAGCCTGGGAGGAAACCTCAGAGGGGCTGCCTCAAGAGTCATCTGGGAATGTGGGGGTGCAGAGAAATTTTATCTTAGATGCCTTCACCTGCCATCAATAGGGAACTTGACAAAACAAGATGGAGATCATGTTCCTTACGTTGCACAGCTACTGCTGATGATTCAACGAACTGACATCTTTGCGAGTTCTTTGGTCTTTCTTCATTACTGCAAGATGGCTGCTGCAGTTTTCAAAAAATCACATCCAGGTTCTTGGCAGGAAAAAGGATATCATGGACCACAAATGTCCCTTTCTGAGGACAGCAAAAGCTTTCCCAAAGGTACCCAGCAGACTTCCGCTCATAAGTCACTGGCCATAACTGGGTCACACAGCTACTCAAGGGAAGCTGGGCAGCCAAGTATTTGGCTCCTTCATGCTCTCCAGTTGAGTGAGGCTGGGAAAGGGGCTTGGGAACAGAAACGGCATTAGCCAACCAACGGGGTCTGCCAGGGATGTAATTCTCTGATTGGCCAGAACTGGTTCACCAGCCCACTTCTGAAGCTGGGGTGGACTCTCCTCCGCCAGGACCAATAAACTAAGCCTGATAGAGGAAAAGTAGGAACTATAAACACGAAACAAGGAATGAGTGCTAGTTGATGTGAATAAAAGCCATCTATTATTACATATGTTTGAGGCAACTTACGATCTGGCCTCCTCAGGAGGGTACAGAATCTATCAGTACATGTAAGAAAGCAAAAGTTACATGCATTTACCTTAGCATCATCTTAGGTGATGTTTCAGGTCCCTTTCAACTCTAACAGGTGAAGTAATAACTGCTACAACTATATGAATACCTCCAATTTATTGGATGATAATCCACTCAAAAACTTCCTCCTTCTTCCCTCCCTTACTCAAGAGCATCTGTTGGTGTGTTAAGGAATATTTGTTTCTTGTTTAGGCGACTTTTCAGATTAGCAACATATATTGAGAATCATGAGGTGCTTCTGCACAGATTATTCTATGAAGCCCTCGCCAGTGCAATCCATTTACTGATGAAGAAACCAAGATTAGGTGACTTGTGCATTGCCGCTTAGCCAATGCACTCCAAGTCTCCTTACTCAGAAAACAGTCTTCTCACCACACCTCAACTGCGGTGCGACCTCTCAGAACACACTGGGCCCACTCCAACGAAATCAGGTCACTGGGGGAAGTTTCCAAGTATTCCAGAAACTTTCCTTTTCTCCTTATAAAAGTGAATGAAGTGCCAATCACTCCTAGACTGACAGCTCTGAGCCTCTTCAAGGAGCAACCCTCTGCCTTCATAAGTGTGGTTATTGCATGGGTTTTGTGACTTTTTCCAACTGGATTCCCCCAAGGGTTCAAACTAGCCTAGTGCCCTGAAGCAAAACAAGTCTGCCTGCTGGCCAGGGCCCTGGCTCCCAGGCCTGACAATCCTCAGGGAGGTGGTGTCCTCTGGTACGGGCAGGGCGGAGGGAGTTGGCTTCCTGCCACCACAGCAGGGAGCAACTGAGCACAGTGTTCCTAGGGAGGAATTAGAAAACTAATCTGTCAAGTCTGCTGCGCCTGGCTGCCAGGGGCCTCCTCGACTTCCTAAGTGTGGGGTTTCAGGATGGGGGTAGGAGCTGAAATGCTCAGGTCATCCGAGTGCATTTTCCCAACTCGTCCCATGGCAGAAATACAGGTCTCTAAATAGAGCCTCTGCGGCCATTGCTGTACCCTCAGTGTGAACTTCTTTTTATGTGCAGTTGACTAGAAAGGTGTTAACTCCTTTTCAAAAATACCAGTTGTAACCCTATTGGCGAGTAGGTAACAATAATGCTCAATAAAATGCACAAGGTTCATCTATTTAGAGCAAATTTTCATTTTTTAAGAAAAGATTTTACTTACTTATTTTTAGAAAGAGGGGGAAGGAGGGAGAGAGGGAGAGAAACATCAATGCGTGGCTGACTCCTGTGCACCCACTTCTGGGGACCTGGCCCACAATTCAGGCATGTGCCCTGACTGGGAATTGAACCCGCAATCCTTTGGTTTGTTATTCTGAACATTAGACCTTGATTTGCAAACATTTTCTCCCATTCTATAGTTTTCACTTTCTCAATAATATCCTTTGATGCACAAAAAGATATTTTAGGACATTTAATTTTAGTGAAATCCAATTTATTTACTTTTCATTTGTTGCTCCTCTTTTGGTATATTACATCTAAGAATCCACTGCCAAATCCAAGGTCATTAAGATTTACCCCTATGTTTTCTTCTAAGAATCTTACAGTTTAGCTCTTATATTTACATTGTTGATTAATCTGTTTTGAGTTAATTTTTGTACATGGTGTGAAGTCGGGGTGCAACTTCATTCTCTTGCATAGAAATATCCAGTTGTCCAGCACTATTTGTTGAAGACTTCTCTTTTCCCATCAAATGGTCTTGGTACCCTTTTCAAAAAATCAATTGGCCTTGGATTTATGAGTTTATTTCTGAATTCTCAATTCTATTCAATTTGTCTATATATCAGTGTCACACTGTTTTAACCACCGTAGCTTTGTAAGTTTTGTAATAAGAAAGTATGAGCCCTGGCTGGTGTGGCTCACTGGATTGAGAGCCACCCTAAGAACCAAAAGGTTGCCAGTTCGATTCCCAATCAGGGCACATGCCTGGGTTGTAGGCTAGGTCCTCAGTGGGGGCTGTGCAAGAGGCAACTGATCCATGTATCTCTTACACATCGATGTTTCCCTGTCTTTCTCCCTCCCTTCCCCTCTCTCTAAAAATAATTAAAATCTTTTAAAAAAAGAGAGAGAAAGAATGAGTCCTCCAACTTTGTTCTTTATCAATATTGTTTTGACTATTAGGGGCCCCACGCAACTCCATAAGAATTTGAAGATCAGCTTTTCCACTTTTTCAAAAAGGGCCGTTGGAACTTAAACGGGCACGGCCCTGAATCTGTAGATCACCAAGGGCAGTTCTGCCGTCTTAACAACGCTAAGTCTTCTACCCACGAACGTGGAGGCCTATTTAAGTCCTTCTTAATCGCTTCCAGCAATGCTTCGTAGTTTTCAGCGTGAGTCTTCCACCTTTGTGTAGTAAGGGCCGTGGCCTCATCTAAAGAAAAGTCTGACCTCAGCGCTCCCCACTCCCAACCCCTTCCTGGGGGGTGACTTCTAAGCCCTTTTAATTCCCCAAGTAATAGAATGTCTTTGTAACTCACAGTGGGCCCCTCAGGCCAACCCTGACAGTCTGTGGCTAATGCAGCATTTCATGGTGGGTCCTCTCATAGTTTATGCTAACAAAATTGCACTGACTCAGGGTGGGGGCTGGCAATGCCCCCACCAGCCAAGTGATTGTGTAATTAGGGTTTTGGTCACTTGGTAACAGCTCAGCCTCCAGGGGGCGCTGAATATTTAAGTTCAGTCACATGGGTGATGATTCATGCCACGGAACAAAGGCGCGAAAAATCAATGAGCTTCCCTGGTTGGCAACACTCTGAGCATTAGCTGGGAGGAGGTAACACCATCCAGGACTTCACCGGGAGAGGACAGGAGAACTCCCTGAGTGGAAGGGTCTGCCCTATGCTACTCTTCCCTTAGCTTATTTCAGTGTAGCCTTTTCATGCAATAAACATGACCATGAGTGTAACAGCTTTCAGTGAGTTCTGAGTCTTTCTAGCAAACTAGCCTGATGGTGGTTGTGGGAAGCCCCAGATTTGTGGCCAACTGGTCGGAAGTGAAAGTAGCCCTGCGGGTCCCCGAACCTGCAGCTGGTGTTTGAAGTAAGGGCAGTTTTGTGAGCACTGTTTCTTCAGACTGTACAGTTGCTTACACTCTTTGCAATCTCCTTGGTTAAATCTATTCCTAGGGCTCTGGCTGGCATAGCTCAGTGGACTGAGCACGGGCTGCAAACCAAATGGTTGCTGGTTTGATTCCCAGTCAGGGCACATGCCTGGGTTGAGGCCCAGGTCCCCAGTAGGAGGCGCATGAGAGGCAACCACACATTGATGTTTCTCTCCCTCTCTTTCTCTCTCCTTTCCCCTCTTTCTAAAAATAAATAAATAAATTTATTTATATTTTTTTAATAAATTTTTTTTAAAGTTAAGATTATTTCATCACTTTAACAGATCTCATGACAGAACCAGACCCTGGAGTCTGACTTCTGGGCTCTGCACAAGTCAGCTGGCCACGGATAATAGCTCTGTGACCTCTACGAAGTTGCTTACCGAGCCTCAGGTTCCTGGTTTGTTAACAGAACCTACTTCAAGGATCGGAGGATTCAGGTGAACTGCTCAGCACATAACTGCCCCCGGGCCCGAAACTGCTAACTACAACTATATACTGTCCCAAACACTCAGTGTCCGTAAAAGTTTGGCCCCTCTGTATTCTCATGCCTCCACGTTTCCGCTAGACACACCCTCGCCCTTCAGACCACTCTGGCCACCGTCTGACTCGCCCTTCTTGCCCGGCGCGTGTTTAGGAGGCACTACTCATCCAGGACCACCGGCCAGCGCACCAAAAGCGCCTACGAGGTCGGTTCTATTACTGCTGCCGCTTTAGAGACCAGGAAACAGGCCCTGCGGATTTCAGTGGCTCCCCCGAGGTCACGGAACTCCAGGGGCGACACCACAGCCCGCGCTCTTAACCGCCGCCCCGCCGCCTCTTCCCCGAGGTCCCCCGCGCCCATCTCTAACCCGGCCCGGTCCCCTCCACTTCCAGGCGCCTCCCCGCGCCTCCGCGCGCGCATCGCCCCCACACCTGAGTCAGGCCCCCGGGGGCGCGCCGTGTCGGGCCGTGGAGGCCTTTCCCTTTTCTCCGTCGGAAACCTGGGGTGGGGCCGATGTCCGTGTCCCGCACGCGTGCCTGCCGCCGCGAGGCTGCAGGGTGGCACGTGGCTAGAGCCCGCGAGAGTCTGCGCGCGGCTGCAAGGAGGGCAGACCGGCGGGAGCCCGACGGTTGAGGGGCGGGGCGCCGCCTCCACCTGGGTGCGCAGGCTCGGCCCGGGGCACAGGGCGGGGACCGACCCCTGGGGAGCGCCTGGGGACGCTCGTGGTGCAGACCGGAGCTCCGCCGCGCCGCCACGTCACGCAGGCGCTCGACGCCGGAGCCGCGCAGGACGATGAGCTGCGAAACGGCCGCGGTGGCACCGGCTACGGGCCCTGCGGCGTCCCGGCCGTGGCGTGGGGAGACGAGCGAAGTGGTGCCGACCTCGCGCCATGCCCACCGCGGGTGCTTTCGATCAGGAAGAATAATGACCTGGTGGGCTGTGAAGTCAGGGTGGGTTGACGAACCTCCAGCCTCCGGCTCTCTCGGCCAGGCAGTACCTCTGCGGGAGGCGGTCTGCGGCGGGTGCCACTCGGTTTCGACGTGGCGCAGTGCCACCTGTGACCCCCGCATCTCCGAGCCCGTTTGTTCCCCTTGAATTCACGCAGATGGACTGAATTCGGCCCATCCTCGATTCTCCGCGACTTTGCCCCGCCCCTCCCCCCGCCTCAAATCCCACCGACCCTGTTCTCCGCCGAGGTTTTCTGTTGTGTGAACCTTTATTGCAGTTGTACGACTTTTCCCCTCTAATCTGACAGATGGTAAGTTTCCCTAAGGTAGTGGTTGTTTTTGCCGTTGCCATAACGCATAGTTAAGTGCGAGCGCATGTCTTCCCGTACATCCCCGCGACCGTGGGGCGCTCTGGCGGGGCCAGTCCCATCGGGTGCCCCCAGCGCGGAAAGGATGGGTTGGGTCCCGCCGTAACGAGGAATTTCGCTCTAGCTCTGGGGTGCACCTGCCGGGCGCCTGCCTGGGGCTGGGCCCTGCGCTGGGGAATGGGGCCTGCGCCGGGGAGGGGGCTGGGAGGAGGGAGCCCGCGCCCACCCTCCCGCGCCCACGCCCGCACACACGGAGACACGCCGACACACGCACACTCCCTTCCCTGCCCTCCAGCTCCTAGTCTGGTTCTCACGCTCCGTAAAACCTAGGCGGGGGGTCAGCGATACGGTGTAGGTGTGTAAGGAGTGTGATGTTTGCACGGCAACGATGCCGCCTCAGATGGCGTTTCCCGGAACGTGCCCCCGTGGCTGAGACACGCAGGACAAGTCCTCAGCTGGCCCGACTCTGTCTTCAGTGCCTCGTTCTAAGAAGCAGGTATTCCCTGCCGACTGCACTGACCCTCTAGTGGCCGCGGTCCTCAGCGCGGGGGTGTCGGTGCTGCACAGTAGCAAGGCACCTGTCATCCCCCCACCCCCGCCCCTGCGGTGGGCCGTACCAAGCTGACGCCCGTGGCCAGCCAAATAGAAAACAGAGGCGGGGCAGACAGTGTTAACCACGGCCTTTTTTTTTTTTTTCCTTAAGGAAAGTCAAATAAATGGTTGGAATTGTTGTTAAGTGTCATGGTATAAGTGTCCCATAAAGAAGGTGGCTTTTATCTTAATGACAATATATTTTAAGACTTATATTGTCAGCATTTAAAAACTTTTAAGTTTAGCTCTGACCAATGTGGCTCGGTTGGCAAAGCCAAAGGTCGCTCGTTCGATTCTCGGTTGGGACACCTGCCTGGATTGCAGGTTTGGTCCTGGGTTGGGGGCGCACGAGAGAGGCAACTCATAGATGTTTTTCTCCCTCCCTTTCTTCCTCCCCTCCCCCCCAAAAAAGCAAAATAAAATCTCAAAAGGAAAAAACTTTTAAGTTTAACCTGTAAGTGTTTCTTGAGGTAACAAAATTTCCTTTCTGATATTTCATTAGCGTTCTAAATGCCCTCTAAAATAACATTGCAACTTAAATAACCATGTTTGTGTGCTCAGTGTAAATTACGCTCCTGCCTGCCAAACATGCTCTGTCGTTTTGTGTGGCTTATCGGGTACTCTACAAAAACAAACAACTTCGTTCCTTCCTGGAAGTAATGGGCTCAGCGGTAGTAGTAATGATGTTCAACTCATTCATGGAACATTACATGGAAGAAAGAACTGGAAGGGGGCATTCAAGCATCTCAAATTTGGGATGCAAACTTTCAGAATGATGAATAAAGCTTTGAAATAAAAAACCTATGAGATATTTTATATAAAACTTTATATAAAACTATTTTTAAAACTATTAATTATAGTGTTAAATATTTGTGAGTAGTTCATACTTTTGGAAAGGAAAAATAACTCAACTCTGCTGGCTGCTTCCTTGTGACGAACTTTCCCAGCGTGCCCTCAAAGGTCTGCATATTAAGTGGGTACCAGTGGTATGTTGGCATTTCTACTCAAAGGGAGTGATGTAGGCGACCACAAGCCTAACTCCTTACTTGTTTATTATTCTAAAGGAGCCAATACATTTCTGCTTCCAACTCTGGGACAAAATCAGTCATATATTAATTAAAATAGTACATACAGGTTTTAATAAAGAGAGTCTGCTTTGCTGCAGAAGAGCGTTTACAGATGACATTCTAGGTTATAATCTGAAATTCTGTCAAGCAAACTGCCCTGTACAGTGTTAAGGACAGAGTCTCTAACTTCCCTTGTTTCTCTACTTGAGGCTTGTGTGTTCTTTTTAAAATGTTAAAAAAAAGGGGGGGGGGGTCCATATTTAGAAAGCATGCCAAAATAAATTTGATGACAAAGAGGGATTTGTTAATTTGGCAGAATTGTGTTGAGTATATACCTGGGTTTTGATTTTTTTTATCCATAATTTTTCTTTTGTGTGCTCATTTTATTCATTTTTTCTTTCTGAGCTTGTTTTAAGACACAATTTTAAATATAATTTTGACACTGTGGAACAACGTTTTTAATACAAGACAATGTTACTATTAAGACTGACTAGAGAGTTCTTAATGACCAAAAAATTGTGGCTTTTTAAAAACAAATTGTGAGGAATCATAATTGGCAACTAAGCTCAAAGTTTAATCACATCCAGTATGTATTGTGTTGTTTCCAAGAGACCTTAATGTATAAACAGCTCTACTGTGATTGTATATGTAAATTTAAGGGTAAATATTACAAGGTGAATAAATCTCATTTTTCACTTTTAATTCAGAAAAAAATACTTGTAAAATCTATGCCATGGTGCATTTCTATTTTATATTATTTTGTTAAATTATATTTTATTGGCTTTCTGTCCGATATCTTCTCAGGTAGCAGTGAGAGCAGGTGCCCCTCGAGTTTTGCTCTGCCTCCTAAGGACGACAGGAAGAAAGATGCTGGAAAGTTGGCCAGGAAAGACAAAGACCCAGTGAACATATCCGGGGGCAAGGCCAAAAAGAAGTGGTCCACAGGCAAAGTTCGGGACAAGCTCAATAACCTAGTCCTGTTTGAAAAGCAACATATGACAAACTTTAAGGGGTTCCCGACTACAAGCTTCTAACTCCAGCTGCTGTCTCTGAGCGCCTGAAGATCCCCGCTTCCGTGGCCAGGGCAGCCCTTCAGGAGCTCCTTAGTGAAGGCCCCATTAAGCTGGTTTCAAAGCACAGAGCTCAAGTCATTCACACTGGAAACACCAAGGGTGGGTGGGGATGCCCCAGCTGTGGGTGAAGATGCAGGAGCAACAGGAACCACCAGCTGTACATTTTGAAAAATAAAACTTTATTAAATCAGAAAAATTATATTTTCTTGATTATGCGATTACAGTTGTCCTGATTTTTCCCACTTTGCCCCCCGCAACCCAGTGCCTCCTACTCCCTCGGGCAGTCCCACCATCATTGTTCACATCCACGGGTCGTGCATGTAAGTTCTTGGCTACTCCATTTCCTACACTGTGCTTTACATCCCCATGGCTGTTCTGGACCTACCTGTTTGTACTTCTAATCCCCTCAACCCTTCACTCCTTCTCCCCCTCCCCCTCCCATCTGGCAACCTTCTGATAACTGCTTTTCTCTTGCTGCTTTTAAGAGTCTTTATCTTCAACCTTTAGCCTTTTAATAATGACGTGTCTTGGAGTGGGCCCTGTTTGCATCCATCATAATTGGGACTTGTTCCACTTCCTGGACTTGCACATCTATTTCCTTCACCAAATTAGGGAAGTTTACTCTCACTACTGTTTTAGATTTCCAACTTCTTGCTCTTCTCCTTCTGGCATCCCGATGATGCAAAAGTTGGACCTCTTGAAGTTGTCCCAGAGGCTGCTTACACTATCTTCATTTTTTTTATTCTTTTTTCTCCTGCCTGGTGGTTTTTTTGCTTCCTTATGTTCTAAATCATTGATTTGATTCTCGGCTTCATCCACTCTACTTTAGTTTCCCTGCAAATTGTTCTTCATTTCAATTAGTGTATCCTTCATTTCTGATTGGATCTTCTTATGCTGCTGAGGTCCTCACCAACTTCCTTGAGCATCCTTATAACCAGTGTTTTGAACTCTGCATCTGATAGATTGCTTTCTCCATTTCATTTAGTTCTTTTTCTGGAGTTTTTGTCTGTTCTTTCATTTGGGCCATGTTTCTTTGTCTCATCATTTTGGCAGCCTCCTTGTGTTTGCTTCTCTGTATTAGGTAGAGCTGCTTTGACTCCATTTTTTTGGTAGCATGGCCTAATGTAGTAGGTGGCCTGTAGGGTCCAGTGGCACAGCCTCCCCTATCACCCAAGCTGGGTACTCAAGGTGAGCCCTTTGTGTGGGCTGAATATACCCTCCTCTTGTACTTGAGCCTTGGTTGCTATTGGCCAAGGCCAGTCAGCTGCAAGGACTGGCTGTGACCACTGACCACCAACCTCCACCCTCCACGGAGGATCAGCTGTGCAGGGGCAGGGTGGTGGTGCTCTGATGTGGTATGTAGCTGTCCATTGGGTGTGCTGGCCCTGGAGTTTCCCAGGTGGTGCAGGCCAAGGTCAATCCCCACCTGTGTTGTGCCCTGGGTACCCTGCCTGAGCTGTAAAGCAGGCTGAGATGGCTGCTACTGGTGCTGGGCTTGGAGATTTCCAGGTGAATTCAAGCTGTGAATCTAATCTGGCTGCAGCTAGGACTCACTGAAGCTGGCTGTTGCTTATTTGATAGGATTTAGGAGCCAAGACCAGCCATTCTTACTGAAAAGCAGCTTGGGCGGGTCTGCAAGTGGGGTGGGCCTGCAAGTTGGGTGGGGTACAGCCTCTGAGGATCTCCAAGGTAGGGTCAAACAGTGCTAGCCAGGTTGATGAAGTCTCAGATATGGCACCAGCCTACCAGCTCTGTGCAGGAGGGCTCAGCAAAGGGACCAAGGCCTCTGCTCGCCTTGATGTTGGACACTTCAGTTCCTCCCTGTGTACCACTATGCCTTTCAGGCTGCCACCCTGGTGCTGGATGTCAGAGGGAATGCATCTGAGTGAGTATGTGTACTGGTTCTTTAAGAGGAACTACTTAGGGCTCCAGAAGTTTCTTCCACCACTCAATCCCCGCTGGTTTTTGCAGCTAGAAGTTATGGGGACTTATCTTCCTGGGCCTGGTGTGGGTCTGGGACTCCTCACTCCTGATATCCCTCCCGAATTTTTATCCACATGGGTGTGGGACCAGCCCATTCCAAATCTGTGCCCCTCCTACTGAAACCTGAAAAGCTGGCACTCATGCTACCTGCCAACTTACCACACCCAATAAACAGAGACAGGGATTGACTATGAGCGTTTTATTCAGATGGTCTGCGTTCTGAGAAGACAGTAGGTTTGTACCCTAACAGACCGTCTTAAATTCCATCTTAAACCAACCCTTTTTACAAAGAGAAGGAACGTGTAGGTAAGGGGATTGGAATTCAGGGGAAATGGTAACTAGATAAAAGCTGCCGCATTCTTTCACCTGTGCTGTGGGCAACAGTCTTTATCTGCAGTAGGAGTCTCACTGGGGAGCACAAGGCTCAGATACCATCTTGACGGCCTGCAGTCCAGTCCTCCTGAGGCACAAGGTGGAACTGTTTAGTCTCCTGGAGACAGGTATCATACCTTCAGTTCCTGGAACAATAGCTTTCACATGCATTGATTCCTAAGCTTATTAGCTATTACCTAAAATGAAAATTTTTCCAACATTTGAGTCCCACATCACTACCAGTATGGAAAGATGTGGCTTCTTCAATACCATAGCTGTCAGACTTCCATTCAACTCGATTTCTGATGTTCTTAAGTGTTAGTTGTTCTATATTTTAGTTGTAATTTTGATGTGGTTGTGCGAAGAGGTGAGCCATGTCTGCCTACGTTGCCATCTTGACTGGAAGCTGTGCTCAAGAAATAGCTTTTATTTGAAGTATTTATTAAGGTTTACTTCACATACAGTACAAACCCTTTCATAAGAGTAAAGTTTCCTGAATTTGAACTATGATATTTAGTCAGATAACTACCACCCCAACACAGAGTGTTTGGGACAGCCAAGACAGTCCCCTTCTCCTAGGTTCAACCCTGGCAGCCACTGGTCTGATTTGTTTTCTATCATTTTGCTTTTTCCAGAATGGAATAAATGGAACCACATAGCATGCAGCTGTGGCATAATAAGAAATACAAGCATATATTTGGTCTTTGCCCCCAGTTCCTGGTACATAGTTCCTAAAACCCTTAGAATCTCTGAAGTGGTAAGAGTGTCATTTGCATGCTGATGAGATGACTGGAGGCCCTAGGTAGCTCCAAAAAGACCAAGGCATGATTAGATGGTTCAAACTTCCACCCTACCCCTGACCTGGGGATGGGGCAGGGGAGGAGGTGGAAGGAGGGGTTGGAAGTTGAGTCCGATCACTAATGGCCAGTGATTTAATCACTCGCCTACATCATGAAAATTTGGTTAAAAACCCCTGGACTACAGGGCTCAGGGAGCATCCTGGTTGGTGAGTACGCGGAGGTGCTGGGAGGGTGGCGTGCTGGGGTGTAGGGGGGGCCTGGGTGCTGCACACCACTCCTCCCCATTGTGCTTTGCTCTGTGCATCCTATGCATGCCTCCCAGCTGGCTGTTCCGAATTCATCTCCTTTACAGTGAGTCAGTAAAGGTAAGCAAACCGTTTTCCTGAGTTCTGGGATTCACTCTAGCAAAGTGTCAGACCTGAGGAAGGAGTCCAATTTATAGCTGATTGGTCAGAAGGGCAGGTGGCAACGTGGGACTGGCAACCGGAATCTGAGATGAGGGCAGTCTTTGGGACTGAGCCTTCAGGCCTGTGGAATCTGACATGAACTCTGGGTGCTTCATGTCAACGGAACTGCAACTGCAGGGTGCCCAGCCGGTGGCTGGCGAGTTGGAGAAGTGGTTGTTGGTGTGGAAAACTCCACATATTTGGTGTCAGAAGTGTTGGGAGTAGCCTTCAGGTCTGGCTTCTTTCATTGATAATAATGTTTTGACTCATCCATGCGCTGCACTTATCAGTTCATTTTCCTTTGTGCAGGTGTACCATAACTTTATTTCCATCTACTGATTGGACATTTGAGTTGTTTCCGCTTTTTGACTATTAAGAACAAAGCTCCTACGAACATTCACATAGAAGTCTGTAGACCTCTGCTTTCATTTCTCTTGGGCAAACAAACGCCTAGGATTGGGATTGCTGGGTCATATGGCAAGCGCATGCTCAACTCTGTAAGAAGCCATCACACCATTTTCTACGTGGCAGTACCGTTTCGTAATCCCACTAGCAATGCAGGAGAACTCTAGCTGTTCTGCAGCCTTGTCAGTACAGACAGTCCCTGACTCACTGTGGTTCGACTTCTTGATTTCCCAGCTCTACAACAGCACAAATTTACACTTAGTCAGTAGAACCCATACTTCACATTCTGAATTTGGATCTTTCTTGTGATGGATGCCAGGCAGCAGCAGCAGCAAGATGCTTTTGCCCAGTTGGGCTAACGTAAGTGTTCTGAGCACGTTTAAGGTGGGCTCAGCTAAGCTCTCCTGTTCGGTTGGTTATGTGTATTAAATGCATTTTCGACTTAGGATGTTTTCAACTTACAAGGGGTTTATCAGGACATAAGCCCATTGAAAGGTGAAGAGCCTCTGTACTTGGCATTGTTTTCATCTTTTTAACTTTCCTGTTCTAGTAGTGTTGTGTGTGACCTCTCCCTGAACACTAATGAACTTGACCATTCTTCCATGTGCTTGGCATCTGTGCATTTTTAGTGAAGCTGTATTTTTCAATCCTGACATTTAATCCCGAGACTAAACCTTAAACATACTTAAGTGCCTTGAGTTTTTGTCTTTTAAACTCTTCAGTTGACTTTTCCTGGCATATCTGACAGTGACATGAACAATATACTTGAAAGTCCTTGAATGTGTTTAAGTAGATGGTTATGAAGGCCAATGGCATGGGAGGAATCTCACATTATAAGTATGCTACAACGTTGAAAGAAAAAAGAATATAAACTAGTTAGATTAGTATATGTACAATATACCCTCAAGGGAAAAAAGGGGGGAAGAAATACACATAATTCCAACCATACCTGTGTTGGGATGGTGACTTTTTTCCTATATGTTTGTATTCATTTTCCTTAATGTGAGTGTGATTGTTTCCTTTCAATGAATAACAAAGGAAAAATGAAAGGATTCGAAATATAAGAGTTCTGACAAGAAGAACTTGTTTTCTAAGAAAATAAAGCTAGTGAGGATTATAAGCAGATACTTATTTATCTGGCTACATAAGTATTTACTTTTGTTTCCTCCAGAGCTGCACTCTGGTGGAAGGGAGGTGAGTGTGACCTGGAAGCACGGAGCCCAGGTGGCCTCAGGCACAATTTTGCTGGTACTGGACGAGAGCTCTGGCACGGAGAGTCCATGGGCTGCCAGCCACCTGTCTCCTTCCTGGAACGAAGCTTCCTGAGGAACAGCATTCCCCTCGTTCCCCTTCTGATCACCATTCAGACGCTAGTGAATGTTTAAGTCAAGAAGCCAGAGTGTGCAGCGGTAGCCAGGTCACAGTGTGGCAGCTGTTCTCCACCATTATCAGACTCTGGCAGCATCAGGAGAAGATACAATGATGGCACGAAAGACAGAGCGGGGTTGGCCACAGGAGGAACTGTACACACCCTTCACACATGCATTCACAGGTACTAATGACACTTCCCTGTGCCATTTCTAAGCACTGAAGAGTCACTACAGAGCAGAACACAACTGTGTCCCATGCATCCTACATCCTGGTAGGTAGGGGAAGACAGCCGTCAGTGACAAGGAAAACAGCAATTTTCAGGATGAGCCTTCATTCATTCACCCATCCATTCATTCATTCATCTGAACAGTGTTTTTTGTTTGCTGGAGAGAGGAGACATAACAGTGGACAAGTCTGCTTCCTGGACCCACAGCTTCTGCTCTAATGAGGAAGACTTCAGTAGGTGCGGTGTGGGCAGCTCATCAAAAGCCTGCTAACTCTGTCAGGAGGGTCTAACACAGCCTAAAAGTATATTCTTGAGCAAGTTAGTTAACCTCTCTGAGTTTCATAAAAGTATAATCGAATTGTTGGCAGGATTAAAAGTGAAAGTGCATCGCATATTGTTTTTAAGTCATTTTAATAACGAGGCTAGAACCTGTTCGTGCTGCAGTGAGGAAGCCATGTTTATCATTAACCAAAACAACAACGAAGAAGAGCTGCAGTGATGCCTACATAGTTCTTCACAGTTTAGAAGCCCTCCCACCTACACCTTATCAGCCAACCCACGCGGAACCCCAGGGGCTGTGAGTGAAAATAGTAACCCCTCCAAACACCCCTTGGATCCGAGATCAGTCCTGGCATCATCAATGGGAAAACTGGCCTGTAGATCAGTAAGACTGTCCAATGGTTACTTCTTAGCTTTCACAAATGCACCACAATTATGAACGAGACTGATCACAGAGGAAGCTGGGTGATGAGGACCTCTCTACACTGACTTTCCTGTAAACCTAAAGTTCCAAAACAAAGTAAACAAACGAGTCTCAAGTGCTCCTAAACTCTAAACCCCTCGGCATTCCTCATCACCACTTCGAAGCTCTCCTGCCTCTGGTCTCCCCACCCACCCTCCTCACCTGGCTCCCTGCTACGCTGGGGTCAGACTCTCACACAGCCTCACGAGAATTCCCGAAAGTGCCTTCCAAGGACCCCCCAGCCTCAGGTCTCATGCATCAATTCTACTCCGTCCTCAACACTGCCACGGTCAAAGCACGGACATAGAGCTAAAGCAGGACTGCCATATATCAAGCATGTCACAGAGATGAAATAATCCATTAATGAAGAAACGAGCCGAAGGCAAATCCAGTTCAAAAAAAATTTCAAGAAAATAAATACATTCAGCAGAAAGCAGAGGGCTGAAGTGAGGCCACAAACGCAGTCACAGGCTGACACCCGCTCTCTCTCCTCTTTCATTCCTCCCCCAGCCCGGTTCTTTGGCGCCTGCATGCCCGTCTCCTTATCTGAGGCCCTCCAGGGCACTCCCCAGGGCTTCTGCCTGGCCTCCTTACAGGGGAGGAGGGGAGCACAAAGGCACTTTCCCCTGCCTTTATGATACTGACTCAAGTACCCCGACACCTGGGCTGTCTCAGCTGCCTCCCTGCCCCACACGTCCCAGCTGGTTCAGCCCCAGCCCTGGGACAGCCACCAAGAGCCTGAGTTGCCTGTGCTTCAGGGAGGGGCAGACACCTCGGGAACCTGCTCAGGCTCTGCCCTGGATCAGCCCAGCCCCTGGCCCCAGAGCCTGCTGGGCCTCCGCCCACACCCAGCACACACCACACCTTCCCCAAAGCAAGGTGGGGTCCACAGCTCTGGGCTCAGAAAGACCTGGCTTCGCAGCCTGGCTCTACCGCACACTGGCTGGGTGGCCCTGTGCCTCAGTTTGCTCATCAGTGACATAAGGAGAACAACAGTCTAGCAGCCAGGGCTCAGTGCAGGAAACAGTGGTGATGTGATACAGAGGGTTAGGTGCTTGTGGGATGGTGGGAGTGGCTGGGTGGGGAAGGGGAGGCTGAGTCTCTAGAGGATCTGTACCCTCGGCCTGGACAGGAAAGGAAACTGGGCACCCAGCAGGTTGCCACTGGCACTACAGAGTTCCAGGGTGCACTGGCACGGCTGGCATGGGAAGTGGCCAGGTGTGGGGATGCACGCTGGGCACGCTGCAGGAAAAGATGGACCCTGCTTGCCAGAAGGGAGCAGCCAAAGCAGGAGGAAGGGGCCATTGGTTCCTTCCACCTCCCAACCCCATGGGAGGGTCCAAACCTTGGATCACTACATGCACCCAGCCCACTAGGCATCCGCCCGAAAAATGCAGCTTCAGCTTTCTGCCCCCAAAGGACAGGACACGGGTGAGAATGGATCCTGGGTGCCACTCAGCCGCAGGAGGGTCCGTAGTGTTGGTGCCAGGAGAGCACACTCACAGTTCCTGGCCCACGGCGCCTGCACAGTGGCGGAGGGCTCCCGTGAGCGCGGCAGTGGTCAGGGCTCCATGCCTGCCACGTGCCAGCACCAGGCCAGGCCCTAGGACGTGCAGCAGCCAGCAAGACAGGGCCCTCCGCTGGAGAAGTGAGGAGACTCTGGGGAGCGCAAAGTGGACTCACAAAGGAAAATGGTCAGTGTGAAAGTGAGTCACACAAGCCCAGGGAGCTGAAAGCTCAGAGAGCAGAGAGGAGCAGAGGGGTGGGGGGGGGTGTCTGGTGGCTGGAGGGGAAATACCTGGTAGGGTGGGGACAACTTGTAACTCCGGGCACTCAGCTGTGGGATGGTGCCCACCCACACTCTCCGCCCCTCAACAGAGTTCTTAAAAAGCCCTTCCCTCCTATCAACTTTATGGCCTGCATGTAATTCAATTCTTCAAGATTTATAAGCATTTACAATGTACCAGAAGCCAGGGAGACACCTTCCAGTCACAGCTAAGGTAGACATTTTCCTCTGGACAAGTGCAGAAGCTCTGCAGCTGGGACAGAAGATGGGGTGTGGGGTGGGGAGATGGGGAAAGCTTCAATCTCTGTGCACACTAACCATCTCTCCTCCCCAGAGCGAGAAGGGCCAGCGGGCCACAAGCAAGCCCCCATCACTCGCAGCTGAAAGCGCAACTCCCTAGGTGCCTGGCCCCTCACTCCCCAAACACACACAAACCACCCCTGGCAGGCAGCCCTGACACACAGGTGCATGGATTCCTCAGGGCCTGAAAGCCGGCTGTGTTTCCAGCTGCCAGAGGGGCTCCGTGCTGTCCTTCAAGGCTGGACCACACAGGACACGTGGAGAGAGGGGCCAGTGTCAGCGGGCGGGGAGCACACTTTCCGGCTTACTCTTCCCCCGGAAGGCACCTTCCACGTCTTTCTTCCAATCCTCCCCCAGCCGTCCCCTTGGCTGGATGTAGCGGCGTGGAGCGCCCTCGTGTGGGCGATCTTGGCACTACAGCCTCGCTGCGAGGCTGGCCCCGGGGACAGCTCACTATGGCATCTTTGCTTTCTTCCCCACCCCCTACTCCTCCACCACTGAAGCCACTTGTTTTGGAAAGTGGAAGAAATTATAAGAAACAAACTCCGAAGCAAGTCACAGTGCTCTGATCTCCATCATTATTAACAGAGCGTTAATTAATTGCTTACCCACAAAAAGGAAAAGTTAATTACCTTCCATGGACATTTTAAAAAGACAAAAGGAAACAGGAGGTGAAATTTTCATTAGGGTCCCTGCATGCGGGAATGGGAATGAGCTGGTTTCTCCCCGATCTAATTGCTGGCCCTAAAGCGAGGGCCTCTGACCCCTGGCAGCCTCCTGCTCCCCATACCAGCCCCTCAGGAGGCAAGGAACAGAAGCATGAAGGGGGCAAATCACCCCCCACAGGACTCTGTGTGTAAGCACTGACACATAGTAGGACCGTCACCGGCTGGCCCGGTCACCGGCTGGCGCGTGTCAGACATATTTAGGCGCTTTTGATAAGTTCCCGTACAGCAGCGTGGGTCTCCAAGCTGAAGACTAACTCAGCTGAGGTTGTGTCACCCCTTGTATGGCAGGAAGGGCCACTGGTCCACTAAAGAATCAGCCAGCGTGCAAGGGCTCCCTGGATTCCGCCCCTTGGACAAAGCTGCCTCTAGAGCTCTGTTCTTGCTCTGACCCCAGGCACAGCTAGATGGCGCTGTCCTCTCAAGGCTGCACCTGCGCGGGCCTGACCAATCAGCTCAGCCTGCACTGACCCACGTGACTGCAAGGATGCATAGGGGTCCACACTAGGTCCCTGGACCCCAGCGCTAGGCTTTCACTGAAGCCACGGTTATAGCCCATTGGAGACACTGCTTTGGCACAGCTGTGTGATTTGGGGCAAGTTCCATCCCCTCTCTGGGCCTCCATAATTTATCTTCTCTGTAGGATAAAGGTGTGGGCATCAACATCTGAGGTCCTTTCTACCTGACAGTCTCTGGTTCTAAGCCCCACATAAGAAAATCAAGGCTCAGCTTGTGGGCAGCATGAATGGGAGAAAACCCTCTTCTAGTTGCCGGTGGGGACCTGCCTCCCGTCCCCCTTTCCTCAGCTCAACCCAGGAGCAGGAGAGGGAAGAACTCCTTGCCCTCTCTGCATCCCAGAGACTCATTTAAAGAAGAATCCAGGTTTTTGGCTCCTGTTCTTGTCTGAATCCAGAAGCAGGAAGCTTGTCAGTATTTAATGAAACCAGGACCCACCTAATTATCAAAGGCACTTGTGTTAATAACCGCCTTTCCATCCATGCAGGGAGCTAACGCACTCGGAATAAAAAGGGAAAACCCATTATCCTGGAATGTCTGGGCCCCTACCTGGGCTGAGCCCGGTGAAGTCATTATGGGTAATTACGAGCTGCGCCTCTGCGCAGCACGCAGTCCCAGTTGGGTCTAGGTAATGGGGGGGGGGGGCGGTGTGCAGTGCTGAGAGGCTGAGGTCGTCAAAAAGGGAAACTTGCCCTTCTCAGTTCCCCTCCTTCCGCTCCTTCTGAGTGTCCCCACCCCGCTTCTCCATTTCCTAGGTCTGGTTTCGCCCCCAACAGAGTTGCTACCCCAAGTTTCCTTTTGTTCAGGGAGAAAAGTGACTGCTCTGGAATTCTGTATCTGGGCATTCCAGAAGCCTTCCGTAAAGAGCTTTCCTAACTTTCCTCCCAGCTCACCGAGCTGACCATTGCCTGCCATGAAAATGGTGAGAAGTGGTCAGGCTAGATTTGCCGACGGATGGGATGGGAAAGGGGGAGTTGTGGGGGGCGAAGAGGAGTCTAAGATGACTGGGATTTGGGGCTTGAGAAGCTGGCTGGACGGCAGGAGCATTTATCGAGGTGAAGAAGACAAAAACAGAAGCGTGGAAGAGGAGAAATAAACAATTATGTTCAACCATGTTAAATAGGAGATGCCTATTATGGACCCAAATATCTAACATTTCAAATACGGAATACAGGGAGGGATCAGTACTAGAGATAAAGATTTGAGTCGCTGTAATACAAGGCACAGAAATCCATGAACGGGCTGAAATCACTTAGGGGGATGTGTCCATAGAGAAGGGATGGACACCAAGGTTGGACCTGGCCCTGGGGCACCCAGCGTGTAGACGCTGAACATAAGGTCTTCAGAGTTCTTGCCCCAGCGTCAGAAAGCGGAGTGCGGAGGGGCAGGTTTGAAGCTGAGAGGCAGCAGGTGCGTACCAGCGCGCACGTTGTCATGCTCGCCCCCGCCCAAGGCCAGGTGCGTAAGGCTGTCTCCACACTTACCCCCTCGCCACGAAAGGCAGAAGCAGTTGAGTAAAGCCAAGGGGAGGGGATGCAGGCGTCAGCTGAGAGGGCCCCACACTGTGAGAAGCACCTCAGTCTATGGGCACGGAGCTCAGAACAGAGCTGCTGGGAAATGGCAGTGCAAGGGGCCCATCCAAAGACCACTTGAGTGACCTAAGCTGGTGGCAGGATGGGAGGCGGGGCGAGAGTGAGCGTAGCTTCCCTAGGAACAAGGAGGAGAAATATTCAGTCTTTCAGCTGGGATTCGGGGAGCAGGACTCAAGAGAGCTGATCTCATCTCTGAAAGCCCCCCCCACCCCTATCCCCATCCCTCTGTGGTTGGGCAGGGAGGAGACAGGGAAGCCTCAGAAGAACTTAGAAACCCTGCCCTTCCTTTCAAGTCCCTTTGGATTAGGTTCTTAATGGACTTCACCTGGGGTGGAGCAGGATGGGACACTCTGAAGACCTGAGAAGGGTGTGGGAATACTGGTCATGCAGGACCCTAAGCAATTCAGCTGTCCATCTGGAGAGATCCCCACACCAACAATTCTTTAATGTAAGTCCTAGATGAACGAGAGGCACTGAAGGTATGGCTGCCCACTAGGTCCAGCCAGCTTGCCTTCAGATTCTTCCCACGCTCACACCCACCACACAGAGCCACAGCTCCCAGCAAACATGACTCATACACCTGTCGACCATCTCTCCACTGACAGGCTACCTGAGCTTGGCCTTCTTGAATCCCCAGCTATCCGAAGTTCCCTACTCCCACTCCCAACGCATCTGGTCATACAGATTCCCCCACTCTCCCATGTTCCCATAAAGCCTCAAGAGACAATGCATTTTAAGTGCTCACAGTCAAGGACTGGGGAAGACATCCTATATTGCTCCAGTAGGGCTTCCTGTGACTAGTTGAGTCTCTATCCAGCCTAGAGACAGGAGTCTGGAGTTAAGTGAAGTCCCTGCCACTCCCCACACCACGTCTTCCTGTACCGCCTGGCTCCCCACCTTCTGCACAGGGTCAGCCGCTGGTGCCTTTTCCCGGAACTCTTGGCCTGCACTTCACATCTGACCTGTGCAATAAAAGATGATAGAACCTAAGCTCACCACGGATTTGGACGAAAGCCCCAGTGACTATTTAAACTGAAACACATTAACAGCTCTGAATATTTCATGCCAGGCACATTAGAACAGCCAGCATGATTTCCTGAAGGCTGATCGCCCATCACGGGTGGGACTACATCTTGCTTCAGTGCCAGTCAAAGGGAAATTAGCTTCATGGAGCAAGGGAGGAGGCTTCTGGTACTCTTGCCTCGAATCTGGCATGGCTGGAAGGTGTGGCCTGATGGTGTCACCCAGCCTCACTCTGGCTTCTGTCAAAATTTCTGAAAGGCTTCTCAGGAGGGCCTTTAAACCACCAGGTGAGTGGGAGTCCCACAGTCATGCCCCAGACACTACCAGATTGGACTGAGACACAGCTCTCTCCAGCAGATGGTAACTCCCCAATGTCTAGCTCTTCTGGTTTCCTACATAGTGAAGGGAGTGAGCAGGCTTAGCTGATCAGAGAGGGATGTGGTTGAGGGGAGACAGAAACTCAGCGACGGGCAGCCCTAGGCCCTCTTGCTGGATGATGGTCTCCATCATCCCGGGTCTCTGACACTGCTCCCTTTGGCCTGTGCTCTCAAACTCACCTGTCAACCACAGTCTGCCCAAGAAACCAACCACCCTAGCTGTTGGATTTTAAGCTGCAAGAAATCTAACACTGAGAATGAGGTGCTTACAGAGCTGCTGGCAGGGCTGGCGGAGGGGACCCCAGGCTGGCCCCCAGGGAAACTCATGAGACCTTACCTCATTGACCCACTAGAAATGTCTGTCTGTCTTCTTTTCCTGGTTTCATGGGCATGCTGACATTCTCTACTGTTATAGAAATTAAGAAACTCTCAGGAGAATATATTTTGATACAAAAGCAATGTAAAACACTTTGGTTGTATTTTAAATATTACAACTATATGGCTCTTCAAGCCTATGAGTTGGGGGGAGTCAACTAGAAAAAGCGTCCTTGGAGGATTTTATGGGCTATTTAATCCACAGGATACTTTCACCCCAAGTCAAAGGGGAATAGTTAAGCGCTTTATTAAGTGAGAGCAAAGAGAAAAGCAAGAATTAGGAGCATACCTCACCAGACGAGAAATCACCTATACCCGAACACAGACGCTGGGGAACCCCAGAGGCAGCAGCATTCGGGGCTCGTCTGGGAACAGTTCTGAGGGAAGCATCCTTCCCTCGGGTGGGATTCCAAAGTCTCACTTTGGGGGCTATGATTAAATATGCTTTAGACAAACATGGCTACGCGCCAAGGGCCTCGTGTGATTTTGACTAACTAACCGTTCCCTCTGGGAGAAGGGCCAATTCTTCCAAGGGAACAGCTAAAGATCAAAGGTACTAATCTCCCAGGGAGAAGAGCCAGTTCTGCCTGGGAGACAGCACTACATTTTGCTTTTCCCATGAAGGTCACAGCTCAGGCATAAACAGGGAGAATTCTCAAAGTCCCTTTAACCTGTCATAAGGTTCCTTGGTTGCTCATGTTTCTTAGGACTCTATTGCCTCCCTTCCGGTTTGAAGAGAAGGTATGGCCCCGATGGGCCGCCAGTGTCCTGCCACCCCTCCCTCAGTCTCAGATGGGACACACTTCCTGTGCATGCCTCCCGCACCTGTGGGCTGGTGCTCGTTGGGCACATGGAAGCCACATGTGAATGGGGTGGCAAGAGAGCACAAACACACAAGTTCCCGCATCCCTTCTGCTCCCATACGCAATCCATTGTCCCACTGGGTTCCACAAAAACAAGTTCCAAGGCAGAAGTGTTAGGGGTTTCAAGCAGACAGCATTAAAACAAACATGTCCAGGGTGTAGGGAAACCAGAGGAGATAACACTCTCTCCTGCCTGGAAACGGGAGAACACTTGGTCAGTCCCTTGGGCTGAAGGGCCTAGCACCCCAGAAGGAGAGGGTAATGCTGAAAGGGCTGCCTTGAAAGACGCCCAGACCTTGGGTTGAGGGGCACAGCCCATTTCAGGCAACCTTGCGGGGAAGGAACTGATGAAATAAGTACCCCAACCACTCCTTCCTCCCCTCCTCCTGGCTCCTGCCGGGGCTCCCCGTTGCCAAACCCAGTGGGAAGCCAGAGGGCAAGTGAACCTGTCCATCTAGGTCAGCCTCCAGAGCAGAGAGTAGGGGAGAAAGGGGCAGGTAAGGGTCTGGGGGAAAACAGGACATACCCCTGGGCCAAGGGATAGGAGCAAGACTCAGCTGAGCCGTTTAGACTCTTTCCCCAGGACCTGGATTTTGAGTGAAGCATCACAGGCATGGAAGGTGGCGGGAGCTGATTCACTCTAACTGCTGTGTTGTAATAAAACCGCTACTTCTTGCTCCCTCGATCCCTGCAGTTGCCTAAGTCCCTGTCCCTGCCAAGACCTGCCCATTCAATTGTTGCTACTGTGCTAGAGGGTGCCCCATACTCTTCCAGTAAATTCACCTCTTGCTCTACTTAGCAAGAGTTAATTTTCGTTGTCTGGTATAAACTCCTGGACATGGGAGGAAGCCCTCACGCTATCAGCAGGGTAGATTCTGTGGATTTAATGTGGCAGAGCCAGGAAGCAGCAAGACAAACTAGGAGACTGTGTGAGAAATGTAAGGGCTTGAACCAGGAACAAGAGCATCTAGCTAGTCTCTGCCTCACGTTCCTACTTGACATCACATTCTGTCAGACCACGTGGCGAAGAGTGAAAGACCTGATTTTGGGTTTGGAAAATGTGGTCACCATATGTGTTGACCTCCAGTCATGAGCCAGGCATGGAGAAATTTGGGGGAGGGACACAAAGATGAGTAAGATGCCCCGGAAGCCCGAGCCCTTGGCCTTCCTTGGGTGATCCCAGCTTCACCCACCTGTGCTCGTTGTCAGCGTGCTGCCTCCTCTGGCTTTCTACTGCCTGCTCTCTCAGGAGGAAGACAGGTCAGAGAAAAACACTTCATTCCCTCCATCAGCCCACTCCCCAGTTTCCATTCATAAGGGGCAATTTTCCTTCTGGCCCCCATATGAATCCTTCTGCGTATGTCTCTCTCTCTCTCTCTCTCTCTCACACTCACACTCACACACACACACACACACACACACACAGCCAGCTGGCTCTGCACATCCCTGTTCCACTTTTCTCTCTTCTCTACCTCCCCCCAAATACTCCACCTCCTTTTCCCTAAATGCATTTGGGAATATGGAGTAAGAATGAGAAAGCCAAAAAATACCCCTGCAAAGACCCAAAGCTAATTTGTTTGAATATGCTAGTGAGCGTGCGTGGAAATACATTATTTTTGCATACATTACTTTGAAATGCAAATTGCAAGAACAGTCTGTAACTATCTCCCCCATCTCCTGGGGTTAAAGGACAAAGGGGAGAAAATTACTTGAAAATTCTTTTGTCAGCTCTTTTCTAGCAGGAAAACCTCTGCCATTCCCCAGGGCCGGCTCCTGCTCCCACCAAACAGTGGGGTCCTGGAGTCCTCTTCACACATGATTGAACCGGGCACTTCCACGGCAGTGGCCTTACAGGTTACTGTCAGCTTGGGGGACAAGTCTGATGTCAGAATGAAAACACAGCTGCCTTCATTTTGTTTCATTTTCCTCTCTGTAACACCAACCGGGACACCAATGGAAAAGAGACCGGGAGAGGCAGAGAAACAAAGCCAACTGGAACGCCCAAGTTTATAGGCCAGGCTGACTCCTCCGTGGCTTAGAGCTCCTGGCCCTGCCCTTAGGTCACTGGTTTGACCTTGGAGGTCACAGCAACACTGCTGGTCTGACCTTCCTTTACCACATACTTTACGAGGAGTCCGACACCTGGTTAAGAACCTATGTGTGATTTTTCAGGCTTGATCTTAGGCCAGCAATTTTCAACTGGTGTGCTGCAAGAATTTTTAAAACATGCACTACCTGGCTGTTTAGTCAGGGGCATTGACCTCTCTTCCCTCGGATTGTCAAATTAAAAATGACAACAGCCAACACAACAATAGCCGCCTGGTATGAATGAATCAAAAGTATACCTGTTTTTTGTCAGATCAGCAAAAAATACCCCATATTTTTTGGTGTGCTGCAGAATTCTAGCAACTAGTTTATGTGTGCTGTGAGATGAAAAAGGCTGCCTTAGGCAATCACCGATTCAATCTTTTTACTAGTAATTGGCCTGTTCAGATGTTCTACTTCATTATGATTCAGCCTCAGTAGGTTGTGTATTTCTAGGAATTTATCCATTTCTTCTGGATTGTCCAATTTGTTAGCACATAATTGTTCATAATGGTCTTTTATGACACTTTGATCAGCTCCTCAGACACCTGACAGCTCAGCTCTTTCCCACTCACTCTCTCTTCTCTCTCTGATCTTTAACTCAGCGGAGCTCCTAACACCTTCTCTTGCAGTTTTCGTGGTCATTAAATGAGGAGATCCCTAAGATCAAAAGAACTTTTCCCTATAATAACAGGCAGCATTTTTTTAGCATTTGCTGTATGCCAGACATAATGCTGTACACTTATATGCATGATCTCAGCTAACACGCATGAGAATCTCCTCTATTATTGGTAATTGTGTGCCAGGTACACTCATTCCCTTTCTTTTTTTTTTTTAAGATTTTATTTTTATTTATTTTTAGAGAGAGGGGAAGGGAGGGAGAAAGAGAGGGAGAGAAACATCAATGAGTGGTTGCCCCTCATGTGTCCCCTACTGGGGACCTGGCCTGCAACCCAGGCATGTGCCCTGACTGGGAATCGAACCTGTGACCCTTTGGTTCGCAGGCCCATGCTCAATCCACCGAGCTACAGCAGCCAGGGCCCATTCCCTTTCTTAAGGTGGGAAAAGTGAAGTTTATAAACATTAAATGACTTGCCCAAGGTCTCACAGGCAATAAGCGGCCAAGCAGGGACTGAACTGCAGACCCGGGCGATCTTCCCGACTGTGCTCCCAGGCACCTCCACACGGCGCAGTGTCTGCACTCCCGGCGTGCAGCAGGGGCTCCAGGAACGTTTCTTACATGACCTGTTCTCAAGTCTCTGTCTTCTGCCTGGACTGCTATCACTAATGCAGGACACTTCAGTTAGTTGCCCCATAGCTACTTCTACTCAACATGTCCAACTCTGAATTTATCTTCTCATCCACCCAAATGTCCCTCTTTCTCAGCGGTTCCACTTCTCATAATCCCACCATTGCCCAGTCCCCAGGCTACAATCCTACAGTCAGTTTGTAGGTACTGTCATCCAACGCCCCAGCCCCGTGCCCAGTCTGGCATCAAGCAGGATGGCTCTTCTCTCTGCAGTGACTCCTAGGTCCACATCCCCTCCACCCCTCTGAAGCCGCTCTGATCTTGGCTCCCCTCCCCAGATCTCAGGCCCGACGCAGCCTCCAGTCTCGGAGCCCACTCCTTCCCAGCCTTCTCACATCCACCGCCGCTCACACTCCCCAGTGCAGGGTCTCATGGTGGGCCACGTGAACTGCACTTTATGATGAAACAATGTTTGTTTAGGCTTGGGTTTGATTGGAGGTAGGGTCTGTGTTTTGTTCGTTTGGAGAAAGGAGATTGGTAGTTTCGTGTCATCATAAATAAAATATAAACTCACGCCCTCCGGGACTTGTTATGCTGCAAACTGCCCAACTGCCCTCCCACATCACAGTGTTCAACCTTTCACCTCTGACCTCCCACCACTGGCTCCAAGAATCCAATTCCTATTGTTATAAACAAGTAAGCAAATAAACCCTGCTGTTCCCGTATATTATGCTTATTACATTTATTATAGTTGTTATTCATGGCAAGTTTTCTAGACATAAGAAATTGCATAGAATAAGTATTTCTCTGGCTTTAGATATAAGCAGAAATAATTCAATAGTAATTAAAAATGATAAACATACTGGTAAGAATCAAGCTTGCTGCTGCAGAAACTGAAAAACCAAGATTTGAAAGGTAATACTATTGGCTTATTGGATGAGGAATCATTGGGCAATTAGACTTGGGGAAGTGGGGAGTAATCACCCTTGTCCTGAAGACACTGTTACCTCCTAGCCCGGGGATCCCTGTCAGCGGGGGAGCCAGGCCACAGGGAGAAGGCGAGTGGGGTCCAGAGGAGAAGGCAGGTCTGTGCGCCTCCTTGGGCCCTAGAATCACTGGTCCCCACCTGCTCAGTCTCTCTCTCCTCTTGTCCCAAGACCAGAGCACAGGCCCTTAAAGACCTTATCTGTCAGGAGGTATGAAGCCTTTGCAGACCATCATGAAAGTTCACACAAATCTGATTATCTCTCCCAGCAGCCAATTACAGTAAGTTCTCCCAACAAGATTAGTGTCAAATAGATTTCCTGAATTTACTGCCAGCAGCTTTGGCCAGTGACAGGGAAAGAGCAAAATAAACAGAGACCTCTGTCCCTTTCTTAGTCCTTGCCCTCATTCTCCTCTCCCCCCCCCCAGCTCTCTGAACTGTCTACAATCAAGGGTGCCCAGGGCGTCTCTGGGCCACATTGGAAGAAGAAGAGCTGTCTTGAGCCACACACTAAATAATCACAAAAAAATCTCATAACGTCTTAAGCAAATACACGATTTTGTGTTGGGCCACATTCACACATTCACAGCCATCATGGGCCACAGGTTACACCCCCCTGGAGATCTTCAAAGGTGAGAGCTTGCAAATCACACATGCGGTTCATTCAATGGCCTGCATCTACTGGGGTGCAGTCGCACCTGATCCGAACCACATCCTGCCCTGTCCTTCCCTCCTGCCAAAAAGTAAACAGCCCTGCATCATCTCTCTCCCCCACAGTCCCTGCCCACAGGGGAGCAATAATTGCACCCAAGGCTGGAGCTGAGATGAAAGCAATTTTTCCTCCCAGAGGTCTGGGCGTGGGCTGAGGGTGAACTGACCAGTGACTGGGTGCAGCCTGGGGCAGGCCTGCCTCCATCATCACCCAACTCAGACATTTACTCAAGATGTAAATCATCTAAATCCAGAGCCATCCTCCCAGGGAGTCACCTGCCCAGCATTTTCTTTGGCATTGGATTTCTAAGTCTCCCTTTATAAATGTACCAGGAGAGCGGGGCTTGTCACTTGTCATAACTGTCAATCATCCTCCACCACCTTGCCACTTGTGTCCCTGTGTCCCCTACCTTCACCTCCTCCAACCTCACCACAGACCAGCTGGGGGCAGGCTGCTACTTCTTTCACAGACGGCGAAGACAAAGTTCCAATGACATTCAGCCAGGCTGGAACCCTGTCCTGATACGACCTTAGGGGACCCTGCCCATGCCCTTGGCATTCACCTCCACACATCCAAGGCTGCCACTGAGAACATCTGCGTGCTTGGCAAACCAGAGTACCAGAGAGCAGAAGGCTCCAGGAGCAATCCTTAGCAAATGACCTCAGGGTAGGGCATTAGCACGGAGCCTCCTCGCCCTCGGCTGAGACAACCACATCCCCCATATGCCTCCTGAAGTTTGGTAGCAGGCAAGGCTCCGGGTGCCCACCATGGTGACAGGCTTAATGGGTGACAGGCACTTGTGGGCGGGCAGTGGAGAGAAGACAGCTCTTGAAGTCAGGACACCTGGCATGAGATAGTGGAAAATACTAGAGAAAACCTGAGCTCATAGTGCATTTATTCAACCTTTTAAAAATGCTTGCGTTTAGGTTTCTTATCCTAGTGGAGTGACCTCGGGCAAACCACTTAACCACTCCAGGCATTGTTCACCCATCCAGTCATTCATCAGACATTTCTAAAGCTGTGTGCTAGGTACACAGACACAGAGGTGGCCCTGCCCTCTGGGAGCTCCCAGTTTAGATCCCACCCCGGGTCTGGGCTAGAAAAGGAGTCAACTGAAGATGCAGAGAGAGGGGTGCATAGAGGTGTCTAACCCAGGCTTAGAAAGCCAGCAGAGGGTTCCTGCAGGAGCTGCCATGGGAGGTGAGTCTTGCAGCAGTTAACAGAGGGAGCAGCATCTGAGTGGGGGAACAGGACGTGAGAAATGTGGAGGGCAGCGAGCCCAGAGAGAGGTGGGGCCTGAGCTGTTTCTTCTGGTGTGTACCTGAGATGGTCACTTCACCAGGATGGACCATGGCTGCCCCACTTGCCCTGCTCTCTTCAACAGTTGGTATAAGATTAAATATGATAATGTATGTGAAAGGTGTTTTTTTGGGGGGGGGCTCTGAAAATTTTAATTTGTTCTGGCAATAGAACTAACGGCGTAAGGACTTAAGCCCTCGGGCTAGGCAAGACATTATGGCCCTTAGAGAAGGCACCAAGGCAGCGGCAGGAGGCAGTAAGATGGACTCTTGGTGGGAAAGAAATGCACCACACAGACGAAGTACGGAAGGTTTTAGGTGTCAGGGCCCAAGCGATGACAAGGATCAGGACAAACTGCCCCAGCTTTAGCCTGATGCATAAAAAGGAAAAAAAATGCCCTTCCCGCCAATTATTGGGAGAGGTCAGAGGGGCGAGGGCACAGATTGTCTACTGCTTGCCTCTCCGTGGACCTACAGGACCTGGGAGCACTGGAAAAGCACAGAATCTGGCTGGTAGAAGAAAAAGAATGAGAAGAAGAAGTCACATCGTTCCCTGTGTCAATGAGTCAAACCCCAGACTTGAACTTCAGCCCCCAAGGGCAGCTTCTCTTCCTTCTGAAGAGCCTACCCGAGCGCCCTGGGCTGGGAATGTCAGCTTTCTGGCCCGTCCGGATCCCTTGTGTCTCAGATGCCTTGGAGCAGCTGAAAAGTTTCTCTCTAGGAACTTCTCTCCCAGGCAGCAAGCAGGCACCTCTCCTGACAGAAATGCCCTTTCTACCCAATCTGCTCCTGAAGGACAAGAATGTAGCCAGCCCTCAGGAAGTTCCCCGGAGGCTCCCACGTCCATCCCGTGCTGGGAGGCATGTACCTTCTTCAGAGACTCAGAACTCCCAATCATCCACCTCCAGCTCTTCCAGGTCTGTTACTAGGCCAAAGATTCCACTGTGATCCTGAGACTGGCTGCCCTCAAAATTGGTGATTGGGGTCACGGGCCGAAGTAATTCAGGCAAAGCCTCTGATGCGCGTTGCTTGATCTGCTTGAAAAAGGACTGGTTCAGGAGGTCACTGGCACTGGGTCTAACATCTGGGTTCTGCTGAAGGCACTGCTGCATGAAGTAGTGGAAGTGGAGGGAAAAGGTTCGGTGATAGGGGTGGGACAGTGAGTCACCACTGGAGGTCCTGGGGATGCTGGTGGCCAGGCTCTTGTTCAGGCCAGTTGTCCGTGGAGCGTGAGGTGCTCATGGTCAGCTCCTCAGTGGGGATGGTGCTGGTATCCAACAGGCAAGGGACGGTGCCATTCAGTTTCTCCAGCAGCATCTGGGTGGCAGGTATGTCCTTGAAGGGCACATGGCCATTGGACAGCTCACAGGCTGTGATTCCCACACTGTAGATGTCAGACCTGAAGATTCTGCTGGAGGACCTCCAGGCTGAGCCAAGGCAGAGCCTTGATACTGTACTTGGGAAAACCATGGTCCACACACTGCCGCTGCCCGTGGCTGATCATGCTGAGGTTGCTACATAAACCAGACAGGTAGACATTCCCATCCACGGAGATCAGAACGTGGCTGGCTTTCATGCTCCTGTGTACGTATACCACGTGGTAGATGTAGTCGAGGGCCTTGAGCACCCCCTGCAGGATGTAAGTGATCACCAGCTCATTCATGCCATCCATGAAGTGTGTACAGATGAGATCTTTTGCAGAACCACATGCCATGAATGATGTGACAACCCACAGCTCATTGTCTGCAATAAAGGTGGCTTGATATGGCAGGATATTGGGGTGGTTGAAGAGTTTGGAGACATGAAGTTCCCCCTGCAAGAATGTCACCATCTTGTTGGAACAGGCTTCTAGGTTAACCCTTCATACCATCACATACTCTCTGGTTGGGCTGTACCTTGCTAGACTCGCTGTCATCAGGTCCTCAAAGCCTTTGGCTATAATTGTGAGTAGCTCCTAACACCCTTCTTCTGGCAGAAAGCTACTCATGATCTCCTGCTTAGGGAAGGATGCTATCAACTCTGAACTTGACTCATTCATTGGTCTCCAAATAGTTCCAAATCTCTTAAGCCCTCAACAATGAACTTTACTGAGACCCACTGCCTAATTCGCTCTGGTTTACTTACAAGAACAGACATGAGTTCCCAATGTGTAGACCTATTTCAATCTCAAAAACTTGAACCTGGTCCTGAAGTTAGCAAGCAGTCCAAACCACGTCTCAGCTCTGCCTCCTTAGTTTATGGCCTTGTTGCCGCTGCTGCCAGGCCGGTTGCTGGGAGGGGGCTACACACCGTGCCATGCATAGTAGAGGAACCCAGGAAAGTTCGTGAAAGGGTTTTTTTAATTCTTTTTTTGAAAAGCTTTTGTTTATTTTTAGAGGGAGAAGTAGGGGAGAAAGAAAGGGAGAGAAACATCAATGTGCAAGAGAATCATCAATCAGTTGCCTCTTGCCTCCCCCAACTGGGGACTTGGCCCTCAACCTAGGTGTGTGCCCTGACTGGGAATCGAACCTGGGAACCTTTTGGTTTGCAGGACAATGCCCAACCAACTGAGCCACACCAGCCAGGGCTGAAAGTGAAACTTTAAAGTTCTTTGGAAATCGAAAAGACTGAAACGTGAGCCTGACAGGAGAGACCCACAGCCGCTGGTGGAAAGATGGCGGTGGGAGAGCAGCCTGGACCACAGTTCCCTCCTTTCCCTCTGGCTGGCCGTCAGCAGACAGAGCCACAGCAAACACAATCCTGTGTAGGACACTTGACAGCTGAGGAGACATTTTTACAATGATTTACTCTGCACATTTTATTGAGCTGCTGTGCTGGGGACTCCTCCAGGTGCAGAGAACATGATGATGAACAGGAGACACGTTTCTGCCCCATGGAGCATGGAGTGGGAGGACCAGGCGAGTAAACAGGCCATTTCCACAATCACACTCCACCCTCACAGCAGCCGCGTGAGGGAGGCAGGGCTAAGGTCCTGCTTTCTGATTTCTCAGTTAGGGACCTGAGGCCCAAAGAAGAGTGATGACTTGCTTAAAGTCTCAGCTGGATCACGGTGGTGCCAGGACTCACACTAAGGTGCCACCCAGACTCCAAGCCAGGTCTTTCCACTGAGAGCAACTTTACACCAACCGCTGGGGCCAGAGTTAGAAGAAAGGAAGCTGACTGGGTCTATGCTGGCCCTGCTCGCCCAGCAATAGCCCCCAAGCAGCAGAGATGGAGAGAACAGACAACTGAGCTTTAGTGTTTAGTCCTAAATCCAGGAGGGCTTTCATTATTTGCATTAAAATCCTTCCCCTGCCTCCAGCCCCTCCAGTGGAGCTTAGCTCAGACTTTCTCAGACATTAATTAATTTGTTCTGAGAGGGAAGAATGGATTCTTGGACTCCCTTTGTCTTCCTGGCTCCCTCCACGGACTCCCATCTGCTTCCCTCATGCCTGGAAGTAAGGAGACTGAAGGAGATGAAAACAAGCCTGGGGATAGGTTGCTGCTGATCTGAATATCCCATATTGAAAACTCTCCAAACATGGCTTTGGGGGCCGTGGAGAGAGGGTACCAAAGCTTCTGATAAAATACAAACAGCTGTGGGTGAGGCTTTGCCTACACAGGCTGAATGAGAGTTATTAGTAATCCGGCCCTTCATCAGGCAGAGCCAGATGTTGGGACTGGTGGGGGGTGGGGGGCTGCTGGGAGCAGGAATAATGGGAAATGAGCAACCTCCTTCCCAGGAGTGAGAGGCACATGCTCCCAGGTGCAGTGGGAAGATCCCAGGCCAGGGTCAGGGGAGTCACTCTGGGTGCCCGCTCCCCAGAGAGCAGAAGTCCTCGGCCAGAGGAGCTCAATAACCTTCCCTCATCCACTGGCCAAACCTTTACTGAGTACAGGACACAGGCACCGTCTCAGTTTCAGGAAACAAGATCAATGAGACACAGTCCTTGCAATCAGGGCCTTTCCGTTCAGGAGGGGAGACAGACGGGTCAACTAGTGAGAGAACAGAACGTGTCAGTCTCTGCACAGTGGGGGCACCCTGAGGCAACGGCCAATTCTACGTGGTGATGTCTGAGAAGCTTTTATGGTGGGAGAGTGAGTCTTGAAAGATGAGTAGGGTCTGCTAGGCCAAGAGGGAGTAAAGACATCTCAATACTAATAACATTAATATCAACAACATTTACTGGGTGTGTGAACATTGCAGGCGGGATTCTGAGAGCTTTACGTAACCTTCCAGGTAATGCTCACATTGGAGCTATGCAGTAGTTTTACTGTTATCCCCATCTTACAAACGAGGCCCAGCGTGGTTAAGAAACTTGCCCAGTGTCAGTTTGGGGATTATCGGTGAGTTAGTGGGACTGGATTCACTCAGGTTTGGAGGTGGGATGTGCTTTAAATGATGAGGCCAGAAAGGTGGGCCATGTTCAGGCCACGAAAAGCCTCAGTGGCTTTGCTGAGCAGAGTGGGTTTCATCCGGCTGGGCAGGCAGCAGCATGACCTGCTTGTTGCTTTCCAAGATCACTTTGGCAGCAGGATGGAAGCTGAACTGGAGGCAGCAAGGCAAGGAGGCTAATTAGGAGGACATTTCAACAGTCCAGGTGAGACGTAATGAGCAGCGGCGAAGACCTCAACACCAGGAGACAAAACAAGCAGGAATTTCTGGCCACCCAAAGGAGAAAAAAATATGCTTGTAGAGCCACATGGACCTGAACGTGAATGCTCATCATGCCACACACCAGGCCTGGGCAAACTGCCCTCAGTCTCCCCGTGTGAAAAATGGAGACAGTAAAGTGAGTGATGAACGCTGGATTCTAATGACTCTATGTCATACTTTTCTGCTTGACTGTGAGCTCCAGGAGGGTGGGCCCCTAGCCTGGGACTCTTTGTACTGCCAGTACCTAGCACTGGGCCTGGAACACGACAAGCGGATGGAGGCATTCATTCTGAGAAATGTGAACCACAATCTAACGGTCTTGGGTTGTGTCACCCTGGAAGCGGATCCTGAGGCTAGGATTCGCTTTAAGTGGTTTCTCTGGGAGGTGGCCCCAGAAACCACCAGTAGGGGATGGAAAATGAGATGGGCACTCCGTGGGCAGTGCAGCTCCACCTCGCTGGAGAACGTATGTGGGCAATGTAGGACAAGTGTCCGAGTCACCCCAACTGAGGCAGGAGGAGGCCGGGGCCTCTGCCCACTGATTGAGGGTTGCCTCTGTGGACATCGATTCTCCTGAATTCACCACCTGTCCGGAGCCCAGGTAAGCATGCTTCATAGTGAGACAAAAAGTCCTTAGGCAGGGAGATGCCAACCTCGGCGTGCAGAAACGAATGCCCAGGGCAACAGAGAGGCATCGGCGGTTACTCTACATTAATCATCACTCCAGACCTAAACACCAGTTTACAGTAAAGGAACACCATAACCACACCATGAGAGTACCACTGGTCAAATCTACTACGTGAGATGACTGTGTTTCTCCCACAAGTGAATGGCTTAAGAGAAAGAGGAAGGGGGTGGGTGTCATAGATTAAAAGGGACTTAAGAAATGTATCAACCACAGGTAACATGTAAACTTTGGGTCCTTATTTGCATGAAAGAACTGTAAAAAGGCATTTCTGATGTAATCAGAACAAATGGAACATGGACTGAGTAGTAGATAATATGAAGAAAGCACTGTTAATTTAGTTGAGTGTGATTATGCTTTTGTGGCAATGTTATTTCTCAAAGTCCTTATGTATGAGAGATTTTACAAAACAGATGAAGCAAATATGGCCAAATTTAACAGCTATTAAATCTAGGTGATGAGTGCACAGGAATTATACACCTTATCCATTCATTGCATGTTTCCACCAGCCTTTCTGCCAGTTTGAAACTTGATACGAGAAGAGGAGGCTGAGAGAGGAGGGGAGCCCAGACTACCTGGGTTTGAACCTTGGCCCTGCTGCTTTCTACTGGAGTGAACTTGAACATGTCACTTCAACTCTGCCTGTCTCTTCATCTGCAGATTAGGCTAGTGACAGTGTTTAGTTCATAAAATCGGGGCAAGGATTAAGCGACTTAACATCAGTGAAGTGCTTAGAATGGCACTCAGTAAATATTAGCTATTACTAGTCCGTCAGGAGCAAATGCCAGTGCGTGACGTGTAGGAACGCAGCCCCTGGCCCGTCACCTCTGGCCGGCCCATGTGGTTCTGGAGGAACGGGGCAGCTCTCCCCACAGCATGTGGTTGGGAGCAGAGGGGAAGCAGCACTCTGGCAATGGCAATCCCAAGAGAAGGGAAGTCTGGTGCCAGACGGACAAGACACTTGAAGGGAAGGTGGGACTTCCTGGTGCAATTCGTGGCCAGGAAGGAGTATGCTAACTCAGGGAACCCAGTATGGGGGGGAGAGTGCGGCAGGGCTCCCGGGTTACAGCCGGGCCCTGGGAGAACACACACGGGGAGATGGGGTGAGGGGTGGGGTGCGGACATTTGCTGACATTCCTCTCCCTCCAGCTGCCACCGGGCACCCGCAAGTCTGGAACAGGAAGCATCACGTGTGTGTACCCATTAACGGGGCCCTGCTGGGGACTGACGGAGGCGGGGGTTTGTCCGTAAGTGAGCCTCATCATGCCCTAATGACTGTCCTTCTGGAAGAGGAGTGGTGTGCACATTCCAAAGAGCTGTATCAAAGGGCCCAAGTCACAGCTTGCTGCCTCAACTCAAGCCTCTAAAACCCAAGGAAGCACTGAGCCCCACCCTGGAAAAGAGGTTTGTGTTTTAGCTCCTCTCTGCAGCCTGAATACATTTAGCCAAAGTGACAAGTGAGTACATTCACAGAATGGCTTCAGAGTGCCTGGGCTCCTCTCCCTCCCATGAACTCCTGGCAGGTGGAAATCCCTGTGTTACCCCTCCTGACTTCGGGATGGAGTATTTGGTTTGCTAAGTTCTGGGGACAAAACTTGCCAACACACCCCAGATAGCTTTCTGGGCCCCTGGGGAGAATCCTCAGGCCAGAGGAAGCAACTGCTTTTCCTCCTGCCCTGCACCCAAACTGACCTTTCTCCGACTGTCCTGGGCTTGAGCGCCCTCCCTGATGAGCACGCCTTCCCAGGGGCTTGGGAGTGAGTGGGGAGAGCAGCGCGGGACAGTGTGGGACAGCGGAAAGGAATCTGGACTTGCACTTGGGAGAGCTGGTCTCAAGTCCCAGTTCTGCCTCCTACTTGTTTGTTTGTTTCCCTCGGGAAAGTCAGCTAACCTCTCTGAGCCCGCTTCCTCATCTCTTACATGGGAATGATGAGACAACCTTGGCCCAAGGCTGCTGGGGGCTCAAGTGAGATAAAAGGGGAGCAAAGGAACGCGTCTCAAAATTCAATTTCCTGCACAATGCCAACATATAAAACAGACTAATGTTTATCTAAGTTTTCACTGATGTCATTTATATAAACTTATAATTGTACAATTTATAATACATGTTTTATAAGATTTGTAATATTAACTTACAAAAGGCAATGACCATAACAACCAGGAGGCCACTTTGATGACTAGAAACAACTGAAGTATTGGATGACAGTTTCAGACTCAGGCGTCCTGTTCCTTTCTCAGCTCTCCTTCAGCCACACAGAACAGAACTCCTCACTCACACAAACTAGCAGCTGTGAAGAGTAGCGAGCAGCGTTTTAAACCTTGTAATCTTAGGATCCTCTTTAATACTCTTAATTCCAGAAGCTTCGAAAAAGAATAGTGGGGATTTTCCCTCAGAGTCAATATGACAATTTCCAAGAGCAGCTCATATTCCTTCTTTTAAATGAAGTTAAACGAGTTAACCCTCGCCAACAATAAATGCTAACCTTCTAGAAAGGCAATACTGTCACAACGCAGCGGGTGTTTGTTTATTATGGTACAGCAACAGTAACGAGCAAAAACGCACTCTAAACGTGTGAGCCTCATCCCCTGCTCAGCTGTTTTCTGATTGTGCTGTTGCTTGTACTCACCCGTGCAGCAGGTCCTCCACTCAGGCCCTCTTCCTGCTCAGCATCATTTTGTTGAGTCGATGAGATGCCCCGTGGGAACTTCACTCCTGCCTGTACCAATCAGCCTGCGGTAAAATGGGTTTTCTTAGTCATTTTGCTTGAAGTCACAGAACCTACTAAGTGAGGAGGTGCTATGCAAACACAAGTAGACACAGGCAGGCCTGGATTTTTTAAATGACAGAGCTACCACCTTCCTAAGTTGATCATACTTCAAGTTCTAACTGAGTTCATAGCCATGGCAAGAGAAGCATTATGGAGATTTTCTCCCAAAGGGGAGCTGGGGAAATGTTGCCCCCCGTCCCGCACCAGGAGGACCAGGGCAGTTATTCCCCTGCCCACGGGGCCACCCTGGAGCTCCACAGCGATGAGGCAGGAGCCTGCCACCTGCACACCGTGGTCTCTCTAATTCCTTCCTAGCAGCAATTCCTCATTGCTGTCAGCTGTGGATGGCACAGTCCCTGTGGCCCCCCAGGATGAGACCTCTGCTGCTCTGCCCTCTGAAGGGGGGCACCACCAACTCGAGGGATGTCAGAGACCTGAGCAGCCTGAGCCCCGGCCACCTGACAGACGTGTTTACGTGAGAACTGTGTTGGTTGAGGACTGCTGGAAAATTTAACTGGAAAACACAAGTCACAGAACCATGAATAATAATCATAATTATCATGAACAATCAAAATTAAGACAGGGGGTTGCCTTTTGAGGGGACTTGGGATCCTTAGTTCAAGAGTTGCTGGCACTTCATTTACTTTTCCAAGGAGAAGAGGAAGTTTCCAGTAACTTCTGCAGCACCTGGACTGCATGGGGATGGCCCCAGCCTGTTCTGTCTCCTGTAGGCCCAGGAGATGGCTGTGGGGTGGAGACAACATCATGCACAGAACAAGGAGACCCTTAGCCAGAGGTACTAAGGGACCTAGAGCCACCTGACCTCTTAGAGCCCAGTTTCTCATCTGCAAATGATACCTTACAAGGTTCTGGTGAGGATTTTACAAAACCATATGCGTGAAGCACCCAGTGCTTAACCTCAAAAGTGATTACTAAGGATACAGGTCCTTTAAAATATGCTAACAGATACCACGAGTAGGGAAAGAAGGAAAGTGTGAGGAGTATATAAGTAGACTAATGCCACTATCTAAGAAATAGTAAGTACCCATTCAATAGCAGCTATTATTTCACTTTTGAGAGTGGAATGGGGCCTGAAAAGCCTTAAGCAGGCCCAGGACAGAACTGCTCGACCAATCCACAGAACTGCGAGACATCAGAAATGCTGTGCTAAGCCAAGTTTGGGGGTGACTTGTTATACAGGAAACATTAACTGATACAAAAAGTAGAGGGTATCTTTCATTCTTGCCTCCTGAGCATCCATTTTCTCTCTTGTTTTAATTTACTTTTTATATTTTTGTGTATTATTTTATAATCAACTTACTAAAGTTACTAACCTAAAATCTCATTTTTCATTTACTTCTGGACATCAATGTACTGATTAATCTTTTTTAAAATATATTTTATTGATTATGCTATTACAGTTGTCCCATTTTTTTCTCCCTTTTATTCTCTTCTGCCCTTCACATCCCCCCTCCCCCCGATCCATAGTTCATGTCCATGGGTCGTATATATAAGTTCTTTGGCTTCTCAATTTCCTATACTGTTTTTAACTCCTATTTTGTACCTACAATTTATGCTTCTTATTCCCTGTACCTTTTCCCCCTCTCTCCCCACCTACTCCCCTGCTGATAACCCTCCATGTGATCTCCATTTCTGTGAATCTGTTCCTGTTCTAGTTGTTTGCTTAGTTTTTGGTTTTGTTTTAGGTTCGGTTGTTAATAACTGTGAGTTTGTTGTCATTTTACTGTTCGTATTTTTGATCATCATCTTTTTCTTAGATAAATCCCTTTAACATTTCATATAATAAGGGCTTGGTGATGATGAACTCCCTTAACTTGACCTTATCTGGGAAGCATTTTATCTGCCCTCTCATTCTAAATGATAGCTTTGCTGGAAAGAGTTATCTTGAATGTAGGTCCTTGCCTTTCATGACTTGGAATACTTCTTTCCAGCCCCTTCTTGCCTGCAAGGTTTCTTTGGAGAAATCAGCTGACAGTCTTATGGGAACTCCTTTGTAGGTAACTGTCTCCTTTCCTCTTGCTGCTTTTAAGATTCTCTCCTCATCTTTCATCTTGGGTAGTGTAATTATGATGTGCCTTGGTGTGTGCTTCCTTGAGTTCAACTTCTTTGGGACTTTCTGAGCTTCTTGGACTTTCTGGAAGTCTATTTCCCTTGCCAGATTGGGGAAGTTCTCCTTCATTATTTTTCAAATAAGTTTTCAATTTCTTGCTCTTTCTCTTATCCTTCTGGCACCCCTGTGATTCAGATGTTGGAACATTTAAAGTTGTCTTGGAGGTTCCTAAACCTCTCCTCTTTTTTTGAATTCTTGTTTCTTCATTGTGCTCTGGTTGAATGTTTACCTCTTCTTTCTGGTCCAAAGGCCCAGCCAATCAGCATGGCATCTCTGGGGGATACCAGCGATCAGCTAACCCAACACCCATTCCCAACCCTCTTCTGCCTAACCCACTTCAGTTAGAGTCTGGAGGAGGAAAACTTTTTCCTAGCCTCCATTAAAGGTAGGAGTTACTGTGTGATCCAGTTATGGCCCATGGGTTGCAAAGAGAAGTCTGCCAGGAGCCTCTGGGATAACTTTTTCTTTTCTCATAAGGAAATAATTAATGCTAGTGCCTTCCCTTCTCTTCTCACTGCTTTGAGCCTGGCTATGATTTTTGGTGCAGCAGCAGTCATTTTGTAACTGCAAGGCAAAGGCTAAGAGCATTTTCAAAATGTGGCTCCATTGCTGAACCATTAAATTAACTGCGGCAGCTGCCTACTTCGACTTCTTGATACACAAGAAAAATAAACCTATTTTTTAAACACTTTTTTCCTTTGTGTTGGTAGTTAAGTTTTCTGTTTCTTACAGTTGGAAAAATTTCTAACAGATCATCTCATTAGCCACAGCAATTATCAAAGCCATGAAGAAAATACAAAGAGAGATCACTATGAATTAGAAATTATTTTTATGTTCTTCTTTGTAACGATCAGCGGCTTTAAAATGCATTTTAGCAAGCATGCATTTACGTGGCAATCAGGAGGGAAAGTGAAAATTCAAACAATTCAGTAACAGCCAAACTCAACTTTCAATTCCCCAAGCGTAGAAGCAGTTTGATCTGTTGTCATGAAACAGACCCAGATGTGTCTTCTTGATGTTCCATTTTCTTATCTATAAAGTGAGGACATTTTCTAAGTATTTACTTCATATGGATCTTGTGAGAACTAAATATTTATAAATGTGCCTGGTGCTAAATGCAGATGCATTTTTTAGTGCCCCTATTAAAGTAGGGATGCAGACATGAGTGGCTGGGGCTAGTGGATACAGGGAAGAAAGATGGCGGGGGGGACCCTAGATGACCACCCTTAGGTCATACCCCATACCTCCAGTGCCTTTTGCACCCCATCTTGGTCTCTGCCATCCCTGTCCAGGGGGTCAGGCCAGCTCACTGTGTGTCTCTTCTATCATCTTCTTTCTGCCTCTCAGGATGCTCATTACCATTCACAGACATGTTCTGTACAGTTACATCTTCAGTGCTAAAAAATGTGAATGGTAAGCGAGGTCTCTGGTCTGAAGTTTCCCCTTTGAAGTCTTTTAACAAGTCACCAGGGACTGATGAAGGCATAGAAGCGATGTCTAGAATCCAGAGTCAGGACCTGAGAGCTGTGGCTGCTGCCAGGGAAGGGGTGCCACGCCCCCATATCCCCAGGCAACCCCGAGGCAGTCCCTCTGAGGTTTCCTCCCAGGCTTGTCTGCAGGCCTCTACAGAGGACGGAGAATGTGGACTACTTAACCCACGAAGAGGTCGCTCAGGGCTCCAGCGACACACAGCCGCGCCCACCAGGCACTGCCCCACCCTCCCACACGACAGGTGTTCTGCTCCACACCGTCACACACAGGTCTGTGCTCACACCCAGCCCACAAAGCAGACACACGAAAGCAACAGCTATTCACTGCAGGCCTGCTGCATAGGGAGAGGTTACACACGCTGTTCTCTATCCGTTACACTGCTTCTGTAAAGTAGGAGTTATTAACTACCTTTTCACGGATGAGGAAACTGGCTCCGAAACGTGACGGCACTTGCCTAAAGCCACAGGGCTGGCAAGCGGCAGAACCAGATCCGAATCCCAAATCAGTCTGCTCCGGCTGCTGTGCCAGGTGCCTACCACCCGCAGCTGCGCCCCCACGAGCGAGCTGCGTAGAGAACTCACACCTGATGATCTCGATGGACAGAAGCTGTTTTCCTCTGCCGGGCAATTTGATTTTCTGCAGAAAGGAAGCTTCGTACTTACACGAGCTTCGTCAATGTCTTACTTCCTCTCCCTCTTCCTTTACCATTTGCTGGAATTGAGTTCTGATTGAAAAGTACTTTAACTGTCCACTCCACTAGTCACTGGAAGTTACGGCAGCGAAGAGCGGGGGTGAGCCACTTCTTTCGGCCCCCTGTCCCGCCTGGGGACAGCTCCTGCAGCCTCCACAGGCCTGGCACCTCGGCAGCACAGAGGCGGCGCAGCTCCCACCCGCGGCCGGCAGCAGTTTCGCAAAGGGCGTTTCACCCAACTCCAGGCTTCGGAAAGCCACGCTGCGGAGGTGACGGGGCAGACATGACTCTCTGACCCGTTTTCTAACAAAATGGAGTTTATACCCGGAAGCTAGCGAAAGGAGAAGAGCGTCGAAGGTGTCACAAACACCTGGCCTTCCTCGGCTGCGTCTCCTAGTGTCCTGAGGGGTTAGGAACACAAAGGCCTCGGTCAGCGTGGGCTGTGTCGGAGAGAGATCTCCTGTGCCTCTAAATCACCCCACCTCACCGGCAGGCCTCTGTGCGTGCGTGCGTACGCACACACGCACACGCATGCGCACACATAGGCGCTAGCATGCACGCACGCACGCAGACCCTGTGGGAGCTGCTTTGGCCAGAGACGGAGTCAATTTGGTCTTAAACCTCTGCTTCTTCTCGTCTGACCTTGGACAAGTGCCTTAGCCAATCCGTGCCGCAGTGTCCCCTCCTGGGCAGCGGGAACAGAAGTCCTGCTTCTCAGGGTTAGGGTTATGGTGGAGATTAAGTAGTTCCTATAAGTAAAGTGCTTAGGACAGTGCCTGACTAGTCGCTCTGCAAGTGTCAACAGTGTGACTGTTCTGTTTTTCTTATTCTCCCAGACTGGGCCTGCCAGGGACCACTGTTTCCGAGAGCCAAGGAGTCCACTGGGAGGGATCCAATAAGAGACAGGAGGGAGGTCACTCTGGCCAGAGTGCTCACCAACCTCCTCACTCCCATCCCATCTGCTCGGAATCTATTTTTCCTTCTCCCACTCTGCCCCAGTGTCCTGCCCCTCCACTTCACTGTTCTTCCTCTCCCGCTGAGTTAGGAATCAGGCCTGGGGAAGGGGAAAGGGAAGGAGGTAGTGAAGGAAGGAGAAAGGAAAGAGGGGAAATGAAGATGTCTTTCCTTTTCTTTCTGTTGTTTTTCTAGGGGAAAGTTGGGGGAGTGAGTGGTCAGACTTCCAGAAGGGGGCCTAGATCCCAGCCCTGTGCTTTGGTACAAAACCTTACTGTATTGTTACTGTTCTGTACCAGGCAGGTTGCTTGTGCCCAAGGTCACCCTGCCAGACGCTAGCCCAGGTCAGCCTCACTCTGAAGTCCAAGCTCTTTCTCCCTCCCCACACCTGGGAATGGCTGGGAGTGTCCACCCCCACTTAGCTCCCCTACTAAACAGGGAGCCCTCCCCCCTCTAACCCTCCCCTCTGCCCTAGCCCCAGCAGCCTGACACCCCCACCCCCAGCTAAGGCAGCCTGGCTTTCTCCACTCCCCTGCCCTCCCATTACTGTCAACTTCTCTGCATCCAGTGTTTGACATTCTCTGATGTTTTCTGACCTTGAGATGAGAATTAAATTTTTAATCAGCAAATTACAATGTTCACTGAGTTCGCGACTTTGGTAAATGTCACCAGTGGAGTCCAACACCCCCCAACCCTGCCTCCAGTCCCTGCCCCACATAACTGAAGCAGTGTCACTGAGGGGCAGAAGGACTCGGGTGGGGCTTCCCATTAGCTGGAGAGATTGCCTGCTTTAAGTGCCTTCCTTGGAGCCCAGGGCTGGGTGCGGCCAGCAATGAGCAGGGGCACTTGGAGCTCTGTGGGTCCTCTGTTACCTATAATTACAGGCACAGTGACATTTCGGTGCCTGCCTGTACATTTGCTTCAGTCTTAATGGTTTCTACATCTTCCTACTGGGGCTCACTTTCTCTTCTCCGCTCTCCTGCCTGGGTCAGAATGCTATAATGTCTGTCTGTCTGTCTCTCTCTCTCACACACACACATACACATGCTCCCCAGCCCCAGGGTGGACCAGCACACAGAAGCCCAGAACAGAGAGTGGAGTGGGAAAGCTGAGAAATGATAGAGATGATTCCAGTGCCGCCGTGAGCACCCCTCCCATGCCATGAGAGTGACCTTAGGGAGGGAAGAAGAGGCTGTTCTTCCTCCCAGGGTCATCAGGGTCTAACAGGGGACAAATCTGCACCTCCAAGTGCACATCTAATGACCCAGTAGATACTGTGTTAGTGCGTGTTGGAAGGTAGTGCCAACACAGGACATTGGCCTGAAGGTAGGAGGAGGCTTAGGTGGGATCGGCTGGCAGCCCTGCAGCATGTGCATCTCCCATAATGACATATTAGCCAGAGACCAATTTCTCCTTAAAAGAAACTCACTCTTAGACCCTTCATCTGTGTATCAATTTCAGAGCAATTTAGTTTTCCCTGATCCAAGGGCTGGAAGAAATACTGTAGCCCAGCAACCCAAAAGTGGTGTTTCTTCCTTGCCGGGACAGCATGCTCCCTTCGGCCCACATCTCCAACCCTCCCGTCTCCCATCCCAGGAGATAAGAACAGCAAATGCTTATTTCATGCCAAGAGCTCTCCACAGACTCGTGACATCACAGTGAACATACTATTATTGACCCTATTTAACAACGAAGAGACTGAGACTCAGTGAGGTTAAATAACTTGCCTAAAGACACTCAGCCAATAAGTGGTGGGACCGGGTTCAGAGCCCTGTGGCCTGGCTCCAAGGCCATAGTCCAACCACTGTGTGTCCCCACCTCTTGGATGAGCTGTGAGTCTACTTCCTCGACACAAGAGAAGTCAAGCAAAGCCCTCTCTGGAAGCTTTGGCAGTTCTAGGAGCCCTTGTCAGCTGCTGAGGGAGGCCAGGACTTAGAAAGAAGTAAAATTATCTTTATTTGCAGGTGACATCATTGTCTATGAAGAAAATCCAAGGAATCTTTTTAAGAAGATTTTTACTTTTTCAGAAAAAGGGGGAACATGGGAAAAACAGAGGGAGGGAAACATCAGTGTACAAGAGATACATCAATAGGTTGCCTCTTGCACACCCCTACCTGGGGACCTGGCCCACAGCCCAGGCATGTGCCTTGACAGGGAATCAAACTGGTGACTTTTTGGTTGGCAGTCTGGCACTCAATCCACTGAGCCACACCAGCCAGGGTGGAATTTTTTTTTTAAAGTTACTAGAACTCATCTCATATGCCAAAGGTTGCAGGTTCAATCCCTGGTCAAGGCACATACAAGAATCAACCAATTAATGCATAAATAAGTGGAACAACAAACTGACGTTTCTCTCTCTCTCTCCCCTTCCCCTCTCCCTCTGAAATTAATGAGTAAAGATTAAAAAGAAAAAAGGAGCTACTAGAACTAAGATGGGTGTATAGAAAGGTCAATATACAAAGATCAATTGTATGTCTATATACTAGCAACAACCAAGAAAAAACAGAAACACTATAACACACAATATTACTCAATGCAAACCCCATCAAAACCCCAGCAAGATTTTTGTAGAAATTGAGAAGTTGATTCTAAAACTGACATAAAAAAGATCAAGTACCAAAAATAGTCAAAACATTTCAAAGAAAGAACAAGGTTAGAGGTCTTCGAGACTTGCTATAAAGCCACAGTGGCCAGGCCAGCATGGTGTTGGTGTGAGGACAGATACGAATCCAGGGGATGGAAGGACGAGTCCAGAAACTGTCTGCTGGTCAGGGATTGGATGCAGCTTAGGTCTGCGGTTCTGGCTCAGACTCGCTCATGAGCTTGAGTTAAGATGACGCCTTGGGCAAGCCATTGGAGTGCTTGACTGGGGCTGGGAACCCACTCCCAAGGTGGCTCACTTGCCGCCCCGGTTGTGCTGGCTGTGGATAGGAGGCTTTGGTTCCTCGCCACAAGAAACTCTCCATAGAGTGTCTTAAGTGTCCCGTGGACTTCCCCAGGTGAGTGATCCACGGGAGTAAGGTGGAAGCCCATGCTTTTATGACAGCATTGTAAGTTATACTCCACCATGTCACAGTACCACCGTGGGCTGAATGTTTGTGTCCTCCTCAGAATTCATGTGTGGAACCCCTACTCCCCAAAGTGATGTATTCAGAGGTGGGGCCTTTGGGAGGTATTTGGGTCACAGGATGGAGCCCTCATGAAAGGGATTAGTGCTCTTAAAAGAAGAGACACGGGAAGTATGTGTGTGCAGGGAGGGGGGAGGGATTCGTAGGGTAGCCTGAGAGGAGGCACGGGGAACTTGTTTTAAAAAAAGACTTTACTTATTTATTCGTAGAGAGAGGGGAAAGGAAAGAAACAGAGAGGGAGAGAAACATGGACTGGCTGCATCTCACACATGTCCCGACAGGGGACAGAACCTGCAGCCCAGGCATGGGCCCTGACCAGGTATAGAAAAGGTGACCCTTCGCTTTGCAGAACGATGTCCACCAAACTGAGCCGCATCAGTCAGGACACACAGGGAACTCTGGGGCAGATGGAAATGTTCTGCATCTCGATCATGGCAGAGGTATGCCAATGTGTCACACCTCACCCACCTGTCCACAGAAAACACGTGCACTTCACTGCATGGAAACTGTCCTTCAATAAAGTTGATTTTTAAAAAGGAGGCCCAGCGTTCAACTGGGCTTCAATCTGAACGGACACTATTTGCACCTTTTATACATCTTCGTCAGCACCCACAGGGCCCCGGGCCTTCCAGCCGGAAGACTTTCCCCATCACCACCGCCCGCCACCGAGAGGAGTCCAAGAGAGCACCGTTAGCAGCTCTGCTGTGCTCTTGAGCAGGGGGTGGCCGGGGTTTGGTCACAAAGGAAAGTCGGAGAAGGAAGAGGGAGAGGAGACCTTTCACTGTCGCATCCTCGCGACAGGGTGGTGGTAGTGCGAGGCGGAGACCCATCCGGTCGCGAGAGGGTGTCACGCGCGCGTGCACACCGCGAAGATCCAGCCCACTCAATGGAAACGCGTCTTCCCCACCTGTTCCGGTCACCGCGCGTGATCCTGATGGATCCAGAGAACTGTAAGTGTGCGAAGTCTCGGAATGGCACCGCCGTGTCTTGAGCCTGGATTAACCTGACTTCGCGGGACGGGCGCGAGGGTGCGGTCCACAGAGGGCCATTGGGCACTGGGGGCAGGCAGGAGCCAGGAGGGCGAGAGAGCCTAAGTGGAGCTTGGAGGGCGTTCCCCCGGGCCGCAGGTTAGAGAAGAGAAGCTTCAATGGTGCTGGGGTATCTGGTGGAAGAAGCCCTGCCCGGGCGCCCGGGTCACCCACTCCGTCCGTCGAGCCCCTCTAATCCGCGTTGAGACTCAACCCGCCTTCCGCGGTGGCGCCGCCTCTCCGGGACCCTCACTCGAGACCTGGTCCCCTGCTCAGAATCGCCACTAGCCTCCCAGGCCTGTCGCGCAGCACTGATCTCTCCCCAGTCACCTCAGGTGGACACTGCGTCCCCCCACCCCCACCCCCCCGCCGCAGGGAGCTCGTCTCCCCCAAATCTCCCGCAGGCTCGGGGAAGGGCACCGCCAGACCCTCCGACCCTCCGTCCTGCGGCTGCCGGTGCTGGCAGAACCGCTCACTGCAGACACGCCCCTCCCTCCTCAAATCTTACACACATCCCTCAGTCTACACACACACACTCCTGCACACACACGGCCCCCACTCCACCTCCCGCTCCCTCTCTCCCATCTTTTAATCGACAGTCTATAATTGCAACCAATTGTTCCTATGTAAACTTAATTAAAAGATTTCTCTGGAAAGATTGCTGATGTTCAATCAGCTTACTAAACAGCTTAGTCTTTAAAAATCAGCAACTAAAAGCATAAAACGTTTGCATGTCTCATTGACTGGTGGCCAGCTACCAGGCAGGCGCCTGGGTGCTGATGGGTGGGGGTGAAAGAGCCCTCCCCACGTGGGAGGGGCAGAGCGAACCCCCGACCTCCATCCAGCCTTGAGGACTGTCCCAGGTGTCACTCCCAAGAAAGAAAATTCAGCGTTCCTGTCCCCTGGGCCAGCGATGCCTCTTGGCTCAGTCCCTAAGGAGTGCTTAGAGACAGTGAAAGGTGGGCTGGCGCAGCTCACGCTGCTCTTGCAATTTCAGGGAGCGCTGATGGGCCCACGGGAAGCTTGGCCAGCTACCAACAGCTTTTCAGCATCCACTTCCCAACCCTTGTGGAAAACACCTCCAAGGAGATGCTCTATTTACATGCCTCCTCCACTGATCCAGGGCTCTGGCTGAGCACCTCTTGGTGGCTCTGGGAATTTAAGTGCATAAAGAGAAGCTAAAGAGAAAGTTGACCCTCACCAGAGTGAAATGGAAGACCAGTGTTCCAAATCCCCTGGGAAACAAAAGGCAGGAATTATTTAGGGCAGGACTCCTAGGCAGTGTGGCCTCCTCTTGCCCAGAAATTCCTGGCATCTGGTCCCCTGGAATTGCCACACTCATTATCCAAACCCATTTCCCAGGCTTCCCTTGAAATTAGCTAAGTTTTGAATGGTGGCCCCTTACAACGTCATTAACTGAAAGCACCAGGAAGTGCTCAGAAATGCTTGCTTTTGTGTGAAAGTGTCAAAAAAAAAAAAAAAAAGGAACCCAATGGAGGGTTACAGACCCCGGAGAAGGTAGCATGTTTGGATGCTGGGCTTTTAATGTCTTTTGAACAGCACAGAGGCAGGCAGTCACGGGCCACGTGCATGGAGGGGTCAGGGCTGGCACTCATGCTTCTGCGACTGTGGGAGAGGAAAAAGTAGCATCCATGAGGGAGTGGAGACATCTCAGATCTTGAAAATATCATCTTCCTTCCTCTCTATTCTGCACCCTCAGGCAACCACTGCTTTTGGTTTAAGGTCTTAGTATTTCTTACCTGGATCATCGCCAAAACTTCTAACTGGTTTTCCTGTCTGCAAATCCATCTTGTCATCTGGCCTTACAGCTGTCAACAAAAGGTCACTGCCACCAATCCAATGCCAACAGGATCCCCAATCTGGGGTGTGGTAAAAAGAAACATTTTATTCGGGTAAACAGTACAAAATTTGGAAACACAGGATCCACAGGAGCAAACTGAAAGTGTGCTTTTGTTAGATGAAGAGCAAGCCTGTTTATATAGAGAAAGTTCTTGCCCTGGTCCCTAATTGGTCCATTTTTATGCAAATAAGAAATCCAACTACACACTGTTTGATTGGTCCAAATTGTACTACCCTGATTGGTTGGAACCACATGTTCTGATTGGTAATATGCAAATAAGCCCATGGCTATGCTATTCTCATTGGACAGGGCAGATTTCTGCCCATTGGTCAAAATATAATTCCAGGAACTCCTTGATAAGGTTAGGCTCAGCAGGCAGGGACACAGAGGAGGAGGTTTGGCAGCCCAGCCAGTGGGTTGCTGATCCCTGCGCACGCGTTCACTACCCCCACCGAATTGCAGTTTGAGTGAGAGGCCTCTGCAAATGATGGCCGCTGGACTCTCCATTATTTGGGTCAATCACAAGGAGCCCTTCTTGGTAGATATTTTGTTTCTCAGGGTCAACACAGCCCTATCTCTAATGCCGCAACCTGCCCCTGCGGCTAGCCCTTGCAAGGTTCTCCATTGTCTTGAGGTGGAATTCATACCGTATGGCATCCAGCTTCTTTGTTAGCTTACCCTTGCCAACTTTCAGCCTCATCTCTTACCATCTGTCCTTACCCCTTGTACTCCAGCCACGGCTAATTACTTCCTTGAACTTATCGCAAGCCCTCCTCCTTTGCAAATGTTTCTTCCTACTCAGCCTTTACTCTCGGTTTCTCCCAACACACTCACACACACTCTTTACCTGGCTGGTTCCCACTCATCTCTAAAGACTTGGACTCAGGATGTTTTCGCCATGCTGGATTTCTTTTCTTTTCTAAATAGGTTCTCCTATAGCACAGAGGATATACCTCTATCATTGATTGCCCTCATTACCAGCCCACTCCTGGCCCCTCTCAACTTCCCTACGCACTAATTATAAAGTATTCGGACTCTGGGCAGCTCAGCCCAGGAGGAGATGGCCAGGACACAGCCCATGTGTAGTGAAGGTTATGAGCTTTAGAGCTGCGCAGACCTGAATTCAAACCCTGGTTCATCTGCCTTTTTTTGCTGTGTGACCTTTGGCAAATTACCTAACCTCTCTGAGTCTTAGATTCCTTGTCTATAAAATCAGAATAGTAATTCCTACCTTATGGAATTGTTATGATAATGAAACATTTCACATTAAAAACCCTGCTCTTCAGTTCTTTCTTACTGTGTGCTTTCTCCAGGCCCTGGACCCACAAGAGAGCTTCTGAAGGCCCTCAGACTTTTTCTCCCTTTCTGAGCATTTGCATCTGTAAACTGCTGTTAATAATGCTCACCTCACTGGGTCTTGAGGAGAATAAATAATTCGAGGTATGTGAAATGAAACCAACTTACCGAATTAAAATAACATGGTAGGGTTCATGCGAGAAACACTTGTATTCTCCATCACACCTTTCTTGACCTTTGACCTCAACATGTGGACAAATTTCTGTGGTTCAGGGTAAAAAATATACAGCTTCTGTATATTTTTCTGGTTGCTTTCAGGTAATTAATAGTCCCGGTCACTTTCATGAGTGGGAAAAGGGAAGAAAATAATTATTTAAGGTGTGAATTCATACATTCACATTAACATAAGGAAGAAATACAACAGTGTTCACTTCCATAACTGGTCATGTGGCCAAAGCTGTTATTTTTAACTTCCTTCGCTATAATTCATTGCACATTCTCTGTTTTCAGCAAACCCCCTACCCTAAAGCAGTCACTGAAAGACATCTATAGTAACATATTTTACTGACGTAGAATTAACCTAGGCAGATCAATCATTTTCCGAAACAGAAGAGCCCAAAGCTGTGAGTCTGGGAAGCAAAATTTCTCAGAGAGGGTCACTAGAAGTAACAGTGAGCAGAGCCATCCCAATTTCAACGCCCTGATTTTCCTGCCCATGAACCTGACCTATGGGAGACACAGGACTATATATTGGTCACTGACTTGGAAGATGACCTGTTGCTGGGACTCTCCTACTTAGAGGTCCCTCGATATGGGTGATATCTCCTTCCACTGGCCCCTTTTGATGGCCTCTTAGCCTCAATGGCTTCTGGCAGGCTTTCCCTACCTGGGGTCACCCTTCCAGGCATCCCTCTTGGGCAGCCCACATCTGGCTCGTGGAAAATATACAAACCTCCATATTATTTTATTTATTTTTATTTTATTTATTTTTACAGAGTGGGGAAAGGAGGGAGAAGAGAGGGGAAAGGAGGAGATGAGAGGAAGAGAAACATCAATGTGTGGTTGCCTCTTGCATGCCCCCATTGGGGACCTGGCCTGCAACCCAGACATGTGCCCTGGCTGGGAATCAAACCAGCAACCCTTTGGTTCACAGGCTGGCGCTCATCCACTGAGTCACACCAGTCAGGGCTCAAGTCAAGCTTTTGGAGTTCTTCTCTGCAATTCCCCTCAAAAGTAGGTTATAGTAAGAAAGAATCAACACCTAAACCTTGTCTTTGGCTGAGGGATGAAGAAGAGGCAACTTCAGACAGATCTTCATTATCACCTGCTTTTCAACCTGAATTCTTAGACCTATCTTACACAGTCCAGAGGTGGGCAATGGTCTGCTACTGACCATTCCTTTTACAAGTCTGCAGAAATAGTCTAGCATCTTGATTTAGTATGTGGGAATAGTTGCAAATAGTTGATATCTATTTTTCTTTTCCTGACCTTTGGGGCCTCTCTCCAAACTTTGAGATGGGAAGACTCCCATTTAACATACTGTCACCTGTATAGAGTCTAGCATGGTGCTTGACACATGGTAGACGCTCTGTAATAGAAGTGGTAGTGTTATTGCCCATCACCTAGCACGTAGGTCAATCCAGCCTTTGGAAATGGTAGGACCCTTCCTCCCCTAAGCCAGAGTGAAGAGGAGTTCGTGATCTCATGAAAGGCTTGAAAGGCTGTTGTCTCATCCTTCTTATGCCCAGTGTCTATTCCAGATACAATGTTTACAGCCATCCAAGTCCAGTAGCTTCTGTGCCCATGCAGACACCCAGGCCCCCACACAGGGACAAATCACAAGCCCAAGGAAGTCAGGAACCAGTAGCTGCTCACACCCGGGGAAGGGGGGAATGAGCCTTGCTTCCCTGTCTTGGAGGTCTTCTCAGCCACAGCAGGTGGCTGAGCACGTGCTGGGCTTTGGGCAGCCAATGTGCCCTGGTCCGACGTGCAGGCTGGCATCTGTCTTGATTAGTCAGTCACTGCACTGAGCTAGTTATATATTTTTAATATCAGCCTTGCTCGTGGGCATGGAGATACTCAAATCCACTGAGGTACAAAACACCAGCAGCACACGAGCATGGGCAATTACTTCTCCACACATGGGTGCACAGGCAGTTACTTTAAGTTTAAAAGTAGCAGTTGTGTGAACTTGGGAAATATGAACTGAGCTGATCTGGGGTGTGACAGCATATTAGGGAGGCACTCATCTGCTTCAAGTCTGTCTCTTGGCCTCTGTCTTAATCTTCATGTCTTCGCTTCTCTGGTTGGTAGAGTTCACAAACAGCACTGGAAGGGACTGAAGGGGATATACAGGCACAGCCTCAGAAAAAACAATCCCAAACCGAGAAATACAACAGAGTCATCATTTTCCAGTCTCTAAGGATGTACTGAGAAAGATTCGATTAAAAGGCCAGGGCAGGGATTGGCAAAAGTTTTCTATAAAGCGTCCAGTAGTAAATATTTTAGGCCTGTGGGCCATATGGTCTCTTTGCAATGAGTCAGCTCTGCTGTTGTAACAGGAAAGTAGCCATAGAGGATAATAAAGGGATGAGCACAGTTACATCCCAATAAAACTTTATTTACAAAGTCATGGGCCAGATTTGGTCCATGGGCCAGATTTGGTCCATGGGCCTTAGTTTGCAGACCTCCATGCTAAGGTCTAAAGAACCCAGAAGCCATTGAGACTGGTCTTCCAGAGGCTGGTAGGGGCTCTGTTCTGTCTCCTCCAAAAAGGACAAACATCAACCGCTTTGAAAGTGTCATCAATTTTCTTCTCATTATTTTGTGCTGCTTTTGTTTTGATGTTTGGCATGAGTGTTCTCAATCTCTTCTTTTTGTCCCTGCTTCCCTCTTTCTGTGTATATATCTCTAAAGCCTTCCCGTTCTTCTTTGTTCTGTCCCCTTGCACTCAGAGCTGGGTAGTTTGGGAATGAGACTCTCACATCCATCCTTGCTAAAATCCTGGCCTCTTTTCAGCCTCCTCATCTGCACTGGAGGGAAGAGGCAACGTGCAGCTGTGCAAAGAGCGCTTGTCTGAATCACTGGGCAGGGCGTGCCACCGGCTTGCTGTGTGACTTTGAGCAAATCACCTAGCCTCTCTGAGCCTCCCTCTCCTGTCTATCTAATGAGGGACTTGGCTAATTGATCTCTAACATTCCCTCTAGCTCTAAGCTTGTGATTTTAGGAAATTGCAGCCTCAACTGTAGGCAACTGCCTGGGGCCATTAATTAGGATGTCACTCACAGATTAATAAAAACTACCTGGAGGTCATGGAAATCAGCTGCATGATCTCCTGTAGTTGGCAACCTTCCTAAGGAGGGGGTTGGGGACACAAGCTAACTGGGGAATCTGAGATCCCATCCCACTAAGGGGAGAAGAGAAAGACAGAAGACTCCAGGATGCCTGTGCTCCAGGAAAATTAATTTGCATTCTTAAACTGCCATTGAAGTAGCTATAATATGTGCACAAATATTGACTTAATTGGAAACAGGACCCTAGGGAGCTACTGTTGGGAGACAGGGTGCTTTCCCTTTTCCACCAGACCCTCCTGGGTGGAGCTCACTCTCCTGGCCACGTAAAGGACATCCCTCAAAGCCCACCAGATAAGTATCTGGATAGGTCAGGAGGAAATGGAGGCTTTGAGAGGTTAAAAAATGAATTAGCAATCCTGGCTGGTGTGGCTCAGTGGGTTGAGTGCCAGCCTGCGAACAAAAAGGTTGTAGGTTCAATTCCCAGTCAAGGCACATGCCTGGGTTGCAGGCCAGGTCCCCAGTATGGGGCGTGCAAGAGGCAACCACACATTGATGTTTCTCTTCCTCTCTTTCTCCTTCTCTTCCCCTCTCTCTAAATAAAGAAAATCTTTTAAAAAAGCGAATTAGCAAATTCCAGCATTTGCCAAAGGAGAAAGGTCTCTGTAAGCAGGTATTAGAGAAGATCAGGGAGGGCCAGCAAGCTGGGACTTTGACCAACACAGGGGCTGGCGGTGGTGGTGGTCATCGGCAGCGCAAAGGGGTGGAGTTTGTTCAGCAGCATCCCCATCCTCAGGGTCCCCCAGCTCATAGCCCAGCAGCCTGTGGACACGGCAGATGGGCAGGGGGCTGGAGCCCTCTCCCTCTCTCCCAGACCCAGGCTCCAGGGGGGGGAGGCAATGGAAAAGCCCATATCCTGGCCTCCAGGAGGGCAGGCCCTTATTGCCTGACTCTGCTAAAGCTGTCTCATTAGTAGCCTAAATAATTCACTCACTGATCTCTCAAGGAGCATTAGAAGAAAAACAAAACCTGACCCAGACCTCGAGCTCAGGTTCCCACTGCAGAGAAGGCGGGCCAGGAGGCTGGGAAGCAGCCGTAAGCTGCAGACATGAGGGATGGCCGCCTTCACAGGTTCACTGGGATTGGCTACCTTCCCAAAACAGCTTGGGGCCTGGTTTGGTATAGCCTTTGAGCTAAGAATAGCTTTTACATTTTTAAAAGTTTTTTTTTTTTTAAAACAAAACAACAACACCAAAGAAAAATATACCAAAGAGACTGTATGTGTCCTGCGAAGCCTAAAATGTTTACCATCTGGCCCTTTCTAGAAAGTTTGCCAACCCCTTAACCCACTCCAAGCCTTGAAGGTGATGAGAGCCTTTGACCTACTCCTTGACCACCCCGCCCCGTGACCCCACTATGTGCCGAGATTCACAGTTGTCAGAACTCTGACAGTTAGTCTCGAGAGAAGCTGGCATCATTGTTCACCCCATTACCCCACACAAAACAAAACAAACACAAGAAGAGAAGCCCTGGAGGGAGGTGAACTGTCTTGGTTCTACTGCCCGGGGTGGGAGGGAAGGAGAGAGAGAAATAGGGAGAGAGAGAGAGAGACTCAGCCCCAGTCCTCGGTTTGAGAGTCAGAATTCAGCATTGTCCAGGCTGATCTCCCTGCTACCTCTCCCTCATGGACCGCCCCCCCCCCCACACACACACAACCTGACCCCCGCAGTCCTGGCCGTCCCAGCTGATCCCAGCTGTCACTGAGGCTTCGATTCTCTTACTGATGACACTCAAGCAGCCCATGTCTCTGTGTCCCTGGAGCCTGTGTGGCAGCCTGGAGGGGCCAACCCTCAGCCCAGGACAGAGGTTCCATCGAGCCCAGCAGGACCTTTGAAGAACTGACCAGCCTGGACCCCACCCAGACCCTCTGAGAGTGACAGCCAAAGGATTCTGGAAGGGGTGGGCCAGAGGGGGCAAAGGGGCTGCCAGCTCAGCGTGTCCTGGCTGTCACAGTGCTGAGTGACCTCTGGGCTGTCAGGGGCCTGTCTGGAATTGCTGGAGCTGAGGGCACAGTGGAGATCCTGTGGTCCCACATCTCAGTGTGTAGGAATTCAGTTTCTTTTCAGATAGGAGAGCAGGGGCCTTGGTAAATTTCCTGCCATAGGCTCTCCCGAGAAAAACGTTGCGGCCGTGCCAGGAGCTCTTTGAAGGGTCCTGTTCTTGAGATAAAAGCAACGAGGAAGGCCCAGGTTGGATCCCCACTTCCAGGCTAAGTTGGAAGGTCGGTGTCTTAGAGAGATAGAGGTCCAAGCTGTGAGGCCTTGGGCAAGCCTCCCCTCCTATCTGGGACTTGTCCTCATCCGTTCAAACAAGCAAACAAAAACTCAAGGTGTTTGGATGGCGGCAGCTTCAAGGTCCTGTCCATCCTCTGCCCAACGAACAGCCCAAACCAGGTGACCCCTCCACAGAAGCTTTGCTGGCAAGTTTGGCTCCATCTCTGCCATCCTGCCCCGAGTCACGCCAAAGGAGGTACAGCCGGTCTGGCATGGGGGTGAGTGTCTTCCTTCAACACATTAGTGACTTGCTGGGGATTTGGACTTTTGTGATGGAGGGGAGTGGTGGGTGTTGAATGTGACCTCTTGCCTCTGTGCCCTGTGGCCGGGGGTGGCTGAAGACCTGTGGGAGTTTCATCCCCAAAGCCCCACATGCCCAGAGCCCGTGGCCCAGCAGCCGCAGACTGGTGCCACATGCTTTAGTCTAAATTACCTAGATTGTCACCCGGCAACTCTCCAACTTGACTGGCCATTGCTTGAAGGCAGGCATTGTATCTTGACCTTCTTCTGTGTCCCCAGGGAGAGCCCAGCACAACACTAGGTATGTGGCTGGAGATCTGTCCACACCCCTCAGCAGCTTAACTGAAATGCCCCTGGAGAAAGTGGCGCTGCATATGGGGCGTGTGTCCAGGTAAGTGAACCTCCACGTTTGCTGGCCATAACTGGATATCATGCTTCAGTCCGTGGACCAGTTAAGCTGTCCTGCCCATACTGTGACCCCAAGAGTTACCGTGTCACCTAGAGAGCAAGCAGGGGTGGGGTGAGGGGGGCGGTTACAGAAGGGAAACGAATACCCCCAGGACATGCAGGTCACATAGAGGTCGTGGCCACCATCCCTGCCCTCTATGAAGTCCAGCCTGGGACAGCGTGGCCAGATGGCCCACGCAAACATAGATCAGGCATGGTCTCACTTTCAGGTCAGGTACCACAATCGCAGGCACAGCGATCTGCTGCCTACAAACCCAAACCTATAAAATAGTGACAAATGTCACCAGTTCGGTGGAGGGGGCTCTCCTTCTCTTCTGGTCTTAAATGTACTCAGAACAGCTGTCTCTCCTGCCTGCCTGCAGATGGAACGCTCTCCTGCATATCCAGCCACGCTTTTTCTTGCTGTAGTTCCCTCTCTCCCTGCCCTGTGCTCTCCGAAACTGTTGCTCTCTTCAGAACCCCGAAGCTGGCCTTTCTTTCTTTTTTTTGTTTATTTGCTCATTTGCTGGATGTGGTGGTGGCAAGGGAAGGCAGGAACAGAGCTGTGGCTTGCCCCACGGTGACACCATTTGTACAAATGACGATGACAGAACTATGCAACTAATTATCCGTGACACACATGGACTTGCTGACAAGTTTGATAAAATTTTAATTACCCCTTGTTCCATGGGGCAGGCAGCAAATCTCCTGGGCCAGGTAGTTTGACTAGAGGAAGGCAGGTGTGAACTGCAGGGAGCTGGGAATTGTGGGAGTGTGGGGAGGGGCCTGTGGCAGGGGTGGGCGGGCAGAGCAGCTACTAGAGTAGCCTCTGAATTATCTAGATGATTACCTCAATTCTCTACTTTGTTCTTATGGACCTGACATTTTCCAGGAGGTAAACTCACTCCAGGCAGGGGAGGAAACTCAGGCACATGAAGAGCCAGGAAATTTGCCCAGAACGACACATGCATTTCATATCCAGAGGCCCTGACTCCAGTCCCCGGAGTGAAGACAGACCTGGGGGGCTTGTCTGCAGATGTACCCATGCGGTTTCCCAATCTCACCTTAGGACACCAACATCGCCAAGGGCTCCTGCATGCCCTTTTCCATCCCAGGTGAAGGGGAGCGGGAGGGGGATGAAGTGGCCACCCCTGGGTACCTTGGTGGTTTTGACTCTGTGTCCATTGCTGCAGCTCCACCCCGACAGGTCCGGGAGCACTTTGCATTCCTCCCCGGGCAGGCAGGGCTCCATCTGGCACCACCACCTCTGCAGGACAATGGAGGCTGCGGGAGCAGAGTACAACGAGGGCCGGGTAAGCTCTCTGGGAGTACAGCGAGCAGTCAGGGGGCGGGGGTCTGTGCCAAAGGAAGTGCACATTTCTGCACATCCCTGGCTTCTCAGAGCCCTGCCGTTCCCTGTCTTTCCCCACCTCGGGCTGCCCACACAGACCTGGGCACACGACCGTATCAACCTCTGTCCCACTGACCCCTGCATCTCACTGAAGACAGCACAGGGTGAAGGCCGGGGACGTGGTGTCTACAGCAACCCTCGAGTTGAGTCACCATGTCATTAGCAGAGAGGCACCGTCCCAGCATCCCCTGGGTGTTGTGAGCAAGTGTGCAAGCCGTTGGGAGGGGTCCACAGAGCAGCAGTGCACAAGGAGGCAGGCACGTTGACAGCGCTGCCACATAAGTGTGAGAAAATGAGCGGGGGCCGGGGCCGTGGGAAAGGGGGTGAGTGTGAAGGGATGCACAGGCCTGGGACTCACACGTGCCCGTGTGACAGGAGGCAGAGGCTGGCTTGAGAACGAGAGGAGGGCTTGTGGAGAAGGCCTGGAAAGGAGGGTAAGAGCCAAAGGCCACGTCTGCAGGAGTGAGTCTGACATGAGGTGTGACAGGATCTGGGTGAGGGGACACGTCTGTGTGTGTGCGGGGCAGTGGGTGCCAGGCAGTGGAGAGCAGCCAGAGGGCAGCCATGTGCTTTCCTCCTCTCTGCTACGCGATGGTCACGGTCTGCCCTCCCCCAGAGGTTGCCCCATCATTTGAGACCTGACGTGGAAGCCCTGAGATGGGTAGGAAATTGTATCCTCAGCAGATGGCGAGGCAGAGACAGACCTTCTCATCTCTCTGATCAGGCCCTCCCTGCCAGGTCCCGGCCTCTCACTCACCGTCCACGCAGGAGGGCTTTGCCCGGGTGGTGCCAGCCACCTGGCCGGAGGAGCAAGAGCACTTGACAGTCTGGGAGCGTTCCTCAATGCGGTTCCGGTTGCAGCAGCGATGAGAAGCTGTCACCTCGCAGGTGCCCTGCTTCACGGGGACTACAGGGGCCAGCACAGAATCAGGCGCCAGGCTCCCCCAACCCTTTATCCCCCACCCCCCAGCATTCCTCCAGCCCCTCCTCCCAGCTTAGGGGAGGGTAAAACGGAGGAAACCCTCCTGCTGCTTCGGTGTGAGGCCACACTCACCACCCTTTGGCAGAGCCTGGCCCTGGGCAAAGGAAAGATGAAGTCCCACACCAACCCACACCTCCCAGCCTCCTCCGGGAGGGCAAGGGCCCCGGGGCTTACAATGCGTGGGAAGGATGACCCGCTTACACAGGCTTTAGCCAACCCAGAGGGAAAACCACAGAATTAGGCCAGGAAGCTAGACTTAAGCCCCCACGGCTGGCTGGGCAGGACAGTAGAGGGCAGGGGGGCGGTTCTCTCCTTGCAGAACACTGCCCAGGGCCGAAAGGGAAGGTGGACAATGGCTCTGCCCACCCCACCTTGGGGCTGGAACAGCAGAGGGGCAGAGTTTCCTGAGTGGAGAAGAGGAGCAGCCAGAATCCCTAGGATCTAGGGGTCTGACTCCACCTTGGAGATCCACCTGCTGTGGGATGGGATGGGGGTGTCCAGCTCCCCAGGTATCCTGGGAAAGCCCCTCCCCAGGCCCCGCCACTCCCCCAAACCTGTGGAAGTAAGAGACTGCAAGGAAGCCGAGGCCAGGAGGGTGCACAACCAGGCGAGGCCAAGTGCCAGCAGCCAGCCGCCCGTGCTCCAGTTCCACGCGGCACTCTCACGCATCCTGCAGAGAGAAGCACACACCTTGCTCGATTCCACGCAGGAGCCCCCTCAGAGCCCAGCCCCAGCGCCTCTGTGCCAGGAGCCCTGGGAGGCACAGAGGTGGGCGGGGTGCACACCTGGTTCCCAGGCAGCTCTCAGCCTGGCCCAGACTCACTGTAGAAAGTAACGATTGCCTTCCCAGCAGGAAAGAAAGCAGGAAGGGAGACTGTCCTGCTGTAAAAATTATGGAGATGACATTTAGGAGGGGTCTTGAAGGATGAACCAGGCATGGTCCCATGGACCGCTATGACACGGGAGGGACAATAACGCTGACTCCCATTTTTGGAGCACTTGACCCAGGCAGTTGAATCCTTCGTGAGTGTCCCACAAAGCAGAGTTTTTTGTACCTATTTTACAGAGGAGCCAACTGATACTCAAGAAGCCCGGACACAACCTAAAGAACTATCAATCAAGGACTGGCTAAATGTATTGGGGAGCATCTGTACTAAAGCAGTCCTGTCCAGGCATCTGTAAAAAAGAATGAGGAGACACTTTATGTGCCGAGGCACTAACAATGACCCACCATTAAGGGGGAGAAGCAAAGTGCAGGATGGTGTGTATGAAGGGGGTAGCCCTGGCCTTGGCTGGGTGGCGCAGCCGGTTGAAGCATCATCCTGCACACTAAAAGGTTTCAGGTTCGATCCTGGGTCGGGCCCCAAACCTAGGCTACAGGTTTGATCCCCGGTCGGGGTGCATACAGGAACCAACTGATCCATGTTTCTCTCTCACATCGATGTTTCTCTCTCTCTCCCTGCCCCTCTCTCCCTTCCTTTCCCTCTAAAATCAATTTCAAAACATATCCTCGATGATGGTTGCACAATTCTCTGAATATACTACAAATCATTTCATTGTACACTTAAAATATATGAACTGTACAGTATGTAAATTATATCTTCATAAAGCTGTTATTTTCAAAATTAAAAAAAAAACACATATCCTCAGGTGAGGAATGAAGAAAAAAGTCAGAGGATGTGTAAAAGGGAGCAATTATATGTGTTGCCCAGATATGTATAAGCTAGCTCTGGAAATGCACAAAAATATCCTAATAACATAGGTTGCCACCAAGAAGGGGAAATGGTTGCCTGGGAGGTAAAAAAAAAAAAAGAGAGAATTATTTTTGTCCCTGTCAATCTTTTACATTTTGGGTTTTGAGCTGTGGGAATGTCCTAGCAATTCAATTTAAACAAATTTAAATTTAAAAAGGAAGAAATGATACCAAGGCTAATAGACGTCAAATGACTTGCCCAAGGCCAGGCAGCGAGTGGGTGGCCAGAGGCCGGTGGCAGTCTGCCCCATTCCCACTGCCCACCCACCCCCATCCCTTCTCCCCCTCCATCCTCAATGCTCCAGCTCTCCCAAGTCCATCGCAGAGGATGGGCTAGAAATGGAGGGAATCTCAGGGAAGCAGAGGCACAGAGCCGCTGGGAGCGGCTCTGGGGCATCGCTGGGCTCCCTCAGGTGCCAGCACTGCACTGGGAACACCAGAGGCCAAACCAAATGCCAGGACCTGGCTGTCCCTCGGGCAGGGTGCTGCATCTCTGTCCCCCCTTCCTTCTACCCATCTTCAACCGTCTTCTCACTCACCTTTTGGGGGATTTCTCAGCTTCTGTCTGTTCATCCACTGGCCCCAGGCTCACTCTACCTAGACAAGTAGGAAAGATTCTTAGGGGGCTGCAAAGGACAGAGGGAGCTCATGGTCCTGCAGCGAGTAAAGGGGGGCCTGGGTGAGGGCAAGGGGGGTGGGCTGAGCACTGAAGCAGACCCCAATTCTGAGGCTGTTCCTCAAGGTGCCAGGGCGGGGGCTGTTGCTCCTCTGTCCTCAGAATTTGCAGGGGTCCCTGCAGACTCTGGAACGTGTAGGGCGTGGTGACCCTGAGGAGAGCAGCTGAGGGAGTTTCTCTGTCCCAGGAGGAAAGCAGGCCCGAAGGCAGGAGGCATCTAAGAACCAACGCCGCCTATCACCTACCTGGCCTTGGGAGGGAGCAGAAGGCCAGGGGTCCTGAGTCAAATTTGACAGCAAGCTGCTCAAAGAGGCACCTGGGACAAGCCCCTGAGGTCCTGAAATCTCTTTGCCTCCATCCACCTCCTGTCCCCTCAACACCTGCTTCCTGGACTCACATGGAGAAGGCTCAATTCTGCCACCCTCCCCCCAGTCCCCACTCCCGGCAGTTAGAATGGGAGTCTTCCGGCTCTCTGAATCCCAGAGGCCCCAGCCCTAACAGCTTCTCCATTTCTTCCTAAGACCTCTCCTCCCTCAGCCTCTGAAGGCAGGTAGACAGAAGCAGGTAGGATGATGTGGCCCAGGAAGCGAGCCCAGACCTGGGTGTCCAAGGTCCCTGGGGTGAGAAGCCAGAGCAGACCGAGGGGGCAGAGGGCAGAAGTGGTGCTGATGCCCCGGGAACGGGCGGCTTTGTGGGCAGACAAGCCCCCAACCCTTGCAGACGGACCTCTCCTCTGACTGGGCATCTCCTCTCCCCATCCCATTTCCCTCTGAGCAGCCACACCCTGCAGCCCAACTCTCCTATGAACCCCAGGACCCCAAAGACCTGTGTGGGGAGTGGGGGGGGCATTTAGGCTGGTTTTTAGCATCCTGTCCCCTCCCTCAGAGACAACTGGAGAAAGAAGCCTTGAGGATTTGTTCTCCGGCTTTCACACTCCTGCCTCAGTTTCCCAACCTGTTTTCCCCCAACCAATCCAGGTCACAGCGAGGCTGAGCAGCAGCCAGCAAACCAGCGGGGGGCTGAGGACGTGAACCACAAGAACCTTGAACCTCTTCCTACCTCCCCTCCCTTCCACTCCAAATTCTGAGCCCCCACCCCTGGGACCTACCTGTCCCACAGCGGTGCCACCGGTCCCACCCGCCGGCCTGGGGTTGTCCTCGCCTCTGGGCCGAGACCAACACTCTGAGAGACCTCCGGTGGGAGCGGCCAGCTCTGGGGCAATCTAGTCCGGAGCTCTGTGCCCCTCACCAAGTTGCTGCGTCCCCGAAGCGGCGGGGCTGTGCCCAAACTGGCATCACGGTTATGTTGGGTCCCGCTCTGCACAGGAGGGCAGTTCCGGGCCTGCCCGGCCAGCTCGGCAGAGCTCAGCCGGAGTCCCTCCGAGGCTCCCGCCCGCAGGCCCGGGAGCGCGCAGTCGCCGCTGCTGTCCGCCAGCCCCGCGCTGGCGCCACCGCCTCCTCGGGACAGCGCGGGACGCCAAGCGCAGCGCTCGGTCCGGCGGGCGCAGCCGGACACAGCGGCCCCTGGCGGCGGAGGCAGGGCAAGGGACGAGAGGCCCTCCGGCGCCAGCGGTGGGGTAAGGGTGAATGAACATCCCTCTGTGGGCCGGGGTCACCCAGAGACGTGAGAGGCCCTCAAAACTCACCAGGTATTGGGCCTCAGGGGGTGGGGGGCCAGAGTGTGAGGAGTGACTGCGCAGACCTTCACGGGGTTTTGAGCCTTGAAGACTCCAGAAGTGCACGGTCTAACACGATAGCCACTAACCATTATGTGGCTGTAAAATGTAAATAGACATAAAATAAAATTTAAAAGTTGAGCTGCATCTTCGCACTCACTGCATTCAAGTGCTCAATCGCTACATGTAGCCCGGGACTACTGTACTGGGCACACAAGAGAGAGAATATTCCCACCATTGCACAGAATTCTTCTCCACAACGCTCATCCAGATTGACAGGTGAGCCCTCCACTGTCAAAATGTCAAAATCCAGGAGGGAGTAGCAGATGGTCCCTACCCTAGGAGCGTTGTCCCCAGGCGTGGGAAGGCCTAGGGGAGGGATGAGGGTAGAGGGATGGCAGGCAGGAGAGCTGCAATAGGCTGCTCCCCCTGGATGAGGGATGTGAATGCCAACTTGGGAACCAGACTCTGAGACGGAGTTTCTTTATCATAAAAACTGCAGCATAATTGCAATTTTATCATTCTTTATAGGGTGGAATTTTGGATGTGCAAGTATTAGACAAATGGAAGAAGGAGGTAGTGTATGAATTTGTCTCTTAAGAGGAACAACCCTGTTGGGTTAAGAGGGCTTGGGGTGAGGTCATGGGGAGGGGACTGGCAAGGGAAGAAGCCCAGTTCTGAGCTCTGAGCCACTGGATACAGGGGCCTGTCTTGAGGATGCCCAATCCCCTCCTTACCTGAGGCCCTGGCACTGAGTCTCATTTCTTAGTTTGTTTGTTTGTTTATTTTTAGAGAGAGGGAAAGGGAAGGAGAAAGAAAGAGAGAGGAACATCAATGTGTGGTTGCCTCTCACACCTCTCCCAGGCATGTGCCCTGACTGGGAATCCAACTCGTGACCCTTCGGCTCACAGGCCCACAGGCCTGCAGGCCGGCGCTCAGTCCACTGAGCCACACCAGCCAGGGCTTGGGCCTCATTTCTAAGCAGAGGAGAGTATCTCACAAGTCTGCTTCTTCCTACCTGACCCCCCACCCACATTTTTTCCCTTTTCATTCTCCGCTGCCTCAGGGAGGAGCAGAGATGGTGGCCTTCTCACCAGGTTCTGGGGCAGTCTGAGGATGATGCCAAGAACAGGAGGTGAGACATTCAGGGAGAAGAGAGCCAGCAGGCTGTTCTGGAGCCTGCGAGAGCTGTTGACATCCCCGCTGACCATCTGGTGCTGGAACTAGGTGTCTCTGGGCCCTGGCTCTGTGGCCCACTTGCAGCCACATCCTGCTGGGCGCTGCAAAGAGCAGGGATTAGGGAGCTGGGCGGTACAGAGAAGTGGTAAGCAAACTGTCCCAGAAACACTGATTAATAAAAATAGCCAGGCTGTTATATTTTTTCCTAAGTCTTTGGCTTGCTGCTGCTGCTGCTGTTTATGCTATTATTCTGAGCATTGCTTCTAGTTTTGCTCAAACAGAAAGGAAATACCCACAGCACCAGCATATTTCCCCCTCCTCCCCTGCCTGTCTGCCTGTGGACTGATTTGTGTGCATATGTGTGTGTGTGTGACTTCCTTTTCTTTGGTTCTCTCTGCTCAGAGTGCAAGCACAATCACAAAAAGTTTAAAAAACTGAATGATCATTATGAGATTTTTATTTTTATCGCCAGAAAACTCACCCTTCTGGGGGCACTGTTTAGCCCGCCAACAGAGTTTTATGGTCAGGAGGAACACTGCCCACGAAGTCTAGAGGTGGAGTTCCAACCATAAACTGGGTGGTACTACTGTACTTGCATTAGGGCCACAAGCCCTTGTCCCTATTTGTACTGTGGGTGAGGTAATTAAGTGTCTCTGGTAGCCTAGTGATCAATTCCCATCCCGCAGTCCCCTTCCCGGCAGGAAGCTTAGCCTGGTCTCTGCCGCCCCCTGGCGGCAGACACGGGACTTGTTCAGCGTCCCCAGACTGCAGCCTCTGCCTTAAGATGAGGGAGAGTGGGAGAGGAGGGACCCCGACTCTTCTCTCTACCATCCACCTCCCTCTTAACTCTTCCTCCCTGATCTCGACAAATCAGCTTGGTTCTTGGTTTGGGGCATCCAAGGAGTGACACGAGTGTGAATTTTAAATTGGCTGTGTGACCCCTTAGGGCAAGTCATGTAAAATGAGAGGAGCATCACCGGTAAAAAGAAAGTAAAACCCACTTTGAAGGGTTGGTGGACTAATATAAATGGGGTACTGCATGGAAAGTACTTTGCAGAGGGCCTGCTAAGTAGTAAGTCCTCAAAATGGTGATTATTGTTGTTATCCTTACTAACTAGTACTGCCGTGGTCAGGGGAGGTCTAAATGTGGGGAAAATCGGGTCCTTCTCAGGAAAGTGGAGTAGGAACGGCAACCGCTCTCTCAGACCGAGGTGGTCTTCACGGAGCCCACCCAAGTTCAGTAAGATAGCGGCTGCAGACCACACCACACCCAGCACCAGCTCGCTCGCCCTCACTCTCACTCCAGCCGCCCCAGCCAGAGGTGTTGTCACACCAGGTGACTCACACTCAGTGGTCCCGAAGCGGCTGGCTTCGCCCGAGGTCTTCAGCCCCATCACCCTTCGAGCAGGCAGGCCACAGCGAACCGAGGGCAAGGAGACACCACCCTCCCGTCACAATGGGGAGGTTCTACCTGGTGTCTAGTCTAGAGCACGGCTGAAATAGGGTTTCCTTCCCTCCGTCTCCTTCTCGCAACAGCAGTCCGATCCTTCCCGAAAGAAACGAAGGCGGGGCGAAGGCGGAACGGGGCGGGAAGAGGCTTTGAGCCGGGGAGGCGGTTCCGGGGAGGCCCACAGCCGGAGGAAGCTTTGCCAGGAACCCGCCCTGCCCGCCGGGAACCAATGGCAGGGGATAGCGGGCGGGAGCGAGCCCCGCCCACAGCGAGACCTAGGGGGCGGGGCCACGGTCGAGGGCGGGGCAGGGAGGCAGCATGCTAAACCGGGTGCGCTCTGCCGTGGCGCACCTGGTGAGCTCCGGGGGCGCCCCGCCCCCGCGCCCCAAGTCTCCGGATCAGCCCAACGCGACCTCGGCGCTGCCCGCCGCCCCTCCAGAAGCGCCCAGGAGCCCTCCAGCGAAAGCTGGGGGCGGGAGCGCAGCACCCGCAAAGACAGCAGAGGCTCGAGCGAGCTTCTCCCGACCGACCTTTCTGCAGTTGAGCCCGGGGGGGCTGCGTCGCGCCGATGACCACGCCGGCCGGGCTGTGCAAAGTCCCCCGGACACCGGCCGTCGCCTGCCCTGGAGCACGGGCTACGCCGAGTGAGCGTCCCTGGGGTCACCCTAATTAGGATGGGAGCCCCACCCCCACTCCCCTCCCCACTTTGGCATCCCGGGAGCTGGGGTGCGTCCCCCTCGCCGCGCTCGGTGCCAGCAGCTCTCTTCTCTCAGATCCCTCGCTATCCTCTGGGCTGCGGGCTGCACCTCCTCCCAGCCCTTTCTCCAGTCGGTGCAGCCTTCCTCAGGACCTTCCAGGTCGTTGACTACCCTCACTCGCGCTGCCTCAGGGACCGTGTTCCCTTCCAGAGCCCAGAGTGTGTAGGGCCCCCCAATAGGATGAGTTGACTCAATCTCAGTCGCGGCCTGGCAGTTTAATGGCTAAGGTTGGAAGGGTTTCAAGAAGGGGGGGGGGCTCTTTTAATAGAGGAGATGGCGTTTTGGGAGACTCGGTCCCGGAGTTCCCGACCACTGCGCCCCAGTTCCCTGTCCCTCTTACCGTTCCCCTCCCCCTCCACACCCAGAAATAGCCCGCGACACCTGGCGGCCGCTGGTTTCCCCTGGAGCGGGGGCGGGGGCCGCCAGGGAAGTGGAGGGGGTCCCCTTTGAACGCCCCTCCGCGGGTGGACTTGCGCTGGCCATTGCAGGGAAGTGGACCCCCCAGTGGGAGCAGCCCGCTTACTCCCAGGCGATGTGTATTTTTAATGCCTGTGCTGGGAAAGCGGAGCACCCAGGGAGATGGGGTGCTGATGTCGCCGAGGGTGGTGGCTGATGGCCCCATGGCCCCACCACCATCTCTTTAGCTTCCTGTTTTGGAAGAGTTGGTGGTTACGGGATTCCTGCACAGTCCAGGTGGGCTCCACTCCTACCCTATTTCAATTCCTCTTTCCGGATCTGGGCTGGAGCACTTCCTCATTGCCAAAGCAGCGGAAACTTTCTCTGGGTGGTTTCAGGAGAAGGGTGGATGTGCCTATGAGAGCGCTGTGCTATGGACAAGGCACTAGGAGAATTGATTGGGTTTCAGAGTGGGAGGTGGGGTCTTGACAAGCAAGGAAGTGAAACCTCATGCCCCCAACAGGCCTCTCCCTTGCAACACCATTAGGGATGCCCACTTAGCCAGTGATGGGGACCTGAGGCCGGTAGGTGCTGTTGCTGGCCTTTCTGTTAGGTTGTGGGGCCTGACACCCAGACAGAACTCCCTGTGCCTTGCCCTGCCTCCCAGCTCCTCCTCACTCTGGCCTGGATCCCAGGTGGCTATGACCTTTCTCAGTTTGGCCAGCAGGCGAGAGAGAGTGTGTATGTCTAAGATGGGGGTTATTCCAGGGCCTGGTCTGGTGTCCAACCTGATGTGGTCACTCTGGCCTGGCAGGGTCATCAACGCTGGCAAGAGCCGGCACAATGAGGACCAGGCTTGCTGTGAAGTGGTGTATGTGGAAGGTCGGAGAAGTGTTGCAGGGGCGCCCAGGGAGCCTAGCTCAGGCCAGGTAAGCCCCCACACCCCTTCCTAGCCTCCAGAGAGGGGCTGACAGCTCTGCCCATGGTTTCTAGGCATCCGGCTTTAAATCCAAAACATGTGGGAGACCTACCTCCTCACCCACTAGCTTTCTACCTTCTGGCACAGAATGCCTGTCTCTGGCATTGATCTGTTAGATTCTACCACATCAGTATGAATTTAGTTTCCACTTAAAATGTAGATGTTCACATATTTATGGGTGATTTAATTAATCACCTGATTACATCATCCATAAATATGTGAGCATCCTCTGAGTTTGGCTTTTTTGATGCTTTACTTTCTGATACAAAGTACGCCCTTGGTAAATGAGTGAATAAATCTAACTTGCCTTTATAACCAAGCTCTGACCTCTTCTTCTCTGATGTGTGTATGCATGCCCAGAGGCTGGGTCTTCTCCCTGCATCACACACACACACACACACACACACACACACACACAGTCACTCACCTCTACTTTTTCTCCACCAGGGACTCTGCTTCTACTACTGGGGCCTGTTTGATGGGCATGCAGGGGGCGGAGCTGCTGAGATGGCCTCCAGGCTCCTGCATCGTCACATTCGGGAGCAGCTAAAGGACCTCGTAGAGATACTCCAGGACCCCTTGCCACCTCCCCTCTGCCTCCCTTCCACCCCAGGGACCCCAAGTTCCTCAGATTCCTCTCACTTGGTTGGTCCTCAGTCTTGCTGGTTTTCACAGAAGGAAGTGACCCATGAGAGCTTGGTAGTGGGGGCCATTGAGAATGCCTTCCAGCTCATGGTGAGTGGGTGGCCCGGGCCAAGGGTCTGCTAGGTATATAGATACTCTGGTCAATGCTGTGTGGGAGTCAGATGGTCTGAGGGGGTGACCCTGAGAACCTATATCACCTTCGAGAGCTTGAGCAAAGCTTGGTTCAGAGGGGAAGAAGAACAGCATGCTCTGCCCATGTCTCCCCTGCTCCCCTCCAGCTTGGCTGGGCTGGTTTGCCTCTGCAGATGAGGGGGGTGGCTGTATGCCTGGGAACTCTTCCTCATCCACCCCCTTCCACCCTTCCTCACATGGCAGGATGAACAAATGGCCCGGGAGCGGCGTGGCCACCAAGTGGAGGGAGGATGCTGTGCCCTAGTTGTGGTCTACTTGCTAGGCAAGGTGTACGTGGCCAATGCAGGTGACAGCAGGTATGGGGGGAGCTTGGAAAATGACTACAGGGGGTCACACTCTGTGGGATGGGGAAACAGAAGAGTGAGGTGATGGGTCTTAAATCCAAAGGCAAGTGGGGCAGAAGGGATCTCAGACGTAAAGAAGGGCCTGGAATAGCCGCCAGGGGAGGAAAGATGGGAGCCTGCCTGGGTAAGGGGTTCTAAGGATCGCTATGGGGAAGGCTTGGTCTTTCTGGAAATCTCCACCAGGGGGCTGAGGAGAGCTAAGCCCCAACCTCTCCCTTCCCTGGGCAGAGCCATCATTGTCCGGAATGGTGAAATCATTCCAATGTCCCGGGAATTCACCCCAGAGACTGAGCGCCAGCGTCTTCAGCTGCTCGTAAGTGTGAACTAAACTCCTGACTCCTGTTCTTTGTTGAGTCTTGTGCCTGTACCCTAGGTCCTGAGGACTCCCCCACCTGCGCCACACAGACAGACAGCTCCTTAACGCCACGAGTGGGAGGAGTGTGGGGCTGAGCCGGTGGAAGCCTCAGCAGGAAGCAGCGTGGGCTGCTCAGCGCTCCCACGGTGGCCCCGGCTGAGGAAGGAAGTGGAGGCAGAGGTGGGGAGGGAACAGCAAAGGCCCCTGAGAGGCAGTGCGGTTTAGAGCTTTAAGCCCTGGCCCTGGGTGGAGCTGGACTGCCTGGGATTGAATCCTGGTTCGAGTACTTTGCTAATTGTGTGACTTTGGACAATTCCCTGAACTTGTTTCAGTAGTTCCTGCCTTAAGGGTTGTTGTGAGCAGTGAGTGAGTTAATATCTGTTAACACTAGGTAGTGTGTAGCACCTAGTAAACTCCGTTTAAGGGTCTGCCATAATTAAGATCATTTAAACACCAGGCTGTGCTGTAAGCCTAATAACCCCTGGCTTTCTGCTCTGTCTGGCCACTCCCAACCCTAGGGCTTCCTGAAACCAGAGCTGCTGGGTGGTGAATTCACCCACCTCGAGTTCCCCCGCAGGGTTCAGCCCAAAGAGCTGGGCCAGAGGATGCTATACCGGGACCAGAATATGACCGGCTGGTAACACTTCCCTCAAAGCTGGGCCCATTCCCATGGCAACGCAACCAGTCCCTGGCCAGCAGCAAGGTGGAATCTGGAGGCTTGGCCAGGCTGGGAGCTGGGGGGATGTGGCCCTTCTCAGGGGTTTATGTGAGGGGCGTGGCTCCTGGGGGAGAGGGGCTTTGATGCCTCAGTGATGCCTCCTCTACTCCCCCTTCCCCAGGGCCTACAAAAAGATCGAGGTGGAGGATCTCAGGTTTCCTCTGGTCTGTGGGGAGGGCAAAAAGGTAAACTCCATGACAGAGGTGGGAGAGGGCAGGAGGACCCGCCATGAGTTATCTAGGGAGGTGGAGGGCAGTGGGGGAGGACCCATGGGTTCAGCACCTGGGGGAGGGTTTTAGCAGCACTGCTGCCTCCTTTTCTTTAGGCTCGCGTGATGGCCACCATTGGGGTGACCCGAGGCTTAGGAGACCACAACCTCAAGGTCTGCAGCTCCAGCCTGCCCATCAAGCCCTTCCTCTCCTGCTTCCCAGAGGTGAGCTGTATGGTCTCCTCCTTAACCTCCCCTTCCCTCCTCCGGGGCTCTGGCTGGCTCTCACCCAGGTCTCTTATCTCCAAGCTCCCTGTTCACCCCCTTCCCCCACCAGGTGCAAGTGTACGACCTGACTCAGTATGAGCACTGCCCTGACGACGTGCTAGTCCTGGGAACAGATGGGCTGTGGGATGTTACCAGTGACTGTGAGGTAGCTGCCACGGTGGACAGGGTGCTGTCGACCTATGAGCCCAATGACCCCAGCAGGTAGGGGTTGAATGGCAGCGAGGTGTGACAGTGGGGAAGGATGGGGCAAAGGGAAGCGATGAGGGCCTGTGTATCTGTCTCCCTATGTACATGTCAGTACATGAATGTGCACATGTGCTCCTGGCAGGTACACAGCTCTGGCCCAAGCTCTAGTCCTGGGGGCCCGGGGCACCCCCCGGGACCGTGGCTGGCGTCTCCCCAACAACAAGCTGGGTTCCGGGGATGACATCTCAGTCTTCATCATCCCCCTGGGAGGGCCAGGCAGTTACTCCTGAGGGGCTCAGCCCCCGACCCTCCCACCAGCATCCTAACCTCTCCCTGCTTCACCTTCTCCCGGCCCAAATTCTGAAGTTGTCCCCCTGACCTTCTTTAGTGACCATTTAGCTAAAGAAGGGGGTGTCGGTTAGACCCAAAATTATAGCTACTGACAAATAAATCAGATGGATAAAATGTGTCTCTGTTTACTTTGGAAACCGAAAGGTAACGAGAGGCTCTTTGGGGTGGTAGAAGGTTCACCAGCAGGGCCCTAAAAGCGAAGTGTTCCCAGGTTCTGCCCTCTGCCCTTCCCACTCCACGTACTGTCTTCCATTCTGTGACTTCCTCCATCTGCTGGCATTGTCTGAGCCAGAACTTCCTGCCCAGACCTCTGCTGTCTCCAGGACAGCAGGGCATCCCTCAGGCACCTCAGCCCAACATACCTCAAACTGAAGTCCCTGTATTCCCAGCAGACATGTCCCTTCTGGCTCGTCATCTCAGTGGGCACCAATCAGCCGCTCACGTTGGAAGTTGGTCTTGAAATTGGTCCCCTTCGGCTCTTCATCAAGTTAATCACTAAGGATTTTTGAATATATGTATTTGAAATATTTCCTATTTGTCCACTTATTTGCACCCCTACTATCATGGTTCTTCACTGCGTCAACTCCCTAACTCATCTCCTACCTCTGTCTTCAGGCCACTCCCCTGCCTCCCCCAGCATACTGGGGACATAACAGAGTATCCCTTCTGCAGTGTGAATCTGAGTCGGCGATTCCCTTGACAGAGCATTTTAGTGGCTCCTTACTGCCACTCAGAAGGGCGCTCTTGAATGTGGCGTGCGAGGACCTTCGTGTTCTGGCCACTGTTTTCTCTGCCAGCCTCCTCTCTCACCACCACCACTCTCCTGGGGTTTCCTTTCCGTAATCCGGCCTGTGGCGGCTCCAACCCATTTAAAGTTTGCACATCACCTCAAACACGTCACCTGTCCTTCAGGGCTGCGTATCCCGCAGCGCGCGCATGCGCCCAGTACAGTGGCTGCCTCCTGTGTTATTACTGCCCGTGGTAGGGGCTGGTGTCGGGTAGCACTTATGAGCCAGGATTCTAGGGTCCCGCTGTTTGGGCTCTGGTGCCAGACCCAACACTAGCTCTGACACCTCTCTGAGCCTCAAGTTGCTTCTCAGTAAAATGGAGAAAAACGTACTGTCGCATAAGGTTGTCGTAAGGACAAAATTAGCTCGTGTGCGTAGAGCCAGGCCCAGGCAGTGAGGGTTCGGTAACTGCTAAGTTATCTTTACATTGTCTGAAGTTAGACTAAGTCCTTTGAAGGCAGAGATTGATCTGAAGTGAACACATAGCTCTCAGTTCACACTCGAGGCCTGGGGACCAAAGTGCTCTGGACCTTGGTCCTAGGTTTCCTGATATATCAAGTGTGTGGATTGCACTTCAGACCTTAAAAGTCTATGTGACTTCTAGCATTTGTTCAGCGAATATTCGGTGACAACCTCTAAGGTGCCACACGCTGCTAGACAGTGGGAAGGGACAGGTTGGAGGAGCAGAGGGGGCAGCAGAGAGAGATCACCAGCTTTAGAGCCAAACAAACCCCAATGGCTGATAAGATTTTATTATTAGAGGGAGGGGAAGGGAGGGAGAAAGAGAAACATCAATGTGAAAGAGAAATATCAGTCCGCTGCCTTCTGTACTGGCCCCAACTGGGGCCCCAACCCAAACCCAGGCAGGTGCCCTGAGGCGAATGGAACCAGCGACCTTTCACTTTGCCTGAAGATGCCCAACCAACTGAGCAACACTGGTCAGGGCAGTGTCTGAATTCTTGCTGTATTACATAGAAATCGCAAAAATTCGGGCAAGCCACTTAACTTCTCTGAACCTCAGTGTCTTACAGGCAAAGGGGGGCCGGTATACTTAACTCAAAGACCCGCGGGGAGTAGCGTACCCAGCACAAGCTAGTAAAACGTAGGTAGGCTTCCTCATTCCCCATCCACTCCCTCAGCCACATTATACGGGGAAGGCGATAGCATGTAGGTGTATACCCAAAGCCTTCATTCAGACCAGACCAAGTGTCCCTGACGGCACAGAAATACTACTCGGGTGGGAACTGAATTCCCAGCTGGGGATCTGGATTTCCAGGAGCGCCCTTTTGATGAGTAAGTAGGAATGGGACTCCTGGAAATTCCAGGTGGGGGAAAGGAAGGAAATGGGGAAGGGGAACGGTGGCCTCAGTCTCAAAGTTTCTGAAAATGTCTCAGGCCTGGGGGATGATACTGGGCTGTACTGGCTCCGCAACGCTTCCAGGAGCAGAGGGTGGGCCTTTCTGCAGGCCCCTCTTCGGGCGCCCCGGAGGCCGCCGTCTCCCAGTCCCGCCTCCCGGGAGGTCCCAGGTGGCGGAGGCGCCGGCGGCCAGGCGGCCACGGGAGGGCAGCAGCGGCCCTTTCCAGACCCCACCCCGAGCGCCTCTCAACTTTCCCGACGCCGGTCCGCCCCTGGGGCCTGGGAAGCGGAGCAGAGGGGAGCCCTCGGGGGGCCGCCTCACCCCGCCGCCCACTCCTCCCCAGTCCAAGCATCTCCCCCGAGCCCGGGCCACCGGCGGGGACGACCATCGGTGCGGTGGCCCCGGGCCCGGACGGTGGACGGGAGGAGCCCGGGCTCGCCCCTCCTTTGCCGGGCCCGCCCCTCCCCTCCCCTCCGCAGGCTGGAGGAGGGCGGGGCGCGGCCCTCGGGTCAGTCTCTGCCTCCGGCACCGGCCGCGCAGCTGTGGGCGGCCGAGCGGAAGGTACCGTGGGCCCGGGGCTGGGGGTGCGGGGCGTCCCGGAGCTCGTCCCCGGGAGAGCACTCTCCCCTTCTCCGCTCGGCCGGAGCTCGGGGCGCCGGCTGGGGAGGGGCCTGGGGCCCGAGTGCCGGCCGCCTTCCCTCCGCTAGAACGCGGCGTCTGGGCTGTGCGGGGGTCCGGCCGGCCCGGCCCTGCCTGGGCTACAGCCAGGGCCCCTGGGAACTGCCCCGCCGGGCCCGTCCCTCCCCGTGTCCGAGCCGGAGTCCTTTCCCTGCCCCTCCCGGCTTTCCAGAGCCTGCCCCGCCGGGCCAGGGGACAACTTGGGGCTCCGCGAGAGAGCCCCAGCGCAGGCCGGGCGGTTCCGGGGTCGGGCGGCCGGAGGCGGACCTGGTGTGGGTCCGGGCCGAGGCCGGGTGGACGTAGGATTTTCTCCAGGCGGGGCCGGGGGAATGGCGGGATTCGGGGCGGGGTGTGACCGGTGGGGGCTGCCACTGCTCGGCGGGGTCTGGACACCGCCCTAGACGGTTCCTGGAGCCCGCCTGGGGTGGGAGGTGGGGGAGATTAGTAAGGATCCAGCTCCTCGTGTGTGTGTGTGTGTGTGTGTAAGGTGTAAGGACCCCCTTCCTTCCAGCCCTCTCCCTCACACTCCCCTACTGGTTTGGACTGGGAGACCCCAGGCTGAGTCCTGGTTTTCAAGTTGAGGAGGCGGCATCTGATTCCTTCAGGGTGGTTGGCAGGGAACACCCGGGGCCCCTGGGTCATCTGGAAGTGAAGAGAATGCTCCAGGAGAGGGTGGATGTGTCTTGTCTCAGAGAAGGCCCCAGGAGTTCCAGGCTCCATTCCAGGCGCAGGGTGGGGTTTGATTGCCCCCTTAGGGTCTGCGGGGCAATTTCCTTGCGGCTGCTTCTCTCGGGGAGCTGTTGCCATTGCCATCTTGGCCTTTGGCCCAAGAGTCCTGGCCTGGGCCAGCTGCCCTTCTGGCCCAACCAGAGCCAGAAGGCGCTTCAGGCCACTTTGTATGCCCCTGTCCCACTGCCTGCTGCCACCTAAACTGCCCTGCTGGGGGAGGGCAGTGGCACACCGAGGCCTAAGCAACTGGTGATTGTCCTCCATCAACACTGGGCATCCCATGCTGGGGCTATTACCCCAGCCTGTTTCCACACAGCTGGATCAAAGGAATTAGTGGGAGGGAGGGGACAGGGGTGGGAGGGAGTTGGTCACCTGGGTTGAATTTCCAGGAAGCCCCCTTTTTGAAGGATGGTTTCCATATTTGCAGGGGATCTACTAGCATGGTAAATGCCTTCTTGCCTGTCTTTTGGGGTATCAGGGAGAGTCCCTTTTGAGTTGGAGAATGTGGCTGTGTACTTTCAACTCCTATAAACTCTCTGACTCATATCTACTTCCCCTCATTCTAGCATGTGTGTGCGGGGTTGCAGGGGGGAGGCCCCCCAGACCCCAGGGTTACAAGAGAACAGGCCTTGGGCTGGGGAATACTGGCTTCCCACAGGGCAGACCGAGAGAGGGGTGTGAGGTGGTGGTGGTGTGGGGAGAAAAGTTCAGCCCAGTTTGACGGGATGTGGGACTGAGAGAAAAAGCCAGGTTTTGGGCAGAGATCAGATTACCTTCCCCTTCTTTCTTAACTACTCCTTGCCTGTTGGGTCCTGGGACCGGCTCTCATTTGTCTCCTTTTGGGGGGCTCCTCCCAGCAGCCTTCCCAATAGTCTCAACTTCATCTGGACCCCCCTCCCCTCTCTTCCTCCAGGCCTAGCGCCTGGGAGCTCCAGCCGGCTGGAGGTCAGCTCCTTTCCCCTGGGACGGAGGAATGAGGCTCAGCTCACAGGCAGGGGGGCCGGGAAGGTGTGATGAGCTGTGCAGATGCGCTCTGGTTGTGTTGGGGGTGGGGGACGTGGAAACCCCGGGAAGCTGACTCCTTGCCCTGAGTCACTGGGAGGGGTGCGCAGGGCCTTGGGTGAGCGAGCTGGACAGAGGGGAGCAAGGGGCTGTTCCACGGAGTGGGTGGAGGTGACTCCCTAGTGGGTTATTCTGTCGCTCTGCTTGGTGGATGTGTGGCTCCCTACAGTGTGGTCATTGTCCCCTGCCTGAGGCTGAGTGACCCAGTGTTGCTGCCAGGCCCAGGAGAAGGGGGGGAGGAAGGCAGGCTGCCCGAATGTGGGCTGTGGGCAGTGCGGGGACTGAGCCTCCTTTGTGTGACTCGGGGCTTTGGGAACCGGGATGGGGTGGGCCAGGGAAGCCTGCTGGCTGCTGCTGCTGCCCTCTGTCTGGGTTTCCCTCCCTCGGCTCTTTCCCACCTCTGGGATGATTCGTAGAAAAGGCAACAGACTCGAGTCACATAGCCCTGCTTTGAATGCGGTGCCTGCATGACTCTGCTGAATACGTGTGTGAGCCCCTTTCCTAATTTGTGCAAATAGGAAGCTCTCCGTTTCCTTTCCAGGCTTCTGGGACTGAGGGAGGTGCCTTTTGTCAAGATGCCCAACAGTGTCTCTTACCCACCTACCCCATGGTAGCCCGTCCTTCTGGCCTGTGGCCTTAGAGAGGGACTTCTCATTTGTGACAGGGCAGGCATGACTTGTGCTGGGTGAAGGACAGGACAATGTGTTCTAGATTGGACCTTAGTGATTATTACATTTTAAAAGTGTCAAAATCCTGGTGACCAATGAAGCCTGACTGGAAACCCTGCTATGTAGAGCAGGTAAAGGCTGCCTCTTCTGGGCGTGTCCCTGAACACCCCACTATGTGCTGGGGGGGGGTCCCACAGTTGATGAGCAGATTAGGTCAGTTCTCATGTTGTGTGGCTCCCAAGGGGCTGGTTGTTCTCGCTTCCACTTCAGTGTTCCAACCCACGGGAGAACCTCACCCTGAGATAAGGAATTTCAAGCTCAGGTGCCTGAACAATTGGTTCTTGGCAAGAACATGCCTGAGCAAGACCCCTTCTGTCCCTTTGCTGGGTGCCTCGGTTTCCAGGGAGGTCTTGGGGGGCCCAGAGAAATGTTTTTGGACTTATTAGGCTTCTCCCCCAATCCCCACTGCCTTTTCTCTGCCAGCCCCAGCCATGGCTGCCATCCGGAAGAAGCTGGTGATTGTGGGGGATGGGGCCTGTGGGAAGACCTGTCTCCTCATCGTCTTCAGCAAGGACCAGTTCCCAGAGGTCTACGTCCCTACTGTCTTTGAGAACTACATCGCAGACATAGAGGTGGATGGCAAGCAGGTGAAGGCATAGCCCCTTCCCATGTCACCTGGGACCCCGCCCCGACACTGTGGACCCAGGACGTCCTCCTTCACCACCCATTCCCTTGCTCCACTCTCCCTGCTGTTGCCAGTGAAAGTCAGGAAGTAAAGCCAGTCAGGAAATCTAAATGCACCTGGTTCTCTACACAGTGACCCCTTTGCCTGTAAGCGCCTCCAACTGCAAAATGGGGGTAATGACAAGGCCTGCTTCAACGGGTTTCTGTGAGGTTTAAATAAAATAGTGGTGTTCACAAACTTCCCAAAGATCAAGCACTGATGTCTCAGGATTTAAAAAACCCTAATTTGTGCTGGCTGGCAGTGATTCGCACTACTTCTGGCACACGGCAGGTGCTCGGTAGCTGTTTAGTGAGCCTCGAAAACTAGTGGCCTCACTGAGAACCTCTGGGTGTTAGGGTGGTGGGGGAGTGACTGGGCCCTCAGGCTAGCCACTCACCAGTCCTGTACGTCAGGTGGAGCTGGCCCTGTGGGACACAGCGGGGCAGGAAGACTATGATCGCCTGCGGCCTCTCTCCTACCCGGACACTGACGTCATCCTCATGTGCTTCTCCATCGACAGCCCGGACAGCCTGGGTGAGGGCGCTGGAGGGAGGGTACCAAGCCCCCTGGAATCAGCCAACCTGAGGTAGCTCTTGCCTTGGCTCATCTCAGCCTTCTCCGGAGGCCAAGGCCGTGGGAAGGGGTGCTGGGGGCTGTCAGCTTCCCTCACCATGGGAACTCTGGCCCCGGGAGGGCTAGGGAAGGGACTGTCATGCTGAATACCCTGTAAGCCTCTGTGGTGGGGAGACCAGGGGCTTGGTGGGGGTTGCTCTAGGCCGAAGGGAGGCACCAACACCTGTGGGGACTTGTCTGTGCAGAAAACATTCCTGAGAAGTGGACTCCGGAGGTGAAGCACTTTTGCCCCAACGTGCCCATCATCCTCGTGGGCAATAAGAAAGACCTGAGGCAAGACGAACATACCCGGAGGGAGCTGGCCAAGATGAAGCAGGTGGGTTGGGCTGCCAGGCTGGGGGGAAAGGGAGCCTTCTCTCCCGAGGACTGCCTGCTGGAGGGAGACCCTGGTGTCCCACCGCCCACCCTGGTGAGGGGGAACCAGAAGGGCCCTTAATGTCTGATCCAGTGTCTGATCCGGACATCAGAATGAAATGACTTGTCCGAAGTCACTTGGCATTCCATGTCTTTGTCTGGGGTGGGAGCTATTAAGATGAAGAAAATCCATAAGTGGACTGGAAGGCCTAGAGTGAGGGAGCCGGCTTAGCGGGGGATCTGGTCATTGGTTCCCTAGCCAGAGGATTACTTTTTTAGAGAAAGCTGCCAAAATACAGCGTATGGACTCTCCTGAGGATGATTAAGCCAGGGTTTTAAACTGGGGACAGATGTGGTGAGGTCTGTGTGTCAGAAACATCACTCTGGCAGCCACACAGCAAGGCTGTGAAGTGAGACCGTGCACCAAAAGGTCGGGTTCAGCCCCTGGTCGGGAGGCATATGGGAGGCAACTGATTGACGTTTCTGTCTCCCCCTCAGATCAGTATAAACATTACCTTGGGTGAGGATAAAAAAAAAAGAAAGGAGAATGGAGGCAGGGAGGTCAGTGAGGAGGTGCTAGGCACCTATTCAGGTGAGAGAAGGGTTCACCATGGGGCTGGGCCTTGGGTGCTGGCAGGGTTAGGGCTGGAGATGTTTCTTCTGGTCACTGCACTTCTGGGGGTGGCAGTGAGATGCGCCTCCCCACCGGCTCCCTTTGCCTTCTCCCCTCGCCCCCCAGGAGCCCGTTCGGTCGGAGGAAGGCCGGGACATGGCCAACAGGATCAGTGCCTTTGGCTACCTCGAGTGCTCGGCCAAGACCAAGGAAGGGGTGCGGGAGGTCTTCGAGATGGCCACTCGGGCTGGCCTCCAGGTCCGCAAGAATAAGCGCCGGAGGGGCTGCCCCATTCTCTGAGGTCTCCCAGGCCTCCTCTCCTCCCGCACCTCGAGTCCCTTCACAGGGGTGCAGAAACACCCCTCGGCCCCACCCTCTTAGGGCTTCATGCTGAAGGTCCCCTTTTCCAGCTCCCTCTAGCCCAGGACTGCATCAGTTTCCCAAGGCACCCGCCACCCCCCCACCCCCCCAGCGCTCTGGGAGCTTAGGGCCATGTCCCGCCCTACCAGAGCAGAGTTCTGCTGCTGCCTGGGTCCAGGGGCGGGGACCGGGGTGGGGCTCTTGATCCCTTTGGCCTTTCCCAGAGGATCATAACAACACACCAGCACTTTATGCGCTTCTGGCTCACAGAAGCAGAAAGGAGTCTGGGGTAGGGGATTTGGAGGGTGGAGCCCAGAGCCCTGGGCCCCAGCTGTCTCTGCTTTGGGCAGGGGCCTTGTCTCTGGCTGTACCTGGTGGGGGGCATGAATAAAAAGGCCACAGGCTTCCACATGTGTACGGCAGCTTCCTGTCTTTTTCTCCTCGTCCCTGTCTTGGCCTCCAGCCTGTAGTCCTGTCTCGCACCAGGCCGCCCCCAACCCGTTTGCAAAGACAGGACTCTAGGCAGGCAGGGTGGAGTGTAGCAGCAGAGGATGAGGTCATGCCTGGCTCTGGGCCTTGGAGGCGGGCAAGGGGAGTGGTCTGGAGCAGGGGCTAAACTTAGAAGCCTGTGGGTGGCTTCCCTGCCCCCTCCCACTGGGTTTCCTCTCTAGGGGGAAGGGTATGGCCTTGGGTAGTGTCCCATCTTCCCCTCTGGGGTCAGCTTGGGGGCTCTGGAAGCAGGGGCCAGGCCAAGAAGACATGGACGCTTTTGCATAGAACAAGATTGTTTTTCAGAATTTTTCTGCTTCCCCTGCCTTTGTCAGTAGCTCTTGATCTATCCTTCTCTCCCACAGGGGAGGGGGTGGGATGTTTTGGATTGTAAACTCCCTCCCCCAGCTTTCCTGTCCCTTAGAGGGGCAGCTAGGCTGGGTTCTGGTTTGGGGTCGAGGGGTAGGTAAGGCTTAGCTGGTGTGCAAAGGCTGGAAGCCAGCTGTGTCTCTTCAGAGCTCATTTCTCCACTCTGGCTCCACTTGCAGGGGCAGGTCGCCTTCACCCTCCAGGTCCTGGGAGAGGTAGTTGTGACTTTGAGGCCCTAAGAGTGAGAGGAAGGGAGCTGTCTTCCTTACCTGCGCCCCCAGCACTGGCCCGGACCTGGCCGGCCTGGGGCCCAGCCATACCTGAGGTAGAGGAGCTGAGCTTGCTCAGATCTTTGAGTAAGTTCTGTCCTTGCTCCATTTCCAGTGTGGCAGGGAAGGGGCACCCGGTATAGCCCCCCTTTTCTTTACAGAAGTCCAGGAACCTGTGTGTGTGGGGGGGGACAGGGACACTCACAGTGTGCCTGGCCGAGGCACACCAGCAGAGGCTGGAGGCTAAGTCTTGGTCCCGCCACATCAGCCAGTGCCTTTGCACAAGCTGTTTAACCTCTGAGTGCCAGGCGACTTAAATGGGGCTGCTGTGAAGACGGACAGGTCTGAGGATGGACTGAGCCACCAGGAGGCACCTACAAAGATACAGCTGCCCTGAGCTGGGGGCTGTGGCTGCCAAGAGGGATAACGGGGTGGGGATGCTCACGCCTTCCAGTCGGGATCATGGCCCAGGAGGAGTGGGTTGCCCACCACAATGAGCAAAGCCTTGGCCCGGGTCACAGCCACGTTGAACCTCTGGAAGGAAGGAGTAGTGCCGTCACTGGAGAGAAGAGCCCTAAGGAAGGAAGGATTCCTGCCCCCTGGCAGAATCCAGCCCACAAACCTTGGGGTTCTTGAGGAAACCCAGGCTGAAGTCCAGGTCCAACTGCACAAAGCTCTGGCTGCTCCGCACGGTGGAGATGATGATGACGTTGCGCTCTTGGCCTTGGAACTCTTCCACGGAGCCCACCTGGAGGGGAGGGCAGTGCCTGAGCCCAGGCCGGGGGAGCCCAGAGGGACAAGCCCTGCCTCAGGGAACTTGAGGTCCAAGGTGGGAGTGGAGAAGTCTCCGGGCAGTTGTCACGGGGGAGTGAGCCAGTGTCCTCATGGGCAGGAGAAGGGACAGGAGGGCAGCGTGGAAGCTGCTCCAGTGAACGGGATGGGGGTTGCAGAGTGTTCCGAGTCAAGAAAACACTCAGCAGTGTTTTTCCTGAAGATACTCACTAAGTACTTGTTAAAAATACATTGTACAACCCAGATCTCCCGAATCAGAATTTCCAGGGGAGAGGCCCCTGAATCTGAGAGCGCCAGTTTTCAATCCCAGCTGCACACGAGGTCACCCGAGGAGCTGGGAGCAATCTGGATGCCCTGGCTCTGCCCTCAGATCGCTGTGTTAATTGGCTGGGTGGGGCCCTGGCACGGGCAGTGCCAGACGCTGTCCAGGCGATTGTTATCTGCAGCCAATGTTGAGAAACACCACTGAGAGCGAAGCTACTGTCCCAGAGGGCAGGAGAGGGCAGCAGGACACTATCACATGACGTGCCCGGCAGGCCGGCCGGGCAGTTGGACTTTGTCCTCAGGGCTGAGGCCTCCAACCAGCCTGACCATAAGAAGGGCGTGGGGCTGCTTGCTCAACAGGCAGGCATGCTGGTCCCGTCCGGAACCACAGGTCAGGATCTTCAGAAGTGAGAGGCTTGGTGGAGGATCCCAGCTGGGGGAGTGAGGAGGGCACTGGAGCATCAGGACAAGAGCCCAAGGAGGTCCCTGGACTGGACATGGGGAAGTGAGGGCACAGTAGGCAGAGAGTGGAAGTGAAACAGTGGTCCCTATCACCTTCAAGTCCTTGATGTCATCCAGTCCCCGAAGCTTCTTGTCAAGTCTGGTGATGCATTCCCGGATTTTTTCCACCTGGAAGAGGGGGACAGGTACCCTTCTCTCATCCCATTACCCCAGTGCCTGAGGGGGTCAGGCAGGCAGGAAGCCAGGGAGCTGGGAGGCAAAGAGGGAGGGCAGCGGACCTCCGAGCTTCCCAGATATGGGGCCAGCACAGGCCTGAGCTCCTGGAGCCTGTACCTAGTGCTCTGGCTATGAACGAGGTGCCATCTGGGAGGCGGGGGCAGGGGTGGGGAAGTGTTCTACCCTTGATGCCGACTGAGAGCCTAACCTGCTTCCGGTATGGTGAGATGACGCCCACATGTCGGGGGCTCAGGTGGCCTTTGCCTTTCTTAGATGAGGTCAGGAGCTGCTTCAGGTAGTCGGTCACTTTGGCAGCCTCTTCAGGGTTGAAGAAGGACGGGCTATTGCCCTCACGCTCATCCTTGCCCATTACACCATGAAAGATGACGGGAAAGCCCTGGACACAGTCAAGGGAAACCCTCAGCCACACAACCCTGGCCCCCTTTCCCTCACCCGCCAACTCTTCCAGGCAATGTGGGCTCCCAGGCCAAGGTGATGAAGAGACAGGCCATGGCTTCCACTCAGAGCCTCCCCCCTTGCACCTTCAACAGGAGGGAAGGTGGGGTGCACGGGTGGGAGCCCCTCACCGGTTGAGGCAGACCATCCCAGTGGCAGAAGCGTTCCCGGTCCATAACGTTGGCACGGGCCAGTAGCTCCCCTTCGTAGTAGAGCCGGTTAGGAATGTCCAGGATGGTGGGGTGAGACCTGGGAGGCAGCAGGAGGAAGGGGGAGCAAGACCAGGGGTGGACTCCTCCTGCCTTCGCCCTCAGGGACCCTGCCCCACCTGCCCCACTTGCAGTGGGCCCACACATAGCCCCCCCCCGGGCACAGTAGGCCCGTTCATCTACAATGTCTGCTGCTAGGACTGGAAGCCAAGAAAACAGCCACCTGTGCTTCTGGAGAGGACCCAGTCCATGGATTTCAGATCAGCCAAATTTAAAAGAAAACAAGCCATCAGAAACCCATTCTCAGGTTTCAATGTTGAGAAAAGAACAACATAAGCACAAGGATCATCTCCTGGCACCAATATTTGGTGAGCGAATGTGTAAAGCCCACAGACAAGCAGGACCAGGACAACGGCTAGCGCAGACTGAACTCTCTGAGGCCTCCTCTAGGGAATTAGGGACTTGGGCTGCACCTGAGCATCTCAGATGCATGAACTTGCTAAAAGGAAGGCCAGTTCTATAAATAACAGTGAGGCTAATGGAAAACCACATTGTCCCTATTTTTCCTCATTTCTCCTTGGATTGCCCCGAAACTTCATCTGGGACCCGCACCAGACACATCCCAGTGTCTGGGAGCTAGTGGCCCTGCCTTCTCACACAGGTAAGCACACCGTTCTAGGGGAGAGCCACTTGCTAAGCTGCACAGCCAAGGAGGAGCAGTGATGGGGCTGGAGAGGAGATCTCTGGCCTGGCTTACAGCCCTTCTGCAGGATGGAGCCGCCAGCAGGCCTGCACAGGGTGTGGAGGCAGGCGGTCTTGGGAGCGGGGAGGGGCATGATACCTGTAGTTGCACAGCAGCTTGGTTATGAACTGGGGGTTATAGCCATTGGTGCCCTTCTTATACAAGGGGTTGTGGGCGAGCAGCCGCTCCAGCAGCGAGTGCCGCAGCCCATGCTTCTGGGCCAGTGGGGAACGCAGCACGGGCCCCAGCTGCCGAGGGTCTCCCGCCAGCACCAGCTGCCCTCCCGGATCCTCTGATGATTGCTTGACTTCCATCAGCCCTGGGAAGCAAGGTAGTGTGGGGAAGCGTGGTGAGTGGTGGGGCCTCCCCAGCCCTACGTAGGGTGGTGCCTCCGAAGCCCACCCCGAGCCCCTCACCTGCTATGGCCACCAGGCTCTCGGGCTCCATGCACTGGCCGGCCTCATCGATGAAGACGTGTGTGAAGTGGCTGATGGGGAACTGGGCCGAGACCAATCTGGGAGGTGCCAGTCCAGGCCGAGGTCAGCCCTGGGCACCGGACCACCACACCTGAATGCTCAGCCCACTCCCCAGCCTGTGACCTCTTTGCTTATATGCACACATGATTAACAACCACATGCGTGTGCACACACGCACTACCTGCTGGCAGTGATGAGGGTGGTGATTATGACTCGATACTCCTGCAGCTTCTTCTTAGAGGGAAACACGTACTCCCCCTTAGTGGCATCCCAGTTACAGCAGGGCTGTGGGTGTGAAGGGAGAGGGGAGTCAGCTTGGCGCCCCTCCTCGTTCACCCTCACTCTGGCTCTGGGTCCCCAGGCAGTTTTATTCATCTCTCACTTCACACACAGGGGAACTAAAGGCCAGAGAGGGGTCCTGACCCAGCAAGGTCACACAGTGGGCCTCAGAATCCAGGTCTTCCAGGGTTCCTGCCTCAATGTCTACCCTGAGCGCCTCCCAGCACCCTCCATGTCTTGGCTTCCTGCACTTCCCTAGGTACCTTGATGTCTTCGGGCACCATGCGGATGTCCCTGCTTGGGGCCAGGAGGCGGTAGATAGAGCTGGAGAGGTGGGGCCGGAGTCGCTGACAGAGGAGGTCAGCCCCTGAGTTGGATGGAGCGCATGCCAGGATGTTGGCCTGGGGCAAATGCTTCACCACCTGAGGGAGAGGGATAAGCAGTGTGGGAGGCAGCTTCCAGGTGGGGGGTGGAGACTCAGTCCTGACCATGACGCAGGCTGGTGCAGTGTGACATTTACCTCCCAAAGCTGAGGGAGATAGTGACACAAAAGGCAAGTTCTGACCCCCAGGCCCTCTGCTAGTCCAAACAGCCCTCTCTTTACTGCTGGACTGAAACGTGAACGGTGACTCCAAGAGCTATGTGGTATGCCACCTCCGCAACAATGCTCAGCTGCCACCGCGACCCGTGACACCAACTTGGGCATTTGGGAAGCTGGAGGGAACCAGAACCTGGGGACCACTGCTCAGTCCTGGGGAGCCCGAGTGGAGACTCCAGGTCTTTACTCAGGCCCCACCTGCTTGATGGCTTCTACTACGGTGACAGTCTTGCCAGTCCCTGGAGGCCCAAAGATGATGTAGGGGGCCGGACGGCTGGTGCCCGAGACGATAGATTTCACCGCCTGGAGCTGCTCTGGGTTCGACTCAAGATTGCGATCATACAGCCTGCAGAAGGGCGGGGAACATGAAGTCATCCAGTGTCCCAGAGGCCTCCCCAACTCCAGGCTCTAGGCCCACACTCCAAGTAGCCCAGAGCCCCCGGCCCACAATCTCACTGGAGCGTCACTTCTGAGGACAGCAGCGGGACCCCGTGGGAGGCCTTAGGAAAGAGCATGGGCCACAGCACGTGGCGTCTTGTCAGCTCCAAGGCACGATGCTGTGCCTGCAGGGGCTGGCGGTTGAAGGTGAACTTCACTTTGAAGGTCAGCCCGTCCACAAAGCGGTTCAGGAGGCTTTGAGAAGGGAGACAGGGAAGAGTTCCAGTTAGGAGGGTGATCAATAAAAGGCCAGGACTCTCCACCTACCTCGACTCCACTCCCACTGTCCAAGACCTCCGTCAATCCCTGAGGAGAGGAGCTGCTGAGGCATCTCAGGGTCCCCCTGGAGAAAGGCCTCCTGTCCTGTCCCTGGGGTCCCACTCATCTCAGGGAGAAGAACCCATTCTCCCCTGGCCTGAGAGAGGTGTCTGTAGACCCTTCCAGCAGCTCAGGGTTTCCCACACCCACCTCGTGGAAAAGCTCAGCTTGACACGATCCAATTCCACCCTGTGCACAAAGCCCTTGTAGGTGACAGAGTTATTCTGGTGAGCCTCGGAGGACAAAAGGGCAAACAGGTGGTCTCCCCGGAGCACCGAGGGGCGGCTCTCGGCCACCCCAGGAACCTATGGGGTTTGAACACAAGCAAGATTCTATCACAGGGAGGCCCGCCGGAGGGCCCCCTTCCATCCCAAGACTCAGGATCTTTGGCCCTTTCTTCTCCAACCAAAAAGCAGAGGAGTCAGGAGACAAGGGAAGAAAGAAGTCTGTTCAAGCTGCTCAGAGATGCTAAGCACAGGGATCCCAGAAACCCTCCAACGCATGATCCCAGGACTTGGGAGCAGCTTTCCAGCCTGTCCAGTTGCCATCTTGGCCAGCTCAGTTCCTACTGTGCCTTTAAAATCTGGTTTAAAACTCAGTTACTGCTTCTCACGAGGTCCCTTGCTCAGTACCTAGGTGCGGGAATCCATTCTCACGTAATTCTGGGCTTCTGTGGGCACATTTGACATCTGAGAGGTGGAAAGGGCTCTGAGATCTAGGCCAGCTCTGTGCTTTTCAGATAAGGGAATGAAGGCAAGGGACTTGCCCAAGGCCACACGGCTGGTGGCAGCAAAGTCTGGACTGCAACCCAGGTCCTCCCACTGCCCTGCTCTGACACTCTTTTGGGGCACAGGACACCCACTCTGCCCCTTGCTGAGCCCTCTGGGGCACGAACAACTTTGCCCTTCCTCTCGTCCTGCCCTGCCAGCAGGAGTGGTGTTCTGCTTCCAGCCTGTGGGCTGAGCCCACCTCCCAGCCCCGGATTCCAGCTCTGACCTCCAGCGTGAGCAGCTTGGGGCTCTGGTTGATGAGGTCCAAAGTCATGGGCACCGACTCCAGGTCATAGTGCCGGATGTCATACTCCATCTGCAGCTCCTCCAGGTGCAGCAGCAGCCGGAACTTCGTCTCGTAGTTTGTGTGCTTCAGGGCTGTCTCTAGCTGGGCCCTGGCAGTGACAGTGTGGGGGTGGGGCATCAGGGTGGGCCAGGAGGACGGGTCAGGCAACCCCCAGGGCCCAGGGGAATCCACCCTCTCCCGATGCGGCTCTAGGACTACGAAAGCATCTGGAATCAGAGAAGACTAGAAGGGCCTCAAAGAAGGGAACTCTGGCTCTCCCTCCAGTGCTGCTGCCCCTCATCTCATACCTGAGTGGGCACTGCATCCTAGTGACCAAGATCCTCCTAGGACCCCTACCCTCACCTCATTCACATGTCACCCTCTCCCAGAGGCCGGGACTGACCATCACTTCAAAATAGGGTGGCCCACCCCCTTACCCAGCGTTAGTCTCAGCTGAGCTTTGTTCAGTTCTTCACAGCACTCATCACTCCATTAAAATCATAAGATAAACGTTCTTTATAGGAAATTTTAAGATAAATGTTCTTTTGAGAAATTTAAAGAGAAATATTCATTTTCCTCCAGTAGCGTGGGCAAGGCCCTCACGTGACTAATTCACCGGGAACAGTGCCCGGGCGAGCAGTATGCGCTGAGATCATGAATGGGTGGAGCATGAGAGGCTGAGGACAGAGGTATGGGGCGTGGGAAGAAGCCAGTGGGGCACCGACGTGGAGAGTGGAGAGCACGAGGGGTGCGGAGGGCTGGCACTTACTTGATTTCAGCGATCTTCTTTGGGGCGGTGAAGATATTTGTTCCCTGAATTTGGGGGAGCAGCTGCCGAAGCTGGGTGGGGGGGTTGTACTTCCCCAGGGGCAAAGTAAGCTCCAGGTCATAGCCCCTTGTGCTGCAGGAGTAGGGGGAGAAAAGTTGTCACTAACCCCAAGACCCCCCACTTCAGAGATGTGGGGAGGGCCCCGCTCTGGGGGATGCAGGAATCCTACCCAATGCCATTGCTGAAGGGGTCAGCATCCTTCACCCAAGGAGGTAGCATTCACTCCCTCCTGAGGCTGCTCACCCCAAGGGTGGACCCTTCATTCTCAGTTCTTGGAAAGGTATGATACTTGGAAGCATTTAAAAATATATATAATAATAATAATAAAATAAAAAGAAATAAAAAATATGTAATACATACATATGTATATAACAATACATATTCATTAGAGAAAAATCAGAAAATAGGTAATAGCCCTGGCTGGTGTGGCTCAGTGGATGGAGCGCCGGCCTGCGGACCAAAAAGTTGCTGGTTTGGTTCCTGGTCAAGGCACATGCCTGGGTTGTGGGCCAGGTCCCCAGTTGGGGGCGTACAAGAGGCAACTGACTGAACACCATTGTTTCTCTCCCTCTCTTTCTCCCTCCTTTTCCCTCTCTCTAAAAATAAATAAATAAAATCTTTAAAAAAAGGTTAGAAAACAACATTCTCACCATAACCCATGGTAACTTTTGGGTATATAGCCATCCAGACTTTTCTCTTTGCTAATTTGTATTATACACACAGATTTTTAATAAAAAGAGCACAGTGGTCTACAGTTTGCTTTTATAGCTCAGTATTTTGTAAACACCTAGACATGTCAAAGAGAGCTGTCACCCTGGCTGGTGTGACTCAGTGGATGGAGCACCAACCTGCAAACCACATGGTCACCAGTTCTATTCCTAGTCAGGGCACATGCCTGGGTTGCAGGCCAGGTCCCCAGTAGGGGGTACACAAGAGGTAACACACATTGATGTTTCTCTCCCTCTCTTTCTCCCTCCCTTCCCCTCTCTCTAAAAATAAATAAATAGGGGGTGTTCTGTTTTGCCACATGGCTTAGGAAGCAGGAGAGACTTTGCCTGGAAGAAAAGGAGTGAAAGGCCTCTTGCTGGTGGGCCATGAGAAGGTGCCACGTGGGTTTGCATTAACTGGAGATCGCAGCGGCAATACCGCTGATGGTACCAGAAACCTGAGCCACAGACTTCTACTTCTTTCCCTGAGATGTGGCACCCCGGACTGGGCAGAGGGGGAAGGAAGGACTATGCGTCTGTGGGTATTCTGAAGGACTTTAGTATTTTAATGAAGACATTAAGTCATTACTCTAAGTCTGTATAACTTTTTAAATAAATAATTCCTTTCCTTTTCACCAAAAAATAAAAAATAAAAAATAAAATCTTTAAAAAAAGTCAAAAAGAAAAAAAAGAGATATCTACACAAACTCCATGATTCCATTCACCTGAAATGCTCAGAAAAAGGAAATGTATGGAGACGGGAAGCAGGGCAGTGGTCACCCTGGGCTGGGAGGGAATGGGGTGTGAAAGGGGTGAGAGGCAACGGGGATGGGTTCCTTTTTGGGACAACGAAATGTCCTAAACCAGACCATGGTGACGGAGGCACACATCTGTGAACATGGTGAAAACCAGTGAGCTGGGTGAATTGTACGGTATAAACACAGCTGTTAGGGAGAGAGATGTCTACGTGGGAGCAGCCTGATAATCCACCACAGGGTGGAAAAGCCTCGATTTTTTTCCACGCTGTCTTCCTATCTGCAACCTTCTCCCTGGACAGAAAAGGACCCTGAGGCCTGGAGGAGTGAAGACCTCACAGTCAGGAAAGGGGGTCTTTGCTTCCCCCAGCTTCGTGCCCTTCCCACGGGTCCACACCGTCCCATCGGGGCACCCCCAGCCTGGCCAGGGCTGGAGGGAGAGCTTACCGGTCAGGTCTCTGTCCTTCCTCGACCCGGGTGGTAGTGACAGGGTTTCCAGTGACCCGGGTCTGCCTGTAGGGAGTCGTGGGCTTCAGTTGTGCGGCCAGGGGACTGTGGGCGACGGCAGCCAAGAAGCGAGCGATGTAGAAAGTGCCAGCTTTTTCTGACCCTGGCTCCTCAGGTCCCAGCAGCTCCCAGAGCACCGTGGCGGGGAAGTAGCCCACAAAGTTGGTCTGGCAGTGGACATGGAGTTCATAGCACTCACCTGGGGGAGGGGGCCTGAGTGAGTGGGAGTGGGGTAGGAGAGGAGTCCCCAGGCACTACCCTTGTCCTGGACACGCCCCCAGAGAGCCCCATCCCCAGCAGGAGCCCACAGGACAGCAACCGCGTGGTTCCAGAAGCACCAGCCCTCCCTTGGGCAAGCCCCTGTCCACCACAGGCTCCTTCCATTGGAAACCCACTCACCGGGGCCCAGTGAGCAGGGCAGCTCCTGGTTTCCATAGAAGAAGGTAAACTGGGGGCTCCGGAAGAGTGGAAAGACGTGGGTGAGGGTGACGGACTGGGTTCCTCCATTCTGAAGCCGCAAGGTCAGCACCTCCTTGCGGTCCAAATCCAGGTGGATAAGGAGTTGCCCGTCCCGGTCTTCATGAGGCCCCTGGACTTCCACGTCTACCCCATGTTTCCCGTGAAGATACTCAGCCCTAGGGAGAGTGGGAGTCAAGGGGATGCTGGAGCAGGAGGGTCCTGGTTGGATGCTGCCCTCGGGCAAGTTTTAGGCTGGGGAGGCTGGCCAAGTGGCAATGATGCTGGGCACCGTACCCCCACCCCTAGACCGGTCAGCTCCTTCTCTATCCTTGCCCAACTCCTTAAAGGAGGGGACCTTACCCCGATACTTTCTCAGCCAGACAGCTCCCCCCACCCCCACATCCCCACACACCCCCACACCTGTCATGAAAGATCTTGGCGAGCAGTGACTTGTGGTCTGTGCTGAGATCAGACACATCGGCCCAGCGGTCAAGTTTGAAGAACCTGACCCGTGTCTTGGTGACGTAGGCCAGATTGGCAATCTTCATTCCATACAGCATGGAGGAGAAGCCAGGGACGGATTTCTCAAAGCTGCCGGAAGCAGAGAAGACTGGGGGGTAAGGGAGAGCTGCAAGGCAGGGGGACGCAGGCAGCGTGCTGGGGAGGGCGTCTCAGGGTGGCTCTGTGAGGGACGGACCCACCCTGCTGAGGAAGAGCCCCCAGGCCAGGGACACAGGCTCAGGCTGGGGACCCAGGGAATTTTTAATGTTTTAAGGAAAGGCAATGGGACTTCCCAAGGCAAAATTCGACTGTTTTACACAGCAGGTTGTGGACATGCATTTCTGAGGAGAAAAGCCTGATCATAGGGTTGTCAATTAAGAGGACTAAGAGAGAAATGCAGTTTTTTGTGGGAAAAAACTGTGGGGGGCAGAAGAAGACACAGACACCCCAGCAGGAAGAACTAAGACTAAGGGGAAGGGAATGAGAGGGTGGATCTGGGGTCCAGGCTGACGGGGCATTGAGGGAGGTCAGAGTGAGAGAACAGGTGTCTGGGGGTGTGGGCAAGGAGGCTGGCAGACAGCACGTTGGACCCCAAGCCAAAGCGCACAGGTGGAACCCCAGCAGAAAGAGAAAGGATCCTTGTCCAGAGATCAAGGGTAGTTTGGCTTTTTGCACCTAGAGAAGGTAAAGACAGGGAAAACTGGTCAGAAGGACAAGAACGCAACATCACGTGCCTGAAATTTGGTTTTTAGTCAACTTGACAAATGCTTACAGAGACCTGTTATGTGCCGGGCACTGGATGCTAGGGGTTCAAAGCTGCCTCGAGGAGCATGGACTGAACACATCAATCCCAGCCCCACTGCATGGTGGGCGGCAGCAGTCCGGGGCGCACTGAGCCCAGCCTGGGGGCAGGGGCGGGTGTCCATGAGGTTTCCCCAGAAGCCAGCGGCAGGTGCAAGAGTGAGTGCAAAGTGCCGACCAGGTGGAGGGGTAGGCAAGAACAAGAGCTGAGGGGCTGGGGGACCACCCATTCGCCACTGGCTGGGTCACTTCAAGTTACTTCGCCTCTCAGAGCCTCGCTTTCCCCCTCTATAAAACGGGCACAATGACAGACTTACCTGGCGGGGTTGTGAGGGTTGCCCCAGACAGACCGGGCAGTGAACCACACCCCCCAGTGCCAGGCACATAAAGAGACCTCAGTAAGGAGCGCTAGGGTTAGTAACACACACAGTCTAGTTGTACTGGAGTGAAAAGTCCCAGGAAAGGAGTGGCAGGAGGCAGCAGAGGTGGGCAGGGGCCAGGCCATCAAGCCTGGACTTGACCTTGAAGGCCAGCAGTCTTCCTTCTTTACTGGCACCCAGGAGGAGCCAGAGGGCATCTGCACATGTGACATATTACACGGGCACATTCAAGCTCTGGACAGCTGACAACCCTCCTTCAGTGCTTTCCAGGGAATGAAAGCAAATCCCAGTTCATAAGAACCATGGCGATCACTAGGTTAAGTTAAGGCTAAGGCACAGTTAAGGCTATGTCAGCATGGGTATTCGCTAGCGTCCAGCAGGGGAATTTACGTTTCCCTGGTGGCCCCTGCCTGGGACTCTGCCCCTTCCCTTCATCCCAAACAAATGAGAACGACACTCTGCAGAAAACTTCGTATTGGCTCTGATTTGTTTCAAAAAGGTAAGGAATCATTTGAAAAGGCAAAAGAAAAAAAAAAATGCTCAGGAAACGTTAGCTATTATTAGTGTTCGTATTAGTAGTAATGGCAGTACTAACAGCAGCAGGAGGAGCTGCAACAACTTACTTTCAGCCCGAGCCAGAGGCTACGTTGTGGTTACAGAGCCACCGGCTGGTGGGTTATAAGCAGGGGAGTGGCAAGACCACATTTGCATTCCAGATCATTCTGGCATCAGGAGTGGAGGGTGGATGGGCTGGAGGCAAGACTGTAGGCAGGAGGCCAGTTAGAAGAAGACCACAGCAACTGTCCATCTGGAAGATGGTAAGGGCCCGAACAAGGCAGTGGTGAGGAGAGAAGAGGGGCCAGATGTGATAATAAGCAGAATGTAAAACCAGCAGGATCTGGTGACGGTCAGGAGGGGGAATGGAGAGGGGAAGAAGGAGGAGCTGAGGACAATCCCCAAATCAACAGCTTGGCTTGGCTTTGGGGGCTATTCCTGAGATAGGGGGTCAGGACAGGGGGAAGAAGAGAAAGGTGGAGGGGCTGACCATGCCCTTTGGACTTGGACATGCTCAGTTTGAGATTCCTGTGGTCCAGAGGCAGGTGGCTCAAGCTGAGAACTCAGACCCAAGTCAAAACAGAGCCTAGCATTAGGGAATCCTCGGGCAGCAGGTACAATCACAGAAGTGTTTAGGATCCCCCCCCCACCTCCCCAGGTGGTGGGAGTACTCTGAGAACAGAGGAGGCCAGGGCAACCCAGGGAGGAAGGGAAAACAAGAGAAGAGCTCCCCTCCCCCAGAGGCAGAGGAGTAGCAGGAGGAAGTCTTAAAATCAGGTGTCAGCCTCGCCCAGCCGCTGCTGACTCATAAAGAGACAAATCAAGAGAGTATCAGAAACTTTCAGCAGGGCTCCTTGGTCAGTAAGTCATTAAATGTCACAGGTTGGGCACAGACTCAAATGCAGACAGAAGCCAGGGTCCTCAAGTACCTCTGATACCCTCAGCGCTTTCAGGCCCCCATCCCACTCATTGCTGAGTCATTGGTATAGGAAGGATGACACCCCACATCCCTCATCTGCAGACAGATGTTGCCAGTAGACAATGGAGGCCCAGGATGGCCCTATCTGGCTTTTGAGAGAAGTCCAGATCAAAATTTGAATGTAAAATCACCTATTTCTGGAAACTTCTGTGTGGGGGCACAGGGGCAGGAGGAACTCAACTTTGCTATTTTACAACTTCTATGGCGGGTATCAGCACCATAATATTCTCAAGTCATTCCGTATGTCTGACACTAATACCCCGATTCACCTATCCCTCCCTGGCCTAAGGGGACAGCCATAAAAAATATATATATTTTTTTTAAATCACAAACTTAGTACATACTGGTTTAAAAAAAATCCCACCCAATTCTTGTATTATACATGTAGTCACCCAGATGTCTAGGGAAAAAAATGGTGAACAATTCAATAGAAAAACTGACTATTCAACTTGAACAAATCCAGATGACCCCAAAAAAGTTTAAAAGATGCTTCAGAAGTAGAGATGCAAATGAAAGTAAAAACAAGATACCACCTGTAAATTACCATTAGATAGACAAAAATGGAAAACAGCCATAACATGTTTTGCTGTTAGTATATAGGAAAGTGAAGTGAAAGGGGAAGTACTACAACCTTTGCAAAAACCGTCTGGCAATATCTCCTCACACTTGAAATAGAGGTGTCCTTTAACTCAGGGATCTCATGACAAGAAAGCACAAACGTATAAGGACACATATGCAGGGACACTTACTACAGAGTCGTCCACAGTGGCCAGGGGCCAGAAACAAACCCATGCCCATCAACAGGGAGACAGCTGAATAAACTGGTGAACAACCACTCCATGGAATACTACGCAGCCGTGGAAAAGAACATGCCACACACTCAAATGGCTAAAACTTAAAAGGCCGACAACACTAAATGTTGACAAGATCTGGGGACACCAGGACACTCATGTATTGTGGGTTGGAGTATAAATGGCCCAATCATGTTGGAAAAAGGTCTTGTAGTTTCTTGTACAACTAAACATATATTGTAATGTTCTGATTTTTAATGAAAAGTGTACACTAGTATATTATGTTGTGCAATAAAAATTCACTTAAAAAATAATGCAGCTGAAACACCTCACACTGATATTTATTCAACAGGTATCTGCTGCGAGGATGAGCGGAAAAAATATCAAATCATCCCAGACTGTTGTTTGCAGAGGAGACAGAGGGCAATGCAGACAAACATCAACATGCTGGCTGGCACACAGCACCACTGGGTAATGGCCTGGGATGTTAGGTGCTAGGGTCTACAGATTGTCCTGACTTGGAAAAGCTACATAAAGGAAGAAAGGTAATGAAAGGGAACTAAATATGTGAAGACATGGCCACACTGCTTTTATCTTTTTTTTTTTAATTTAAAATTATTTTTATTATTATTATTTTTTTAATAGTCACATTACTTTTAGATGGCTGTGTACATTTGGAGTCATTAGTTGTAAGCAACAGGATAAATGATGGCTGACTTATGTGATAAGAGTTTTATTAAAATTGCCGGCCAGTTGGGCCCTGGCTGCTGTGGCTCAGTGGATTGAGTGCTGGCCTGTGAACTGAAAGGTTGTCGGATCGATTCCCAGTCAGGGCACATGCCTGGGTTGCAGGCCAGGTTGCCAGTAGGGGGCGCACAAGAGGCAAGCAAATGATGTTTCTCCTGCACATCGATGTTTTCTCTCCCTTTCTTTCCCTCTCTCTGAAAATAAATGTAAATAAATAGCTTTTAGAAAAATTGCTGGGGAGCTGGGAGAAGCAGGCTTAGGATATGGACAGGAACTAGCTAGGGAAGACTGAGAGGCCTACTTCCACACAAGGTCAAAGGGCATGAACCGTTACCACTTTGGTAAGTTCTGCCAGACTGTCCTTTAAAGAAGTTATACAAATCTACAGTCTCACTAACAATTTGAGAACACCCTTTTCCCAGACCCCAATGGAAATCTTCAATCCCTTAAGTTTTTGACAACCTGATAGGAAATGATGGTCTCCTGCTTAAATTTGCATTTCTCTGTGTCACAGATGGGCACAGGTTCTTGGTGGTCGCAAACTAAGGATTGAACCGAACACACAGAGTTTGTAGCAGAAAGAGAGAGAGAGCAGATGTTTTAAGCGATAGCGGGCTCCACAGAACATGGGAGCGGGCCAACTCCAAGCAGAGATTGACCTTGGGAGCTGGAGGGATTCTATTCTTATAGGGCGGATCTTTCCTGGCAAGTTTTGGTGGGCTTTTATTGCACATGTAGAAGTAGATATATTACTTTACATCTACTGCACATGTGGCCTCCCATGACTTTCTTTAATTAGCCACAGGAGAAGGGGGTCCCACAATGTTAATTTATTATAATGCTATTATAATGGAGCAAGGGTCATGTAGCATCTTCTGCACAGATGCAGTCATGGTTTGCCATGATTCAGCACCTTTCCAGGAGGCAGGAACAACCAACCGGTTTTAGAACAGGGTCTCTGTCCTGTATCGAGGTCCTTTATCTTAGCCCTGGGGCACCTCCAGAGTTTCCTGCTTCCTGACTGTCTCCTGCCTCACCCAATCACTATACAGCTGGAGGATCTTGCCTTCTGTTTAACCGGTCATTCACATTGCTTCGTGACCTACCTGATCCTCTCTTTCTTCCAAGCTCTAGGAGCTGGCTCCTCCTTCACACCCCTCTCTCTCCTGGTCCATCATTAACAGAAATCAGATCCGGTCCCCCAGTTTATGACCCCTCAGTCTGCAGGGTAAGTCTAAAGCTTCCATACAGCATGCCCAAGTCCCCCACATTAATGGTGGTGATATAAATCACAGTCACATCAACAACAGAAAACATTTATCGAGTGCTCTCTGTGTGCTGTTCTCAGCACCTACACACAGAACCTCATTTAACCCTCACAACCACTGTGACCGTTCCATTTCAGATGAGAAACCAAGGCACAGGTCCTCCCCCAGCATGGGCCTCTGGACAGTTCCTCCTTCCTGGTACCTCAGCCACTCAGCCTGGACCACTGAACTTCCCTCCTTGTTATCACTATGAACATCCCAGGTCTGCAATGCCCCGCCCCGTTGTTTGTTAGGTGATAACTAACCTTCTTAGACCCGGCTCAGAAAAGAGCAATAGCTAGGGGAGTAGTATTTCAGGACGTAGTATCAGAGTTGGAAGTGATCTTAAAGGACAGCTAATTCCATGTTTTTCAAACTCTGGGTTGCAACTCTCATTAGTGGGTCGAGACCAGGATTTTTATAAAATTGAAATAAGATAGAATTTAAAATGTCAGAAAGCAGGGAGTAAGGCCACATATTGTTTCAAAGACACATATCGTTCTGTGAAAACAGTGTATACCAGGCCCTGAAATACAAGGTATTTTCTTTGGTGGACAGAGGTCCAACCACCAACCCGTTCTCCGTGCCAGAAGCCCCAGTGATCTTCCCAAGACCCTGATCCTGCCAGTCTCCTCCTTGGGCACTTTCTGTGCTTTGCTATCTCTGTTAAGATTAAAGAGAAGACAAACAAACCCCACAACGCCTCTCCAAGGGTCCACAATGCCCCGAACCATCTAGCCTGTCTCCTCCCGCTGGCCTCACATCACTGGGTTCTCCCAACTTCACCCCAAGACTTTGAAGGTGCTACTCAAAGTTTGGAATGCTCTCCCTACCCCTTACATCTGCTAACTTGCTTATCTTTTAAGATTTCATTCAAATGCCACTTTTTCTCAGACACTTCAAATTCCTACACTAGGTCACCTGCAAGCATAAAAAAATGCATACTGACCTCAACACATACTGGACTTTTTCTTACAAGCACTTGTCACAACAGTCCTTAAATAACTTTTTAAACTGCCACACCCTTCCTTAGACAGTGAGGCTCTTTCCGTGCATCGCTTGTGACTCAGACGTGTAGTACTTTGCTCTCAGGAGGCATCTGGCCAATATTTGTTGATAAAAGAATGAGTCTCCTGGCCAAGAAAAGAAACTCTTCAGCACACCAGTCCCTCCTCCGTACAAGGGACTCCTAACCATCACTGTACTAAAATGACACCTCCTGGTCCCAAAGCTCGAGCAGTAGGCCACCTGTGATAAAGGCCTTACCTACCACAGCTCATTTGGGCTTCACACAGCCCTGAGAGAAAGGCTTTATTTTACATCAGTTAGGAAAACTGAGAGATGTTAAGAAAAAGAAACAACAGGCCCAAGGTGGAGTCGCCTGCCCCCAGGACAATAAACCAAGACTTGATAGCAGTTTCAGCCTCTACCAGGAATGTGACTGCAAACCAACCGGTCTGGAATTTCCTGATCAACACTGGTGAGGTAATGTGCCCGATAAGACCCCTGCTGCCAGCCCTTCCCGCCTGCCCCCCAGAGATGTCTCAGCCAGAAACATCTTTTCTTTTCTTTTGCTAATAACTTTCTTGCCCGACCCAGTTCCTGCTTATAAAAACCTTCCACATTGGCCCTGGCCAGGTAGCTCAATTGCTGAAGAGCACTGTCCCAGTACAGCAAAATTGTGGTTCGATGCCAGGTCAGGACACATAGAAGAAGCAACAATGAAAGCACAAATTAGTGGAACAACAAATTGACGTCTCTCTCTCTCTCCAATCAATACATAAAAAAAAATTAAAAAGCCCTTCCATTTTGTACAACTTGCTGGAGGGCCTGTTTTGCTAGATGGGACGATTCCTGATTCATGAATCCTTCAATAAAGCCAGTGAGATCTTTAAAATGTACTCAAGAGAATTCTTGATCTTCAACAACTATTGCAACTAGCCAAGGGCAGAACCAGGGTCTGAACTCCAGCTGTCCAGACACCAACGCAGTATTGTATCACATGTGGGTCTCCCCATCTTCCGCTCCCGACCACACTCTTCGGAGGCGAGAAGGAAGGCACAGGCACCGAACCGAGCCTCCTTAAGCAGGTTTTATCCATGAATAGAGACAGATGGGAAAGAGAAAAGAGTTGGGAAGAGAGCGTTTTGTAACACCTAAGATAACCCCGTGGAGAGGACCAATCCCTTCCAGTGTAGGAATCTCCCTGGAATTCCTGACAGTGGGGGTGGGTCGGGGGTTGGCGCTGGCCACACATCCCCTACATACAGCCTATTGTCTTTGTAGATCAACTCTACTTAATAATTCAATGAGGTTCCACAAGCATTTAATGAGCATCTACTACATACAAGGCTCTATGGTGGGAACTGAGGGAAGTTGCAAATATCATGAAAAGCCTGTGTCTTCCGAGGCTCTGACAGTCTGGTGGGAGAAGACAGTCCCTACCAGCTCAGCTGGAACACAGGCAGAGTTAAGCCGGCTATAACCAGGGTGTGAAGAATGAGCTATGAGAGCCCGGGGGAAGCAGCGAGAATCTCCATTGGGGGGATGCGGGCTGACGTCACAGCATTCCAGCCTGGGTTTGAAATGTGCGTCCAATTAGACTAGAAATCTCCACCTGGAGTAGGGAGTCGAGGGGGGCGTGCTGAGTGAACCTAGAGTCCTCTTATGGAATGACACGGAAACACAATTCTCTCCATTGTGACCGTCTTTTTTCTTTTTCCTTTTTTTTTAAACATTCAAGGTCAGTTTTTCCTCTTTTCAAGGCAAACACTTCAGTTTCTTTGGACTGGGTCTCACAATCGACTATGAATCAACTCAGAAGCCTTTCCTCCTCCTCCAAATACTAACACTCTATCTCTCTTTCAACGCCAAGGTCAATGCCATCTTCTCCTTTGGGTTGCCTTGTATAGTGTATGCATATCGCAGCCGCTATCGCTCCCCTGGGATTGCGTAATCGTCATCATATATTCCCCACAGTGCCTGGCACAGTGCAGGAGCACAAACAGGTCTCATCTTTGCTCTTTCTTCAGATGTTTGCTCAAGCCTGTAAATGTCCCTCTTAAAAATGTCCCACTCGTTATCGAAAACAATACCCCAGATGTAATCTGCTCAGGGTGGAGTCACTCTAGCCAAAATACGCTTCTATTAGCACAGTCCCACACTTCTCTCGCTTTCTCCAGCCATACTGGCCTTCAGTTTTCGGAAGGTCTGTTATTAAGCCTAACCTCGTATTTATTTGTGTAAGTCTTTGCATTTATCCCTGTTGTTTCTTGGTTTTCTGCAGCCTGTTGATAGTGGCGTTTTTGAAGCACAATTCTATGGCTGGACAGAGAGAAGTCTTTGATTTTCACTGGGATGGTACCAGAAAAGGGAACCAAACAGCCTTCCACCACATGGTAGAAGCACTCCCCCACCCACCCCGCCCCCCGCCGCCGCCGCCGCCCACCCGCCCGCAGGAGATTGGCCCGGGCCCTGGCGCTCAGTCTCCATGGAGAAGCCACAGGTGCTAATGGGGGGTTGGCACGTAAGTAGATGGTGCCTTTTCTTCTTTCTGAGCCCCCCGAGGTTCTCCCTCCTACCCTGGACTCGTCAGCTCTCACGGATAGTGGACCCCGGAAGAAGCAGCCCCTCAACGAGGGGGCGGGGGAATGCCGGTGCAGCCCGCGCCTCGGCTCGCCACCTCCACCAGAAACCACCTTCCCCGCGCTTGCGCGACGCCAGGGACGCCCCCCCTCCATCCCACGCACCCCTCCCCCCGCGGATCCCCTAGAGCAGGACCCCGCCTGGAGCACCGGGGGAGTGGGCTGCGCGGGGGGCTCTCCGCGGGGACTTCGGTGCAGGGTCCCGGCCGGGGCAGAGCTTGGCGGGCTGGCTCCGACAGACACGGGAGGGGCGTGGGCACCAAGCGGGAGGGGACGTCTGCACCGCCCCTGCCCCGGGACCGACCAGAGCCACTGCGGGAGCTGCGTCCCTGCGCGCTCGCGCGGGAAGGGTGGCCTCGCCGCGGGGGTCGTGCTGGCGAGCTGGGCCCGCGATTCTGGGCCAGGGAGGGGGCCGGCCCATACCTGGTCTTGAAGTTTTGGTTATAAATGATCCGCAGCTGCTCGCGATTTGTCTCCATGTCCAGTCCCTGAACGAGCAGGAAATTCTCGAAGCATTGGCCCGTCTCCCGGAGCTGCCGGACGCTGAACTTACTGGGCATCGCGGCGGCGGTGCGGCCCAGACAAGAGGGTCCGTGGAAATGAAACTGAAACTCAGCGCCGCGGCAGGAAGTTAGCGGCCCTAGGATGAAGGTACAGCAGGGGGTAAATACCCTAACTCTGACTTCTGACCCTGCAGGGTCGCCTCTCCCCACCAGGCTTCCCTTCTCTGTCGTTTTCCTACCTGAGCCTTCCCTGTGGTCTCCGTACTATCCCCTCCCTCTCGGCCTATTTAACTCTTTCCTAAGGATTCTGACCCCTCCCTCAGGGCCCTCCCCTGGCCCCAGTCTCCCTCCCCTGGCTCCCAGCCAAACGAGGAAGGCGGGTACCTTCTGGGGGCCCCGATCAGTCCCGGAGGTCAGCGGAGCCTAAGCAAGGGCTGCTCCCACGCCCACCCGCCAGAGCCGGGGGATTCAGGACGGAGCCGGAGAGCAAAGGGCAGGGACTGGGACCCGGGTCGGCGGCTGCAGGACTAGGGCAGCTCGGGCAGCACCTCCCCCAGACTGCCGGGGGCATAAACCAGTGCGGAAGCTAGCGGCACGCCTCCCTCCCCCATTTTCCCTCCTCGGGCTTTCAGACTGAGGGAGGAAGGCAGAGGGCCAGAGAAGTTTGAGGGAAAGAACCAAGTGTCTCCGAGATAAAGGTGTGTATACGTGGGAGGGAAGGACAAGGGGCTCCGCCACACAAGTCATTACTTTTCTCTGCTACACAGGCATCGTTATTTGGAGAGGCTGGCGATCCTCCCCTTGAACCATATTTTTGAACCCCTAATTGCACTCCAGCCCTCATTGCTCTTTGTTACTATCCTAGAAGGGTTGCCCCAATCATCAAAATACTAGCTTTTTGAGAGCAAGAAGCTACGGCATCAGTACCAGGAAGAGAAGACCAGCATGCTTCAAAAAAGACTATTAAGATAAATAAAGGGGGCGGGGCCACCACCACAGACATAAAAACAAGTCTCGGCATCGCTGCGTCTTTTGGCATAACAAAACCACACTAGAAGGGGGCAAAGATAATAAAAGTTACACACACACAAAATTTGTAAACAAATATACCAGGCTTCCAAATATATCAAAAGTAGTGTTGCTCTCCAAAGAAATTCCTTGCAGGGGGTCACACAACCTAACCTAGCAAGGAAAGTCCAGACCCCAGGTCGTGCTCCAGCTGGGCTACCCTTGTACCTTTTCCCAGGCCAACAACCAACTACAGCCAGGAACAACAACAGGCTTTCAGCAAGAGGAGATGCCGTCAATGGGAACCAGAGCTACAGGACGGGGTAAGCAGAGCTGGGGAGAATGTTGTCTTAAAAATTGATTATGCAAAGTAGAGGAAAGAACTGGGACAGTGGTCAAAGATTTTACTTTTCTCTCCCCCAAATTCCTGGTGAGGCGGGAGAGTAAGAGTGCACTCCTCTGAGATGCGTTCTTACCATTTCAAGAACCCACCACCCACCTTACCCAAAGTGAATGTCTGGTTGCATTTTGATCAGCAAGTCAGCGATGTCCCCGTTATTGGATGCGTTAACCTCGTCCCTCTCCAGTTAGGCTTGTTTCCTGAATGTCCTCAAAATGTAAACAGCCATGGTATAGTCAAAACCGAGGTAGAAATGGGATGTTATGTGCCTTTGCATACCATGAAACCTCTCTAGACCAGTTTCATCTGGAAAAACATATGCAGTTGTAACTGTTTTCAAACATGCTGGCTAGAATGGTCTTCCATCTTTCACACTCAGCTTAGGTTTCATTCACTCTCTCCTTTTAAAGATTTTATTTATTTTTAGAGATGGGAAGGGAGGGAGGGAGGGAGGAAGGGAGAGAAACATTGATCAGTTGCCTCTCATAGGCCCCCAACCAGGGACCTGGCTTGCAACCCAGGCATGTGCCCTGAGTGGGGATTGAATGGGGCAACTTTTCTGTTTGCAGCTTGTGGCGTGCTGCCCAACCCACTGAGCAGCACCATTCACTCGTGAAGCCTTCCCCAAATCCTTCTGCACGTACAAGAAGCTGACTTGAAGGCAATAAGGTTGATTTTAGTATGGGTCCAAATAGCATTGAGGGCCATCTAGTAGTAAACTTTGGCCAGTGAGGTTACTGGAATAAATTTTATAGCTTCACAAGAGATCTACTTTGAAGATGAAAAGCCCTGTATTTTTTCGGTGCTCCATGGTTAACTTGGGTTTAACCATTCAGCGTTGAATGTTCTCTAACTTTGTGTTCCAACTAGACCGAGATCCCAAAGGCAATTAGAAACAGCCCATAAACCGAAATGCTAAAGTTAGTCTAACATACATGAAAGGAGAGGCTGTGGCCGATGTTATTTATGAATTCTGTATTTACCAGTTCACCAACTCACTAAAACTTATCTGTAGCCTCAAAATCAGTACTTGTAGTACTTTTGCAGTCACTCATGGACCCGCCCAGAGCAGGAAAAAAACGAGTTGCCCCGTGTGCCTGTTCCCAGCAGAGGAGGTACAAAGATGACGTTCTTTCTTGTTTCAGCTCATATGATAAACACATGTCCTCTTTGTGATCTATTTTGTGGTCACATTTTTGGCATTTTTGTCCTTTTTGTTGGTGACTTCATTGCTGAAAATGGCCCCCAAGCCCATAGTGCTGAAATGCTTGCTGTTTCTAAGCTAGAAAGGCTGTGACATGCCCTGTAAATTCCTTGAGATAAACCTCAGGTATGAATTATAGTGCTGTTGGCCATGAGTCCAACGCTGGTGAATAAACAATGGATGTTAGATATTTGTGTATTGATCAGCTGACAAAATTGTGACCAGAAGCTCACAGGAATCTCACCTTGTGTTTCCCCTAGTGTTGCGGACCACTTTGTGTGGTATCGGAGACTGTAGCCCCTCACAAGCGAGGCCTTGAAAGAGGCCTGTGAGACTTGACCTGTTTTGGGAATGCAGGAGGCAGGCATGACCTGAGGCTAGCACTGAGGGTTCCAGTGGAAGATCAGGCCTGAAGAATGCATTGTACCCTTTGAAGCTTGCTTTGCTTTGTATAGCCCTGTTGGTATAAACCAGATGTTTTAAAGTTCAAAGCGTAAGCAGTGAACTCCTTATCTCATGAACCATGATGCCTTAAGGACCCTCTGGCGTCAGCATGTCTAGCAGACCCTGACCTGAGGCAGATTCCTGTGTTTCTTCAATTGTTATCTGTAAATCCCATCTGTTTTCTGTAACTATAGCCCTTTAACTTTGATTGATGAGCTAGCTATGCACGTGTGCTGCATATTCCAGCACATACTGATCTCAGTAAAAGCCCTTTTGCAGGGTTTGGGGCATTCTCCACTTACAGAGGATTGCCAGCCCCGTTTCCCCAAGATTGTGTCCGGGCCAGCTTATTTCATCCCTGACTGGGAGGACTCCGCGGGATGGGGTTCCCCTCACCCTCGGGACAATTTGCTAATTCATTGTTTGGCGGCATATAGACCATAACCACTGTGAATAATGAGGACCACACACCCATACACGTATCAGAATGCTTTTGGAGATACTGGATTTGAAGAAGTGAGACTGATCGCTGCCCTCAGCCCTAGACCCTCTGTTCAAGGGGGAATTGTAGCTTGCTCAACTTCTCGATGAACCATCCACCTTTATTCTGTGTTTACCAATCATCCTTTCTTTCTTTGATTTCCCACACAGTAGGTGCTTGATAGTTCGATATAAAATTATAAAATCAAAAAGTGGCATTCAGATATGTATCAGTCTGTGCCAAGGTTTGCCAACTATCTCACAAACCTGTATGAGTCCAGCATCAAAGTTCTAGATTCTAAAATAGACAGCGGGTACTGGACCTAGGCAACTAACAGCACAGCCACCCAGGCTCAGGTGAAAGTCTTTGGCAGTGTAATTTCAAACCCAAATACAGGAGTGAGACCTCACAGAAAACCCCTTTTCATCTGGGTTGATTCGGCGGCGTGTGATAAAACAGACATCGTTCAAGCACGTATTCTGCAGGAGGAGGTTGAGGAAGTCAGGTCTCTGTAGGACTTGGCAAGGAGGGTTGACTTTCTCCTAATTCTGTAAGTAACTGAGGGCTTTAATGGCCAAAACATTAAGTTCTTACAAGTCTGTAGGAACTAAGGAATCCATGGGATAGCCTGGGGGTACACTGTCAATTAAAGGCAAAGGCCAGAATGTTTGAATCTGTACTACAAGTACAGAGTATACTATAATTAAAGGTCCCTCAAAAAGCCGGGGAATTTGAACTTACCTAGGATGGAGGGTGAAGCACTGGAACGCCTCTGGCTCTCCATTGGAGACCAGGATACAAGCCTCTCCCACGTGTCTAGCTAAGTCAGATTTGTATGGAAGGCAAGCAGCACACAGAGTTAAGTCAATGTTACCCAAGTTGGAGGAATAGGGATTCTTCCATTTCTATTTCCTGCTTAGTGACAACCACCATACTGGGGACCTGCTTTCTTTTCTTTGATTTTTTTAGAAAAAGAGGGAAACCTCAATGTGCTGCCCACTTATTTATGCATGCATTAGTTGATTCTTGTACATGCCTTCACTGGGTGAACCAAACACACAGCCTTTGGCACATCAGGATGACACTCTCCCAACTGAACTACCCGGCCAGGGCTGAGTAGAGGAGCAATGTGGTCCACAGAGACCTATCCTTTGCAAGTCTTGGAATTATCTAGAATAGTGAAGGTAGGATCCAATTTCAGAAATCCTGAACATCTCTTCAAATACAGTTAGTTCCACATCTCAACTGAGAACAGAGGCAGAAGGGATGGATCAAAAAGGAGAGACTCAGACCATTTAAGAACAAAACAGATATATTTCTATTGGACTACCTGATACAGAGGATAGTGTGGTATGGATGGATAGTATGAATAACAAATAATACAAATATATTTTATTTGAAATAAACAAAAATGCTTACACAGCTCAACAGGTCACTTGGAAACAAACTCTTGCTTGACTGTATTACTGAGCAAAAACAAAGCGGAAGCACAGACACCCTTCTTTTTGGACACGTGTATGGAGAGAGGTGGGAAGACACTACTTGGTTTTTAAAAAACTGACCTTCCCTTAAGGCCTGGTCATAGAAGTGTAAACAATGTCAATGAGTCCACCAGTTCAGCTGTCCTATCATGTCTACGTCACCTGTGTATTCTGCGATCACAGGTACACCTGCCAATACACCTGGGAAGGAAGGGTGCTATATCACAGTTGAGTTGTTGGCAGGCAGGACTGAGGAAAAGTAATTTGGAACAAGTTTTACAGCCTATTTAGCACAAATCACTAGTATTCCCTTAAATAACAGGTTACAATAGAAAGATACTGCCTGGAAGTTATCCGTTCACTTTGGTTCATTTTTCGGTTTTGCTTGTGATTTACAGAGCTGTTTGATTCGTTTGCTTACAGTACGATCCTGCCACCACGTATTAAAGCATAAGACACCTACTGTTTCTTCATCTGCATTTTCAAGTCCCTTGTATGTCAGCAGTTCTTGAATATTAAAAAAATAATAATAAATGGGTAAAACTCTGCTAAAAATGCAGATGTCTACAGCTATAATGGTACTAGATGGGAAGGAGACAAGGAGAGAAGGGAGAAAAAGCAAACACGTTCATGTGCAGGGAATGTGGTTCAAGTCTTTGGATTTAAAAACAACTTCCCCAGGGAAGCTGGCTATAATGGAATTTCCAGAAAACTTCCTTTGCCCAACAAAAGGACCTGAACAGCCCCAGTCCAGACTCTGGAAAGCTGCAGTGATGCAATGCTATAAATGACAGTCAAAGCAGTCGGAGGGGGAGGATGACGTGTCTTCCATTCGGCTACAGCTGGTCGCACAGCCTCTTTAGCTGTTGGTGGATCAGGATAAACCACGGAAGTATCAGGAGTGTTTGGGAGGATGGGGTGGAACAGCACTGAACTTGTTACCTGTCTACATCAGCAACAGGGCTTCATGGCTAGGAAAATTTTCTAAACAGTAAAATGACTCCAGGAGAGATCCCTTCCTCCATCATTAAATGTGGCAGAATTAAAAAAAAAGACTGACAAGTAGATACAGTGGAAACAGAAAATTACAAGGCAGAGAACACAGAAGCATCAAGACAAGGCTACAGGGTCAACAGTATTCCATGGGCTAGAAAACCTGTTAACTTTGAAAGCCCTAGCAAAATACCACTCTTGTTTATAAATCACTTATTTATCATATGACCATACACTGAAACCTTTCTTTCCACATACTGAAGAATCCTACATTCAGCCTCTAAGCATTCTGCATTTCTTTGCCAATCTTGTAGCTGAGTATCTTGTTCCAGTCGATTTTGGTGCGGGTAACTGGAAGCTGCCGGCGCAAGGCCTTGAATGTGGTGTCTGACATTGTTTGATAATTTTCACTAATTGCTGTCTGCAATAGATAATTAAAGATAAGTTACTTGACCAGAAAGGGAATGATTATAAATAGGAAAGTAACTGAGGTCAAATGACATGCCTGAGCCCCCGAAAGGACAGACAGGATACGCTACTACTGAGCTCCTCTCCAATCTCTGAAATGGGTTAAGAAGCCCACCTGTATTTGTAATTTCTTAAACTAGGGCCACAGTCCCTTTCAATGTCAAAACCTGGACTGGAAGCACAACGTCAAGTAGCAAGGTCTGCACATTTGCCATACTTAGTAACAATGAACACATATGTTTATATTAAAATGACAGAGGAGTCTAACGGAATATGTTAACAGCAAAATAATTAGGCAGTGGGTCTACAAAAATTAGTCCCAAATCTTCTTACCTGATACTCATTTTCCGCATGCTCTATGATTTTAATAAACTCCTTGGCAGTTTGGCCTTCGTTCTAGTGGAGAGAAAAGTAGGAATGTGAACAGTGTGGAAGCAGTGGATAAAGACAGAAGTCCATCTTAACTGGCATTTTCACAGTTCACAGTTTATCGAGTGTTCCATGCACACTATCACCTCTGACTCACAACCGCCCTGGGAAGCTCTGTTATCATTTACACTCTTCACAGAAGAAACAGAATCCTCTTAAGTGACTTGAGCAAAATTATACACTTCCGAATGATGAAAATGGGACCTGAGTTCTGGTTTTTGCCCCCTAAAACCCATGCTCTTTCCAATCTATCACAGTATGCCCAAAAGACATCATCATGATATCTTAAGCTTTTTATGTCCTGAAAATCTCTCTGTTTTAAGCAGATAAAAACAATGCAGATGGACATTATCAGTCATGTATGTGTTAAGCTCATATATGCCTCTGCTTGCTACTTATGATGCCAACCCAACCAGTCACAGTTTGCTTTCCACGGTACAGGTACAAAGTGAACTGAGTCTCTCTTCCTCTCACCGTTAGTACAACGGAACCACAGACAGGAGGTGAGATTTCATGCACAGGGCAGCGGTCTCAGGGCTCCTTCAGGGGGTCGAGACTAGAACAGGTACTGATAGGAGTCGCTCGTCTTATCCACTCTCACTCGTGCACACACAATGCAGCTTCACAGAGGCCACAGGTATGATGCTCGGATCACTCTGAGGCCAATGGAATGTGTGAAGGACACGAGGATTCGGTTCTTTATTAAGCCAGGCATTGCACAGTTTGTGAAAATGCAGATCACTGTCATTCTTTTCATGAATTATTTTTGGTTTGAAAAATAGTTTTTCATGAAAATGTTATTTAGGTTAATAACTAGTGGATTTGTAATTGTTATTTTTTTTAACACTTCTCAGTTTTAATTTCTTGTTTTGCGTTAAAATTTTTTTCTTTATTTAAAAAAGTTCAATTACAGTTGACATTCAGTAGTATATTAGTTTCAGGGGCACAACATAGTGATGGGACACTTACACACCTTACGAAGTGACCACCCTGACAAAGCCAGTACTCGTCTGGCACCATCCATGGTTTTTCATTTCTCGTAAGGGAAATACTGACAGGTACAAAGCACAAACAAAAGCTACATGAGCGTGCTCAGTAACGTTCAGGAATAGAAAGTAGTACTGAGAATACAAGAAAAACTATGTCCCTTCTTTCCAGGTACAGGACACAATACTTTTGATTGAATACTCCTAAAAACGTCTCTCTAATGATATGAACGCAGCCCGCCAGGGCTTCGTTTGGCAGTCTTCCCTTCCTCCGGGCATCCCCTGACTGATGACACTGCTGCCCTTGAGCAAATCTGACAACTGAGAGAGAGAAAGGAGGTCTGAATTCTCTGTAAGTCCACTACTCTGAGTCAAAGACTCTGAACTAATATAGCTGGTAGCTTATATACCCTTATGAGCTACCAAAATCAAAGCGCCGAAGACGAACTGAACTTCTAATGGCAGAATCAGTCCCCAGGATCAGAACTGATTTTTTAAAGAGAAATAAGACACAAATGAGGCAGACATCAAATATTTAACACTCACCGAAACAGTCACTGAATCCTGTACGTCTTTATGACTAACCAACTGAACGTTGCCATCTTCATAATAGTGTACCTGTGTGCGACAACGGTGGAGGGAGTTTATGCGCAGTTCATATAGAAACCTACTGCTCAGGGCACAAATCCACGCCTTACGCCATTCCCAGTCTTTACCAACTGAACAAATAATTGACATGACCAATGGTAAATAACAATGGTGGTTAAAATGCACAGAACACTCAAAGTTACGAATTGTCTTTTCTTAGCAGGAAAATTGATTTTTTGAAAAATTGATTTTAGAAAGAGAAAAATTTGATCTGTTGCTCCACCTGTCTATGCACTCATTGGTTGCTTCTTGTATGTGCCCTGACCAGGGATCAAATCCACAACCTTGGTGTGTTGGAATGACACTATACCCGGCCAGGGCCAAGGAAAACTGATTATTCAATTCAACAAACATTTATTACATCTTATTGAATTCCAGGCACTGTACTAGGAATTGTGATCCAAAGATCTTAAATAAGATGCCACTCCTTTTAATCCTCACCCGAGGACATGCTTATTGATTTTAGAGAGAGGGGAAAGGAGAGAGAGCGAGGGAGACAGACACAGATGTGAGAGAGAAACACTGACTGGTTGACTCTCATATGTGCCCTGACCTGGGACCAAACACGCAACCTAGGCCTGTGCCCTGGCCAGAAATGGAACGTGTGACCTTTCTGTTTGTGGAACGACACTCCGACCAACTGAGCCACACTGGCCAGGGCTAAGATTCCACTCCTAACAGCATCAAAAAAAATCAGTAGCTTTCGGCAGCTGTGAAGCTGGTGAGATCCTGGCTGGGCCGAGCACATCAGATCTCATTCTCCCAGCCCTTCAACCCTCAATAAATTGGTTTGATGCCCTCCCCCCAGCACAAATAAATAAAATAAAATCATTCATCATTTGGTTTTCTCTGTGAAAACCAAGGAATTTTAATGGATCCAAATCCCTTACACATCTTTCCATATATACTATCATCAATATTGGTAAGTAGATTTGACCAAGTGCAGGAAAATCTTAATTGATGGGTACGGACAGGATTGAAAAACAAATATTCTATTGGTCAATTAGGCTACAAAATAAGCAGGACAAAAGCTGTTCCAAGGATTTAAGGTAACATGGGGTGCTACAATTATGAAAACAATTAGCAAGAAGGAGGGGTACACAGGAGACAGACTAACCAATCAATGACATGTAAGGCTCACGACGTTTTGGCAACTTACAAGACAGGTCAGGTCATTTTAACATGGCTACAAACCGGCCATCTAGGATAAGATGATAACATCCTTTTGTTAAGTGCACAGGGTCTTGGAAACAGGAGCTGTCACCCAGTGGACAAGGAAGAGAAGGGGATCCAGCAAGGAGATAAAAAGTACAAGCGGATGGAGCACAGCGGTGTAGGCGAGGGAAGAACGAAGAACGGATGGCAGATGAGGGTGTGTGGAGAGGGGGGTGTGGCAGGAGACGGACTGTGAAGGGCAACCCGTCTTAGAAACCATGTTAAAGAATTCAAATGTTAACCTATTGTCGGTGATGGGGACCCAGGGAGAGGGAATGTTTTAGAAAGATTGTACATGTGTTTCGAACAGAATAAAGTGGAGGGAACTGAAACTGGGGGCATAATGCCAGAACAGGGTCCAGGTAATGCCTGTTTCCTTCATCTAGTCCCCACTACCAGGAGATACTTGAAGGGGAAAAAGGAAAACAAAGGAGAAGGAGCCAAAACCATAGCCGCCATTGAGTCATCACTACGTATTAGGCACTACCAATCAATACATTTTACTTAAGGTAATCTCATGCAATCTTTACAAAAATTCTGAGATAGGAACCACTGTTAATCCTATTTTACAGATTTGGAAACTGTTCACATATCTAGTAGGAAGAGGAGCTAGAATCTAAATTAGGTCAAATTCCAGAACTAGAACCTTATCCAACATGCACAATACTCCCCAGGGCTATGTTTTGTCCAAAGTCAAACTCCCTGATCCAGGAAGAAGTGTCTCAGGAGGGACTGGCTTTTCTAAGCTTTCACTAGGAGGGGACAGAAGGAGTCAGACCACATCTAAGCAGGAACCATGATCCTATTAGAAACAAAAGGACTTCCCTGGGCAATAGGGGCCCACTCTATAGCATATCTAAGGGCTCAAAACAGGTGCCCTCCTTAACAGGGACAAATAACTGACTGGAAGGGCAAGAGAAGCTTCCCATACCCTACCAAACCCTTACATTTTCGTCTTGTGGCTTTCTAAAAGAGGTTAAAGGGGAAAAGACAATTTCATAAGACTACACTGGGAAAGCAGGGAGCTGATAAATGCCTGTAGAGTTTACATGCAAAAATCAGAACAGCCACAATTTGGGCAAAAAAGACTGGGATAAGTAACCATGACACATAAAGCCTGAAATTCCCCTAGACAAGAACGAGGACATTGGACACACAGGTGGGTCACACCCAGACACCAGTTTTGTTTGAGTATGTTTAAGACATATCTCAGCGCCCATCTGAAGGAAGGAGGTATGCAGGAAACACTTTTTTTATCTCAGGATAAAGATTATGCAATTGGTCTGAACTCCTATCATGCTTCTGAAGAGGTAGGTCATGGACAGAAATATAGGGAAAGGACAGTAAAGTCTCCCTATTGATGAACTCAATGGAAAAATTCCAAAAATCAGTTTCATTACCTAGCGCACTAATGATAAATTTAGCTTAAATTCTACCTGTTTCAAAACAAAAAACTTTCTCTTTTTTGTGAATGGGCTCGTCAAACCATTTTACTGAGGGGCTTGGGAGAGTTGTAGAGGGCCAGGAAGACAGTGAGACCCGACATCCACGGCCTGGCTGGGATTTCCCCGGTCTCGGCTGCTGGAGGCGACAAAACCTTTTCTAGGTCTCATCCGCTAACAAAAATCTCAGCATGACTATCACCAACATAATTCCTCAGAAGTTGCTGCCCGCCTAGAACTACCCCTTTGCTTACCAAACACCCCAAAGGCCATATACCTTAATGACCTTTCCACATAATTTTCAGATTGATTTTTAAAAAAATATGTAAATGAAGTAAGCTTTTTCCGAAAGTATGATCAGACAATCTGTGGTTAAAAGGTTTAAATGAGGTGTGGGTACCAGGCCGTTTCTGATAAAAGTCTTATCAGAAACCATCATCCGCTCTGGTTGGTGTGGCTCAGTGGATTGAGTGTGTCGACCTGCGAACCAGGGGGTCACCAGTTTGATTCCCAGTCAGGGCACATGCCTGGGTTGTGGGCCAGGTTCCCAGTAGGGGGGCACGTGAAAGGCAACCACACATTGATGTTTCTCTCTCTCCCTTCCCTACTCTCTAAAAATAAAAAAAAATCTTAAAAAAAAAAAAAAAAAGGAAAAGAAACTATCATCTTTTGCAATATGTGCTCCTAATTTATAGGTTTGCATTAGCAAAGCTGAAACACAAGTAACTATGTCCTTCTAGAAGGAAGGTAAACTTACTTACATAAATTCATAGTAAGCTGTCAGGTCAATGCAGATGCCATAGTCACAAAATGCCTAGAGGCATTAGGCTACTCATCGGTATGGTTAGCAGAAACAGAACGCTATGTTGTCTTAGGTTGGACTCCCCCAGAAGCAGACCCCAAGAAAAAGATTTGACAGGAAGTAGTTTATTTGGGAGGTAATCTCAAGAAGCACCAGCAAGGACAGGACTGAGGAAGTGAGACACAGAAGGGAGGAGAGTGTTACAGGTGCATTAAAGAGCAGGTTACAACTGTGGGCACTCAACTCTGGAAGACTGAACAGAATATGCTTCAGAGCTGTCCCACCCAAGGGGTGAGGAAGTGGCATACTTATTTATCTACTAACTCTTATGTGGCACTAAGGACTGTTCCAGAACTGTGAAGTACCACTTCCAGCTTGCCTCGTCTAAGATGGGCATGTCCCAGTGGCTAGGAGAAGCTCCCAGGGAGAGAGCTTGCAGCTACTGGTACAGCACGAAGTATCAGTATGTGTGGAAAGACTGAGCACAGACGACATCCACTATGTGATTTGATTGAATTATACCATTAAAAAAGGTCGCTGTTGGTAACTGTCATTAAAGCAAGACAACACAATAGAGGTATAATTAGGTATTGATCTTCTCAGTTATCAGTAACTATTTAATCTGATATTAGAATTAGTTGGGCATAAGCATTAAATCACCCTGAATTTTCAAAGTCAAACCTCTGTTAGGAAACCAGAAGTCAATTCAGATAGGCATTGAATGAGTGAACAAGCTCCTCAGTCCCCCGCCCATCTGTCCTGACACCAGCATTAGAAATCTACTCTGCTTGGTTACTTGTATTTCATAATGTGAGGACACTTGGCCATTCTCTCTAGTCCCTGTTTTATTTACTTGATTTTAAAACTTTCTGTCACTGCTATAAAATAAACAAAACAATTCCATTCATGTAGCTTTCTTTAGACCCAAAAGTTAAGTTGTTTTTTTTTTAAATAAAGATTTTACTTATTTATTTTTAGAGAGAGAGGAAGGAAAGAAGCAGAGAGGGAGAGAAACAAAAGAGAAACAGTTGCCTCTCTCACGCCCCCTTCTGGGGACCTGACCCGCAACCCAGGCACGTTCCCTGACTGGGAATCGAACTGGTGACCTTTAGGTTCACAGGCCAGTGCTCAATCCACTGAGCCACATCAGCTAGGACCCAAGAATTAAATTTTAAATATATGTATATGTACATAATTAATGAGATAACATACATGAAAGATCACAAGTTACAGCAGTTGCTATATAGTTACTTCTTAATAATTATTTATTTTCTTATTTCCTAGAACTGTTATTTGATCATTCCTGGGAAGATCTTTGAAAGAAGAAAATAACAAGCAAGCAGTACAGTCCACGTGACTATCCTTTATCAAGCCAGAAGGGCTCTGTTTACTTTCCCAGGAAGGAGGCTTCTATTTCTATTCACTACCATTGATCTCCCTTTGCATCTACATAGAGCGGTTCCTTATGTCTCATAACTGAACATACTCCAATGGGCATGTTTCTTTGCAAGATGTTATGTTGTAACATGGCCTATTAACATGCTGGAATCTTACCTGAATCTTAAGTACTCCAACCACCTGGGCTGTAGGTGGTGTGAGGGTGAACTTCCATTCAGATCTCCAGCGACCATTCCTAGTAAAAGACACACACACACACATCACTGCAGAACGGCAACAAGTACAAGGAAAAGGTGATTTCCTACTGAGGCAGATAAGCTGGGAAAGAGGAAAGAGAAACAAGTCATTTCCAGTTTAACAAATCCAATGCTCTGTCCACTCAAATATAAGTCTGTATACAAGTGCCCTAATCATAAGCCTTTTTCAAGTTATTTTGGCTTTCATTTTTTTACACTGGAGCAGAAACCCATGCCTGTTCTGCTCATGGGAGGCTCTTCCACCGACAGACAGATGAGCTGCTGACTTATGCAATTAACTGAAGTATTAACCAAATCAAAGTAAAACTCACAACTGTGCACTTTATTAATCACTTATTCTCACTCTGTATAAGAGTACTTTTAAAAAAATTACAAAATCTTAGCAGTGGAAGGAATCTAAATAATCAAGTCTAAATCCCTCATTTTGGAGATAGGAAGCTGACTCCTCTTAGTCGAACACCTCACCCCCACGCTCGTTAGATTAAAAGTCACGTCTCCACTACTCATTCGGTTCCTTTCCAGTGTGAGTTAGACACAAACAGAAGAGAACATCTACTTTCTTACCAGAAGTTTTTAGGCTGAAACTGGTGGCTTTCAATACACGCAATAATGGTCTGTTGCCCATCTATAGTTTTAGCATAAACCTGTTATTAAAAAAAGACAGTTAGACTCTGAAAACACATTTATCTAAACAACAAATGCTGTATAAAAGCAGTGTGCTAAATCACTAAATCTTTTGGGGAGACAAAGAACCAGATAGGATGAGCTGAAAACTCAAAAGAATTCATGGGATGTGAACACAAAGCAGACCATATTATTAGTTCTGGAGACAGTGGGACAGTGAGTACTGAGGGAGATGCTGCTCCTGGTTTGGGGTACACGGGAGGCGCTGGGCCTCCTAAGATGGATGAGATTCTGATAAGCACAGACTGCGAATGAAAGATGAATAAACAGCCCTGGGGTAGCTCAGTTGGTTAGAGCACCGTCATGATACACCAAGGTCATGGGTTCCATCCCCCCTCAGGGCACAGACAAGAAGCAACCAATGAATGCGTACATAAGTGGAATAACAAATCGCTGTCCCTCTCTCTAAAAATCAATCAATAAACAAACAAAAGACAACACTTCACAGTCCACAAAATACTTTCACATGTATTTCCTCTTGCTCTAATAAATCTGATGGAATACACTGTTATCATCTACAGACGATAAAACTGAAGTTTATAGAGCTGCTTCTTGCCCAAGGCCATTCAGAAAGTAAGTAGTAAAAGTAGAACCCAAACCCAATGCTCTTCTGACACCAAATTCTGTTACTTTCCCTACATTAAATATGCTGAGTTTTCAGGAGAAACAGTGATGGGATATATCTACATTTACAAAAATAGGAGAGAAGAAATAAGTAGAGACAGAGTAAGAATAATTAGAGGGTGCTGAGAGAGCAGTCTAAGCAAAAGATCATTTCTGGAGGTAGCTGGTTGGCCTCGGTATGAAATGCCATACAGAAGTCAAGGACCAAAAAAAGGGACACTGGGTCAGGCAATTCAGGAACCATCAGTAACCTCAGAAAGCAGTTTCTGTGGGATAGAGACTACAGCCAAAACCCACAGGGTTAAAAAGCAGATGGGCAACGAGGAAATGATACCAGTAGAAGCGGAATGCTCCCTTGTTTGGTGGTTGTGTGTTTGGGGGCGGGGTGGGGGGAGAGCGGGCAAGGGTAGAATGAAAAGTAACTTACGGGACCTATTAGGACTGAGGAAAAGTTTTTCTCCCCTTTAAGGACAGGAGAAATAAAAATATTTCTAAGTAAAGAGAAATACATCAGAAGAGAAAAAGTCACGAAAAGACATCTTGAAAGAGGATAGTATGAAATCAAGAATAAAAAAAGAAGCGGGGGAGGGGGGTGGGATTGGCTGGGGTGGGGGGAGAGTGATGGGGGGAAAATTCAAACTGTAATTGAACAACAATAAAGTAATTAAAATTAAAAAAAAAGAATAAAAAAAGAAAAGAAAAAAGAAATCAAGAATAAGGATCCTTCTTCCTCAGATTCAAGGGAAGAAAAGGAAAATTTGTGAGTGTGAAAAGAGAAAAAGATTTCATGGCAATCTCCATCCTATTTAAAGTGTGGGGGATTCGATACCTGGTTAAGGACAAGGGGAAAGGTTTGAAACATGACATAAAAAATATCAGAGGACACTGAGATGAAATGAAGAATTGCTAAACAGAACAGCTGAGGATATAAGGCATCTGGGTACAGCAGACACTGTTACAACAATCCCATGACTCTCTGCTGCTCACTTATTAGCTAAGAAGAAACAAGGGTGATTTGGTGTGAAAGCTCTCCCAGTTAAGAATGGGTAGTGACAGACTGTGAATAGGGAATAAGTTAAAACAAACAAAACATATAATAATGGTATCCAACATTTATGCAGAGCTTACTTTGTGCCAGGCACCTTCCAAGCACTTTACATGCATAATTAACTCATACAATTCTCACAATTCTACGAGGCAAGAACTATTATCTCCGTTTTACAGATGAAGCAACTGAGGCACAGAGAGGTTAAGTAATTAGCACAAGGTCACACAACTAGTTAAGTGGCAGGGCTAGGATTCAAACCAGTTAGTATAGCTCCAAAGTAAGTGCTGTTAAACAACATTTTTTTTTAATGTATTTGTTTCTGACACTTTTCTTAATAATATGCCGTAATTTTACAAAGGAAAAATCATGATATAGTGATATGGCCTTATTTATTTTATTTATTTGTATCTAAGAGGTAGTAAAAGAAAGTCAAATTACTCTTGATTTTTTAAAAAACTGTTTAGTTCAAATAGTTCTGATTGTCCAATGAAGCATCTATGCACAAGTACAAGTAGCTTTGTGTAAGGATACCTATAACAAAAAGCCATAAACGTGGCCAATAGCTCTCCTGACATTCTTAATTTCATTCCTTCCATGACTAAGCTAAAAGACCTTTACTGGGTTTTTTTTTGTATGAGAGTAAGGTAATTTCTGATGAAATTATGAAATAGAATACACCGAGATTTAAAATTTTTATGCATCGGGATGTAACAAAAGAATGCGCCACATAAAACTTTCCATTTATACCCCTTTCAAAAATTACTCAGGGAATAAAACGCAGAAGAGACTGTAACTAAGAAGAGAGGCAATGTTTGGTTGGCCCAGGGAGAGGTGAGTGGGAGAAAGCAAACACCGATGGTGCGGCAGGCGGACACTTAACAGTACAGAAGCCGCTGGAGTAGTGGTCCTTCACGTAGGCTCGCAGGGCACTGTCGCAGGACTCTCTCCAGGACTTCAGGCCGCCCTCCGCTTCCTCTGGCTGGGGGTCACTTGCTTCTTTCCGTAAGTGATCAAACTTAAAGGAAATTTTGTTTCTTGGATCTAAAAATCTGCTATTACCCAGGTCACCATGTTCTGTAATTAAGACCTTCCAAAGAATAATCACAAATATGAGTAAATGTAAAAAAGACAGTTCTTGACATGTCATACAACAAATAAAAATTCTGAAGAGTTAACTTTTCATTTAGTCGGGTTTCTTTCATATCAGTATTTCAATCACTCCATTTTTATTCTTACAAAAATATTATGCTAATGGACTAGTCAACTCTAAACTTCAACATTTCCCCCATCATAACAATACCCATCAATTCTTGGTTTCTAATATATTATCCATGTTTATACTTTATACACAGCTCTAATAACTTATGTATACACTTTTGTATTTTACTGCACATATTTCATGGAACTTCTCTAGTAATTATACTTAGCATTTAAAATAGGTAATACATTCACATGGATCAAAAATGAAAAAAATACATGAAGTGGAGTCTTTCTCTTGTTTTCTTCCATCCACCAAATTCCTAACAAATATCCCCTTCCCCACAAGGTAACTGATTTTAACAACTTAGAGCAACAGTTGGCAAGCTCTGCATGGGGTGCCACCTGTTTTTGTAAATAAAGTTTTATTGAACACAGTCTGGCTGGCTTTTCTATCACCTATGGCTGCTTTCCCGCTACAATGGCAGAGTTAAGTAGTTAAGACTGTAAAGGTGAAAATATTTACTAACTGGCCCTTTACAGGAAAAAAAAAGGGCCAATCCCTGATTCAGAGTACTCTTTCGCATTCTTTTTTACAAATACAAGCAAATACGAGTATGTACTCTAGTTCTCCACCCACCTGTTTGTTTTCTATAAAAACTTGCATACTAGACTTTTTTCTTTTTTAATTTAGCTTATCTAGATGATCTTTCCCTATTAACATTTCGAGAACTTCCGTGATGGTTATTACAGCGTTTTTCACCACCACACTGTATGGATGCACAAAAAAGTTATTCAACCAACCCCCTATTAATGGATAGCTGGGTTGTTTCCAATCTTGTGCTATTATGAACACTGCACTGGATGTCCTTCTGTGTTCACTATGTACACTTTGTGTACATGTGCCAAGTACAACCGTGGGATAAATTCTCTGAAGTGGGACACTGGGTCAAACGATAAGTGCATTCATAATTCTGAGACACTGACAAAAAGCTGTCTTCTATCGGGTACTACACCAAGTTATAGTCTGTCATCAGTAGAAATTTTAATTGGCATTTCACCTTTTACAAAGAGTCATTCATATTTCGTCTTCTGTGAATTGTCTGTTCAGATAGTTTGCCCACTTTTCTACTGAGTTTTTGGTCTTTTTCCAGTTTAACTCTTTATTAATTAGGAAGATTAACCCTTTGCATGTCTTTTGAGTTCCACATACCAATACTTTTCCTTAACTTGTTGTCTTTTGCATCATCTCCCATTTTCAATAACTATATAGGATTTCGCAATACTGACATACCACAGTGTACGTAATCATTTCTGAACTGAAGGAGATTTAAGCTATTTGCATTTTTATCACTAAGTCACTGTATGAAGTAAAAACTAACCAAGAAAGAAGTCACTATATATTCTACCATAAGCGAAGTTTTCTCCTAAAAGTTTCTTCAGAAGAATTTATAGTTTTGAGATTCCTGCTCTCATCACCAGTCTGCACTTAAACAGCTTCTTTATAATGACAGAAGGCATAATACATGTAATGATTCCCTAGTCTATCCTTCATAAGGCTTTCTCTTAATGTTGCCACTTTTGTAACTAAAAGATAAAGACATTAACTACATTAAAATTTTAATCTGCACTTCTTTAATTTACTATTATTAGGCAGCCTAGCACTTCTCCAAGTTTGCTTTGCATTCCTCAACTGGGTGCATGTGGTTCATGTCTGTTGCTTATTTATTCACTGACCTCTTGGCATCACCCCTAGGTATTTGAATAACCTTTCTATCAATCATGTTTGAGATGCGTACTTTCTGCTATGCTTTTTTTTAAAGATTTTATTTATTTATTTTCAGAGATGGGGGAAGGGAGGAAGAAAAGAGAGGGAGAGAAACATCAATGTGTGGTTGCCTCTCCCACACCTGATTAGTTTATTTTGTTCATTAGATTCCTCTTATAAGTGAGATCATTTGGTATTTGTCTTTCACCGACTGGCTTATTTCACTTAGCATGATAGTCTGCAGTTCCATCCATGCTGTCGCAAAAGGAAGGAATTCCTTCTTTCTTCCTGCCGTATAGTATTCCACTGTGTAAGTGTACCACTATTTTTTAATCCACTCATCTACGTGAAGTCACTTTCTTTTATAAACCTTTCTAATGTTTCATTATTATTCAAGTTATGATTCACTTTTCACTTCCTAGTACTTTTTTTTTTTTAAATAGTTAACCTTTAGCCCTGGTTGGTATGGCTCAGTGGATTGAGTGCTAGCCTGAGAACCAAACGGTTGCTGGTTCAATTCCCGGTCGGGGCACATGCCTGGGTTGCAGGCCAGGGCCCCAGTAGGGGGCACGTGAGAGGCAACCACACATGATGTTTCCCTCTTTTTCCCTCCCTTCCCCTTTGTCTAACACTAAATAAATAAAATCTTTTTAAAAAGTTACCCTTTAAACCCAACCTAAAAATAACCTAGATATGTAGTTGGCACTGAAAATAAAAGTTAGATTAATCTCATGAACTTCATCGACTGTTTCCTTTCCCTTCTGTTTTGTGACCCTTAGGGTTAGGGCTCCATGACCACTGTACTGTCTTTGTGTCGGCTAGCGTTGGTCTTCCTCCACTGCTGTTCTCCATCAGAGTAACCCTGTGTGGCCGGTTACCACTTTCATAGGAATTATAGGAAATCCATTTGAAAAACAAAGTTTCCCGTACCATTTCTTTCTTATTCAGATAAGCTTTCTATACTCTTTATATTTCTCATTCAGAAATGTGACATTTACAACTAGTTTCCCATTTACTTCTGGTTAAAATGCACGTGTGAGTGTGTATGAACTTCGAGGCAGACCCCTGCCAGTTTCCTATCCAGTGTCCACTTTCTCCTCTTAACAGAATCTCAAAGGTTTTCAAAAAGGTAATGTGTTCAATTAAAAAAAAAGATACTTTCTAGCTAAGAATGCAATGCATTCTGGCAATAACTTATCCATGGAAGGTGCTTCTGGGATGGCCAACAGTGTCCTTCGCAACTACCTCCTTTTTCCTTCCTGGAACATAGATTCACTGCCCAGAAATGGAGCAGCCGTCTTGAGAACCATACCTAAGGATGGCAGAATAGAGCCAGAGGCAATCTGGGTCTCTGATGACGTCACAGAGCTGCAGTATCAGCCCTAAATGTTTCTTTTGGACTCCCTACATGATAAAAATAAGATCTCCATTGAGTTAACCCACTGTGGTTGATTCTTTGTTATACGCAATGAGGATATCTAATAACTCATACATCTTTCTTTTAGTGTCCAAGTAATACCTTTTTTGTTGTTGCTATTATGGCTAAGAATGTGATCTCCTTTTGACGACATTTTTAAGTTAGTTACTACTTATATGAGAATGTTGACAAAGTTAGCTATTTTTTATATTATGTATCTATCTGGACACGGACCTTATTATTTTAATAACTTTTCTGTATTTTAAAAATATATAATATTAACTATAAGCAATATTTATCATTTATTTTCCAGTATTTTTTCGTGCTTATAATTAATCTAATTTCATTGAGAAAATTAAAATAAGCAAAAATATAAACCCAAACAATAAAAACCAAACAAAACAAGTTCCAGTAATACTGTGATCCCAACACATACAGTTAACATTTGGGAGTATATTTTCCCACATTTCCTTTTCTGCACATAGCCATGTACTTGTTCATTTGTTAAGATGTGTCCGTTCCCCTCATGACCTAATAACTCATAAAATGGGATGCATTTTATACTTGATGGCACTGAGGACCATCTCATAGTTTAACTGGCAGTGTTTTTTCTTTCTCAGTGGGACATGAAATAATGGCACCTTTCAAGAATTTAAGATGCATTCATTCTAATACAATATATCTGTTCATTTAAGTATCTATAAAAACAAACTAGCATAATTGTACACGCTGTTTTACATTTTAGATTAATATATCATGAACATCTCCCCCAGATCAATATTTATATCAGTTTTCAATGGCTACAGAGTATTTTGGGCTACAGATATTTAATGTCGGACATTTAGATTGTTCCAATTTTTCCCTATTATAAAACCTTGCTTGAAATAACCTTTTCATCTATTTATACACAAACTTTCCACGGATACATTCTGTGGACTTGTGGGTGCCCAGGGACTCAGACTTGGACAAGGCATTTGGTGTTTAGTGCCATACCGCCTGTGACGGGCTGGTTAATACATCCGCAACGCCCTGTCTTGCAATGGTAATAACTGTGGTGATGATGGGAATGTTTACTTTGTTTCTATACTAGAATAGGAATGCCTGTTTTCTCATTAAATTTAATGTCTCCTGTTATTCTTACCAAGAATTAGAAGAAGGTGAAACACCTAAATAAAACTCATTCCTTCTGTTTGCTTGTTCAGGGTGGCTCTCTTTTTCTGTCAAAGAAACTGTTAGTATGGTATCATCAGAGAGAGGAAGAATTTCCTAATATGTAGATATTTACAGAAGCCACAAAAACTGTGACATGAATTCATTCCATATCTTATCTTGAGACATCAACTCTGGTTTATTGAACTTCTATTACCTTTCAGGCAAAGCCTATATAATAGGAACAATTTTTACCTGATCGTCATATCCTTCTATCTTCACGGGCGTGAACTGATCCATGTTATACTGGGCAAATGCACTGTTTTTAAAAAGTTAAAAAACGGGGTGGGGAGAGACAGGGAGATAAAGAATTATTTATTAATAAACGCAAAGGGTATTTCACATAACAGTGAAAGAGAATGCGAAAACACTCCCTGGTCCTTCCCGCTTTCCCTCCGGACAACTGGTACCATCACAGCGCCTTCCAGCTTTGGGCAGGAACCCTCTCACAGCCTCTCAGAGGCCCTGAGCTCTGCAATTTCCTTTTCCTCCCCACTCCTAAGCTCCCACTTGGATAATTCCTAAGTTTTAAGCAACCTGATTATTGTGAATTACCAACAGTTTTAATTGTCTAGATAGAAGCTTTCGGTAATTCAAGAACATCTTCCATTTGTGCACTATTTGGGGAATGTCGCCGTCTTTACTCAGGGCTCCAAGGGAGGACGAGATAGGAGAGGCCACAGGTCCATGCACCAGAACGCATCTGACACTGGAGCGGGTGAGGCCAGAGTTGAGCATAAGTCAAGTCTCAGAGGAGAACGCAAAGCAGGGTAGAGGGTATTAAGAAAAAGAAGTATATGAATAAATATTCAAAGCACATGCCTGCTATTGTTTATTTTTCAGTGCCAGATTTATAAAACTGCATTTTCAATGGGTTCCTAGTATATCTTACAAAGTAAGCTAAAGTAAAAGAAAGGCGAAAGAAAGGTGGAAATAAGCTTCAGCCAGTATAAGGAAGTATAATACACTTATATTCTTAGGAGGTATCAGTCCTTTCACCGAACCCACTTGCCAAGGGAAGAGTTAAATAAACATCTCCCAGCCCAGCTTTAGCCTGTTAAAAACATCTGCTGGACCAGGGGTGTCACACTCATTTTCACCAGGGGCCACATCAACCTCGCTGTTGCCTTCAAAGGGCCGAATGTAATGTCAACTCCTTAACAGTTAGGGAGTAGTAACATTTATACAGCCCTAAAATTATTTTGGCCATTTGAAGGCAACCTCACAAAGCATTGAACTTTTCCTCCGAGACTTGTCAAGAGAAACCAAAGTAACAAATATGTAAACTTCAAATATTTAAGGATAATCCTCAACCCTCTCATCTTAAGTTATTGTTATGTCTTTTATGAATCATGTCCTTTTAACATCACATCCCCATGTACCAAAATAAGTCCTAAACACACTGGCTCTTCAGAAAGGACTATGTTCATGGAAAGTAGATTAATTTTTTTTTTTAAAGCTTAAGAAGTAGTGAGTAAATAAGCACTTCCTTCTGGGATATGCCCTAAGACTACAGATCACAAATACCAACACCAGCATCTGTTAACAGGGGCTCGTCCTCGATTCTTTCCTCTCATACTCCACATCCAATACATCAGCAAACCTTGCAGGTTTGACCTTGAGAACCTGTTAGAGTCCGACTCCTGCTCACCAATCCTACCACTGTCACTCTAGAGCACTCTAGGTACAGTTTTGATGGATTTAAAAAGAAAAAGTAATTACCCTTTTTGCTTCAAAGTGACTTTTTAAAAACATCACATGCCTATACTTGTATTTAAGGATTTTTGGTACCAAGAACTAACCAATCAGACGTAACATTATGCAACGTGACCAATAAAATACAACTCTATTACACGACCTATGTATTAATGGTCAAGGTAGGGCATTCACGCCAGATGGCTATAGTTGCGTTGGCTGTTTTCATTTTTTAATTTGACAAACTAAGGCAGCGATTTTCAATCTCTTTCATCTCATGGCACACATAAACTAATTACTAAAATTCTGCAGCACACCAAAAAATATATTTTTTGCCAATCTGACGAAAAAATAGGTATAGTTTTGAATCAGTCACACTGGACAGCTATTGTTGTGCTGGCTGTTGTCATTTGTTTTATTTGACAATCTAAGAGAAAAGAGGTCAGTGCCCCTGACTACATAATCAAGTACTGCATGTTTTAAAAATCCTTACAACACACGGGTTGAAAATCACTGCTCTTGTCCAAAGTGCCACCATTTGTCTTGGCACCACTCTGTCTTCTAAGTACTCATTTCACTTGAGTCTTTGCCGCCCCCTGCACAGCAGCCAGTGATTATTCTAAAATATGTCTCATCATGTCAGTCTCTGCTCAAAATGCTCTAATAATTTCCTATCTCTCTCAGAGTAAAACCTACTCTTTAACATCATCTATAACACAGTGCAGCAGTGCTCAGAATTATCAGAGAATGGTTCTGGTGAAAATCCGGGAAAGAGGGTAAGTCCTAGGTTGCTCAGGCCTTCTTCATTTTACACAGAAGGCAATGATGACGAGGATGACGACCACTGAAACAACAATTACTGAGTGCTAACTATGAGGACTAGGGCCAGAGCACCTCATTATGGACATAAAACTGAACTCCTCATTTGTATGGAAAATCAATTATTTGGGCATAAGACAATTGTTTTTTAGCAAGGGTTTTTCCAACAATCTAGAGTCTATAAGAACCAGAATATTTATAAATACAAAGGTTTACTGTCAGTGTAATTAAAACAATTGAAGCATCTGGACTACACATCAAATTTTACTGTCACTCCTAACTGGAAATGGGACAAAAGGCTAAGGATGCACTCACCCTTGGGTCTTGACATTCCATTCCCACCACCCCCTTCGGCAACACCTTATCAAGTATAGAGTACATTTATTTTGGATAGCTCTCAAGGACAAAACTAAGACCAATATGCCTGGCAAATTGAAGAACTTGGCTTGTAAGATAGCAAATTCCTTATTGTTAGGAGCATTCAGATGGATAACCATCTGTTGACAAAATGTAGATGAGATTCTTTCAATGAGAGGGCAGAGGGTCAACAAGGGCTGAACTAGCAAATCGTTAAGGTCTTTTTCCAAGGCAGAGTCTCTGCATATAAGAAAAATAAGAAGTAAAATGTCTTTTTAGTGTGTGTTTAAATCAATGCATAATTAGGGTATCTTTCATGGTGCTAATTATAGCAAAGGACTGCAAATTTTAGGTGTATAGAATCTGGTCCCAAAGTGAGTTCCTAAAGAGCAGTACGGACAGGGCAGGAGAAGATGACTGCTTCCCAGACATCAGCTCTTAAAGCTGCTTTCCACAGTTAACCTCTAAACCAATTACACTTCATTCCAAACGCATTCATGACTATTTGGTGCTCTGCATCACACCCCTTGCCCCATCTCTCCTCCCCGCCCTTCAGCAGGCATTATCCAGTTACGTTTTACAAGGAACTCTGGGCCAGCAGGACGCACGATCACTGAAATAAAACTCTGCACTGAACAGTAAAGGACAGTGGGGATAAAACCAGGTAAAGGGGGCCTTGAAGCTAGACAGTGTTTAGATTTGAAGAAAACATAACAAAAACAAAACAAACAAAAAACCCCACATCACTGTAATTTTGTAAGGACAGAGCCAAAATGAAAATGGTATTTTTATACAGATTAATTAGCCTGACAGTGATAAGAAGTCAGGGACTGGGTAGAATAATCGTGCTATTACTCTATGGTTAATTCTTACCATAAAGTCACTTTATGAACATCTGCTATTCTTTGGCAATTTGAGAAAGATTTTCATGTCTCAATAGCAGCCTAATCTTTATATAACTAGCAGTATAAAAAAATTCAACAGGCGCTAAAAGAGCTATAGAGGAAAAACTAAGAGCTAACATTCAACTCTGCTCTAATGAGGGAAATCTGCAGCAAAATAAATAAATAATAAATAAAATGATATAATAATCTTTAAGAAAGTAAACATTTCAGAGGAACATGTTTTCTACAAGAAAAGAACTAAAACACTAAAACCAACTGCTTTATTTTAAAGTGTTTTAAGCTTATTAGCTTATTTAACCTTGAGTTTATTATCAACATAGTTTATCCAATATTAGAATGATATTATAAGCAGATTTTAAAAGATACTTACTGTGCCGCCCCTTCCCTGAGGAGATTGTCATTATTAAGTAGTAGCCGGACATCTGAGGAAGAAAAAAAATGTTAAAAGATGTTAAAGTTACAGCCCTGGCTGGTATGGGTCAGTGGACTGACCACTGGCCTATGAACCCAAGGGTGGCTGGTTGGATTCCCAGTCAGGGCACATGCCTGGGTTGTGGGCCTGGTCACCAGTAGGGGGCGTGAGAGGCAACCACACATTGATGTTTCTCTCCCTCTCTTTCTCCCTCCCTTCCCCTCTGTCTAAAAATAAACAAAATCTTAAAAAAAAAAAATAAGTAAAATCTTTTTAAAAAGATGTTAAAATTAGAATGTTCAATGCAGGAGAAACGAGAGATTTTAACAGATTTTGAAATTAGATTTTTTAAAAATCAGACTTTGAAAGGTTAGTCTTTGGATATATCATATCTAAAAATACAAATGAATAGATGCTGCTGTTCATAGATTTGCATATAATTATTTGCGGTGCGATAAATATCCAACAATAAATTCTCAAGGAATTTCGTAACAAATGAAAAACACGGTTTACAAAAGGTTAAAGTTAGGACTGTTAATTTTGCATTTAAAGAATCCTTTAAAATTAGATTAAGAATTGCAAGCTTATCGAACATCAGACCAAGAAAGCTGGGCTCAATTCAGTCAGTGGCGGTGAATTTGCTGAACACATTTTTTTGAGTAATCTAATGTGGGGCCCTGCAATCTTTTAAAAAGGCTATGTGTCAGGAGTCTAGTCACTCTTTTTTTGAAGATCAGGGTCCTTGTTACTAGAAACTACCAACAATTAACTCTAAGAAGGAAGGCTAATTACAAACCAAAGGCCACTGACTCAGAGATTCTGAAAGAAGGGGTTGGCAGAGGCCGAGGTATAGCAAGCCAAGAAAAACCAGCCCTCATGCCACAAGTAGCTTGCCAATTCTTAATCTAATGATTTGGTATCAAATACTTCCATGATATTACTGTAAAGTACTTTCAGTTGTCAAAAATAAAACAAGGAACTTCTAACTATAAAGACCATTAATATTATTAAAACTTTATCTGAGCTAATCAGCCAGATATAGTTCAAGTGAAAGAAGAATTTTCCAAAAGCTCAGTTGTTGAAAATTTACATTTGGTCAATGTGGAAGAAAGACTAGGGAAAGCAAGGCTGCACTTGTTTCTCTTTGCCATTGGTGCTCAAAACCTACAAACAAGTCTGTAAAAAAGAAACGTCTTCATTTTTTCTACTGTGTTATTTACTCCTTATAGTAAATGTCTGTATGTTCTCCTAGTCACTCTTTCTCTGCATAATCAATTTTATCAATGGAGGTTATTGATTGTTCTATGATGTGTAAGGGCTCTTGGTCAGATACAGATGAGTATCACACAGTCCCTCTCAGGTAGGTAACCTTCTCAGAGCCACACCAGCCAGGGCTATGATGATTGCTTTCACCATGACGTTCAAGACACCTCACCTACGTTTTTCATCCTCAATTGTGTTAAGACAGTGAATAATAAGGAAGATTGTAAATGTACTGGCATAGTGTTTTCCAAACTGGCTGACTCAGAATCACCTGGCAGAACATGATAAAAGAGATTCCCCCCAGATCTAATGAATAAGAATCTTTAGAGGATGATAATGCTGAATTGTGTATATTTCACAAGCCTCACAGATGCAGCTGGTCCAGCCCCAATGGCTCCAGAAAGTCTCCTGCACTACAGCACTTCCTGAGTGAAAGCACTGAAAGAATTTAAGCTGTGCTTTATAATGTGACAGATATTAAACTACTTTCAATCTTTTCTCACGTGAGACTGGCATCCTAATTTATGGGTTAAGACTATGCTTTTGACAGAGACCTGAGGAGTTTGCTATGACTTAGGAGCTGGGTGACACTGGATATATCATTTTAACTTCTTGGAATATTCATTTTCTTAGGCATAGCTATAATATGTTGTAAGGATTAAAGGAGATAGCAAGCACTCAGTAAGTGCTCATATGTTACTAACGAGGGCTTAAATAACTAAATACTAATCTTTACTCACCATTGAATACTTCATTAAATTCCCCTGGGGGTGCATGAGTGATGAATTTAGCAGCTATGCGTACCTAGAGAAATAAAATGTATAGTAAGAGAATTATGAAGAGTAACAGATAAAAGGAGGAAAATTAGCAGATCATAAAATTTTCATTATACCCCTTGTTTAAACCTTTAGGTCCTAGTCACCTTATATATTCTCCCTTATTACAATCTTCATCAATAACTACAAACAATAGCAACCTTTTTACTGACCAAAAAAGTTTTCGAAATGTCTCTGCTCTGCTTACCTTTAAAAAAATAACACATCTTTCAAAGTTAACGTAATGTTTTCAACTTGGTTAGACTTCAGAAAAAGTATAGTAGTAAATTGTGCCTTTGTAAATTAACGTATTTTTAAAAAACTTTACATTATCCCAGAAGTATTCAAGGATAAATAGTTGCATTTCTCCTTCTGAAAGATATACCTTATTGTTATCCTGGTAAGAAAGTAAGTTCTATTTGCACAGAATTCAATGGGAGTTTTTTTCTATTTGAAGATCTCAGGATGTTATTATTTTTGTTTTGTATTTTAAGACTTTTTTTTTTAAGAACAGTTTTAGGTTCACAGCAAAATTGAGAGAAAGGTACAGCGATTTCCCATATACTTCCTGTCCCCTGCATGCATAGCTTCTGTTAGTAACATCCCCAAAAGAGTGGGTACATTTCTCACAATCTATGAACTTACATTTTACACATCATTATCACCCAAAATGTATTAAATGTATCCACCATTATATTGTCATACAGAGTATTTTCACTGCCCTAAAAATCCTCTGTGCTCTGCCTATTCATCCCTCTTTATCCCTAGGAATTAATTTTGATAAGATGAAAGAATGGTTTTTTTTTTAAACACACCTTGCTTAAGTGTAGTTTATTTTCTCATCTGGTTCTAGGATTTTCAAAATATCAACAATAAACTGGTCAATAATTTAACAGACGTGGCATCTATATATTTCAGTATCAAACTAGCTCTAAAATTCCAGTTTCACTGCATTTATCAAATAAACAAAACCCATGCTGGCTGAGGGTTCTCGGAGGCAAGTAAAAATTTAGTTTGGGGCTGTAAATTCTACAAAAAATATATCCTCAATGATCTCTACGACAGAATGAAATATTGGTTTCACTAAATAAAACTTACTGTTAGCTATGTTTTTTAAAAATTTCCAATAAGCTAAATATTATTTTCCTAGGTTAACCCTGGAAACACCAAAAAGACTCAGAATGCACTAAGAAATAGAATTTTAGATGTATGTAGTACAGTTTATATTGCTTCATTATTGGTAAGGGCTAAGGCTTAAAAAGTATAAAGCTATCTTAAATTAGGATCAGTGTTATAAAAAATGGATGGTGACATTTCGAAATAATTTGCTTTATGTTTATTCTTTTAAAAGTCATTTTAAGTAGTTCTTAGAAACTGTGTTCTCATTAGTAACCAATTATAAGTTTTGTCAGATATAAACAGACAAGGAAGGCAGGCAAGTTTGTTTTAAGCAAAGCAATTTCATTTCTAAAAGTCCTAGCAACTCTCAGGAATAGTTAAACACTTGAAGGTTTATTAAAGTAATTATATAACACACATGTGGTGCCAAAGACTCTCTCCTCCACCGAACTGTTAGTCAGGTTCCCCTGGACTCTCTTCTCAACTAGACCTTGTTGGTGGCCCCAGCCTGTCTGTCGGCTGGCCATCTTCCCTTTAGTGACAAATCTCCCCACTCTTGATATCTGATTACCCTTGATGCCTGATCAAGTTCTTTATCTCTCACCTTTGATGTAACAGAAGCCCTCTACCTGCCTTCAGCAAGCGTTCCTCTGCCCTTCACATTTTCTCAGTAATTTCCACCCACCGACCCCCTCACTCTGTTTGCCAGCTATAACCCCCAGTTGTCTTTGCTTTATTTGGAGCTGAGCTAGACCTTATAGTTATTTTAACAAGTGCCAGAAGAATTTTTTCTTCAACAAGGGTCATCACTCTCTTATGCCACCTAGTATAATAGTATAAAAATGACATATTTAAGCATAAAATTTACAACATACAAGACAAGAGAAAAAGAAGTCCACAAATTCTTTTTGGCCTTAAGCCAGTGGTTCTGCACATTGGAACCACCTAAAATATTGCTGTTCAGAATCACTAAAAGTATTGAGGGTTGAGTTCCATCCTCAGAGTCTGATGTAATAGATCTGGGGTGGGGCCTGGGCACCTGCATTTCTAAAAGCTTCCTGGGGTAATTCTAATGTGCTGCCAAGGTTGAGAACTACTACCTTAAGGAACTAGTAAGTGTACATCATGGTGGGTACAAGTAACTAAGATAAGCATACAGTCAGCACCTTAGCTTTTTAAATCTTTGTATACTCTCCCACTATTAGCAAAACAATTTATACAAATTATTGCCTTTAGTAAAGACCTGCCGATAATTTTAAAATAACTATAATTCAAAGCAGCAAAACTGCCAAGTCAGCAATACAGGTAACACAGGGCACAGGGCTTCAGAGGAAGGAGACGGACACCGGCTGCGCTGGTCAGAGACACCTCTACGGAAGAGGGAGGTGAGACCTAAGCTGAGCTCTGCAAAGTGCTTAGATAGGAGGGGAAAGAGAGAGAGGGCCCTATAAGAAGGGAGTAAGAATAAAAAAGATGGGGATGAGGCAGCCTGTGGTCAACAGACCAGTCTGGTAGGTACAGAGTATTTGCAGACAAAAGAGAAAGGGAGGGGAAAATGAGTCAGAAGGCATGAGGTATGCTAACTGCTGGAGGGGCGGGGTGGGGTGGCAACAGCCAAAGCAGGGAGGCCAGAGAGAAGGCTACTGCCACAGATAACCCAGGTGGGAACTCCCAGTGTTTTTTTACTTTCCAGAGTGTTTAGAATAAAGATGTGGTGAAAAAGAGTCAAATTCTGGGTATATTGTGAAGGCAGAGCCTACAGGATTTGCTGATGTGGCTTGTGAGAAAAACAAGTCAAAGCTGACACTCAACTTTTTGGTGTGAGCAACGAACAAATGAAGGTGTCATTAACTAAGAGGGGAAAGACTGCAGAGGAAGCTGTGACATGCAGGTTTTCCCTACGTCAGAGTTTCCTTCTAGTCAAGTAAAATCTGTCTAGAGAAACCATGTCCATTTCTGCCAGGCGTGTCCAACCTGCAGCCCAGGATGGCTGTGAATGCAGTCCAACATAAAATTGTAAATTTACTTAAAACATTGACATTTTTTTGTGATTACGTGTTGAAATATGCTTAATGTGGGGCCCAAGAAAACTCTTCTTCTTCCAGTGTGGCCCAGAGATGCCAAAAGGTTGGACACCCCTGAGGGTACCCTACCGAAAGTTCTGCTTGGTCTTGGGTATACCTTATTGTGGCAGAAAATGCCATTAAAATGTTAGACTATATAGTTAACTTTCCTGATCCTGACTCCATGCTGTAGAAAAATACTATTTAGCTTCCCATACCTGAGCCATCTGAAACAGAATGTAGTCCCTCTGTATTTACTAAATTAGTTGTTATTGTACTTTTATACATTAACTTCAGCAACCTAGCTAATATGAGTTCGTCCCGAGAGATCTAGTCTTAGTGTCCTGATGGATCGAGCTTCCGGGCTTAGCAGGCAGAGGACTAAGATCTGGAGAGTGGTTCTCAAGTCGCACGAGAATTGCTGGGGAGCTTATTAAAAATAGATGCCTGAGCACTGGTCCCCAAATTTTGATTCAGTTGTGTTCTAAGGCACTGTCATACCAGAAGGTTCTTAAGACAGTGCCGTGGGCCTGTCCAGAGGACTTTCCTAAAGTCATGTTTCTCAACGCTGAGTTTATAACACATTTCAAATACTAACATTTTCAGTGGCACTAAGCTAATTTAGCAGTACCTGTACCGCAGTCACAATCAGAAAACAGCAATGCTTCAGCGTCTGTAGAAGCATCCCCATCACTACACCATTAAACCAGACTGCTGCTGAGGGCAGTGCCGCTGTTTCAGCAGAACTGTCTGCTGGCTTAACTCATTACTTACTGTCCACTCAAGGGAATCAGAGTGGGTAAGGGCACAGGTCTGGAAAGAGGCTGCCATCAATGTGTCTGCTCTCCTATTTGTAGTTCCGGACATTTGGTCATGTTTTTAATCTCAAATGTGCCTCAGTTTACTCAATTGTAAAATGAGGATAACTCAAGTATCCTATTGGGAAGTTTTGAGATGAATACATGTTAATGCATAAAGATATTAGATTGGCCAAAAGTCTGTTTAGTTGTTTTCTGTAAAATAAAAGACACATTTTTCATTTTCACCAATAACTTTACCGGTTTGAGTATTTTGAGCATGTCAGCTGTCTCCCATTATTGGCTTCCAGTGCGTAGCGGCCAGGGGTGCTGCTAAACATCTTCCAATGCGTAAGACAGCCCCACAGCAGAAAATTATTTGGCCACAATGTCAACAGTACCAAGAAACTCTGCAAACCACTTTGGACACGTTCGATTAGTCACAGCACCTTCTCCATACACTGCACAAATCTTTTTTTTGCATTTCAGTTGTTATTCTTGAAATAATAAAGCATAATTCTCTGAAAATGTTGCAAATCTTCCATCTTCAATATTAAAATAGCTGCACAAAAATGCACCAATTTTGGTAAGTTTTAAAATGCAGGCTGACACAACAGCTGTCACAATACAATCTAACAAAATTGTTTCAAGCACGACTAGAGCCACCTACAGAAAAAACTAAAGGAACTTTTTAGCCAACCCAGTATCTTGCACATAATGAGCACTTAAATGTTATGTAGAGGCCAAATAAGTCACAAAACAGGGTTCTCTCAAATTCCAACAAACCCATTACCTTTCTTTTTTTTTTAAATTTTTAAAATTGTTATTTATTTATTTTTTTACCAGTGTCCCGGTGCTTGAGGATAGAACCGGCAGACTGGAAACTGTCCCCACGGAAGTCATGACCCCGAGGGGGCCGGGGCCCTTTCCCTCAGCCTCTGTACATTACTGGGACTAGACCACAAGCCCGACCCCGCCAAGAGGAGGGTCCATCACCTTTCTCTGGTGCAGTCTGGTATTACGCTGTCTTCTTGCTTATATGTTATACCATGACTTATGCCGTGTCATACGATCCACTCAGCTGATCATTCTATTTCATAGACACTGTCCTAACAATATGTATGTACAGTCATAGCAAAGATAAATTTTACATACAGGTCAAAGTTTAGTAAAGAATTTCAGTAACAAAAATGTAGAAGGAAAGGAGAGGCCGGAGGCAAAGAGAACAATAAAAAATGCTATTAAAAATAATTCAAGCTTAAGAAAAGATCTGCATGAAGATAATGGTAGCAGGAATGTGGACAGGTTAGACATATTAAGTGTAAAGCAAGATACAAAAGAAACTGGTACACTGGCTGCCTCTCACCAGAACTGAGTGGCTGGAAAACTCGTGGGAGGGGACTTTTTACTTACGCCTTTTCCTACCATTTTAGTTTTAAGCACGTGATTGCAGTTCCTATATCTAATAACAGGAAGGAAGGGGAAGCTGACTGGAATACGAATTGAACATGAAAGGAAGGACTATGGGTGAGAAATATGCCAACGTTCTGAGTGGTGTGACCAAAAGTGAATAACGGGGCGAACAGAGGTGCTGAGGCTGAATGGAGGTTCTGAAGAAGTGAGAGGGGAAACCCTACCTGCACATTACTACCTGGCTCAGATGTCCCCAAGTAGTCTAAGTACCATGACTAATTTCCCCTGTCCGGGCGTGTTCTTTTCAGAAGCTGATCCACATAAGGACTTTCTTATTTACTTACCTATACTCTGAACCAAATATTTGTACACTGGAGAGAGAACAAATGATACCTGATCCTGGTGTGTTCTTCTGAGCTCAAAGGAAGAGACTTAGAGCAGATGAAGAAAATACTTTTATTAGGGGTTTTGCAGGGCTGGTCATTTTGGCGCACATTAAGGCTTTGCAGCTTTATAGGATTTACTAGGGAAAATGCTCCCAGGGGAGGGGGATCCAATGTTCCCAGCAGTGACAAGGCAGGGCACCAGTATTGGCAGCAAGATGCTCAGGGGCAGTAAATGCCCAAAGAGGCACCCAGAGTGTGGACACATTCCCAACACAAGAAATAGCTAGAGATTATCAGAAATAGTTGAGGTGGGAGAGAGAGATGAAGGAGCATGAGCTGGATAAATATTAGAATGAGTGAGGATGTAATTGGTTGGTCTCTTTGTTACCAATAGGTTGTGCCTACACTATGTACCTGGTTCCATGCTAGGTAGGCATTAGGTAAAAAACATCATTTCCGTTACCAAGGAATTTGTTTCATTATCAGAGTAAACGTGCAAAAGCAGTCAATGACAGAAACTCCTCAAACATTTTAATGCTTCTGTAATCTGTTTTAAATTTAAAAGATTTTTAAAATTAGAGTTTGAAAAAGTTCATTAAACTTTGGTTGGTTTTACCCAATTCCCCTTACCTCCCTATTTTAGAGGAAAACTGAGGCCTATTGAGGTTAATAATTTTTTCCAAAATCGCACGGGTAGTTAAAAGCACAGCAGGGAGAGGCCAAACCTCCTGACAACTCAGAATCATTCTCTCCCACTACACCATAAAACCTTACTTACAATTCATTCAGTGGAGGTCTCTGTTTTTTTCATTCACTGTTGTGGGGAACAAAGTGTGGTGAAGAAAGCATGACTTCTGAAACACAAACACGGGGTCGGAATTTTCTGACATATTGCACTGCTTTGCTCAGCATTGAGGCTGGTCCTGATAAAACAGCTGGATGGTCTCAAAGAAATGATAATAACCCTACACTCATAACCAAAGATCAGATACGTGAGTTTGTACCTGCTCAGACTCTGTGCTCCTCCTGCCCAAGGATTTTAATGACAGATTATATGAAAACTACTAAGCAAAGCTAACTGAAAAAACAAAAAAAGGGAAGATAAAAGACTGGCAGTGTTAATATTAATCAATGATTTGTTAGAAAAAGCCACGGCAAACAAGCTTTAGGGCTTACTATAAGGGTAATAACTCATCCAGTAAGTTAAGGAGGTCATCAAAACCAAGGAAATCTAGTTTCAAAGTGTTAAGCAGTTTTCACGAGCTCTAGCAGGGCCCTTTTTGTATTCATATACAACATTTTCCACATCTCTCCTAAGTAATTTTGACAAACCTGTTCTCAAAAAGTGTCTTAAAGATGGTATCATTGTCTAAACTTAAAGCATATAGATCCATTTTTCAGTTACAGTATTTTTTGAGGTTGTACACAGATTTTACCACTAAATAAGCTAAAGGGAAAAAAATGCTAATCACACTTTTTTCAGCCTTAAAATTCTCTCCGAATTTGTTTTAAAAATGATGAGTCAGCTTTCCATGCAGACAATGCTCTCGCCAACATGGTGAACACTCTTAAACCCTACACTTTCTGTAACAAGTGTGGCGAGCATCAACCCAACAAAGTAACACAGTACAAGAATGGCGAGGATTCCGTCTGCGCAGGGTGAGCAGCGCTGTGACAGGAAGCAGAGTGGCTGGGGTGGGCAGCCTGAGCCGATTTTCAGCCCGAAGGCTGAAACTAGAAAGAAAATTGCGTTGATCTTAACTGCAGATCTCTGAGAACGCTGGCTATTAAGATATGCAAGCATCTGAACTGGGAGGAGATAGAAGAGAAAAGGCCAAGTGATCCAGTTCTAAGCTTCATGTTATTATGTGCCAATAAAATCTTGAGGATAAAAAATGCTGAATCATGAAATAAAGGAAAGAGACATGCAAAGAACCCAGACAAGCAGTTCATTGCATATCTCAAGTTTCCTGATTATGTTATCTTATCATTTTGGTCTTGATAAGCATTTGGAACCAAGTACCTTGAAGGGTCCTAGTAGCTAGAAGAGTAGAGCTCATTCTCAGAAACTGAACTCGAGGATAAGGCTAAAGGCATTTATTTCTACAAGTTATTACACTTTCTACTTCCTGTTTTATTTATGCAGCTCATCATGACCATTTCAGGTAACAACGCAGAAGTTAAAAAACCCAACTTCCTCTTTATAAAGTGATAAAAACTTCAGCAGTTAGTTATGAGAATGGTCGATCTTACTAGCTTTTATAGAAATACTTGCAAGGAAATCACCAAATTCATCTCTGGGTTCAGTGCTTTCAGAAAATGTAACAAAGATAAAAAGCTGTATTAAAATATATTTGGTATCATGACATACATGCCTTAAAAAACCCAAATCACATGCGGTTGAGGTCTTAGTTAAAAACAGAAAAAATGGGAACTTTAGAGTTCCTTCGAGGAAGAATCAATACAAATTAAGGCTGAAAATATCTTTTTAAAAATTTGTTTGCAATAGTGCCTTGGTTGTTAAAATTTTAGAGGATAAAAATCTCATTTAAGGGTTACTTATTGTTTCTGAATGCTAAGGTATTCAACAAGCCTTGTTAGCAAAATACTTTCTCAGTTGTTGAATTCAGTTAAAAGGAAGCAGAAGCCTGGGGGGAGAAGAGGCAAGTTAGGTATAAAGCTGAAGAGAATTGAAGAAATCTTACAAGTCAAAGCTTTTCCTTTTAACTTAGAGACCCACAACAGAGAAATACACATCAGTTTCATCTCTGTAAATGAGAATCTAACAAATTTCAGAAACTTCGAATCATATGGATTTACTGAGACATTTACTGTATCAGTTATTCTTAATTATCCACACTAATGAAGACAGTGTGGTTAATCTAAAAACTGTTTACTGAACACTAAATTCGTCAGCATTTTCGGGCAGATTTACCTTAGTAATTTTGACTTGCTTACTATGCCATTCATTAAGCAACAAAAGTAGTACGCTGGGAAATAAGAGGAACCAGGTCGTATCTGCTGTCATAAAGTCAATACCACTAATATTATAAACACTGTCACTATTCACAGACATCTTAATTTGCACTCTGAACTGCATATATATCTATATATCTGTATAGATATATAGATATATAGATATATTCCCAAGTTTAATTAAAAAGGCATTCTAATCCAGTGTCAAAGGCAAACACCTGAGAACACTGGTAAAGAGCATTGTGTGGGCACAATAAACTTCAAAGTTTACTGTTATTGAAATGCTCAGTGAAACTGTGTTGTAACAGTATTTTTGCTTAAAATACATGGACCACCAGGTGGGCTCACAAGTGTTGTGTTAACCCCTGACGTTCACTGTAATTTAATTTCACCTGACTCACAACTACGGGCCTTCGAACAAGCATTTATTATAGTTTTCTCTCCGGCACAAATTCACATACAATGCCTTTTGCCCCTAAACTTACACATTTATGAGAATTTCCAAGAAAGAGAAAATTTAACACTAAAGTGCACTTCAAGACGGCATGCCACATGAAGGCATACTATATCAAATTATTCTACACAGAGGACTCCTGGGTCATAAACGGCCCCCTCCACCATCCCAGTCTCTCTTACTGAAAATCAGAAAGAGCCCAGATGCATTTAGAGAACACTCAAGGGTGCACATTTTGTAACAGCCACTATGGGAAACAGAAGGCATCACTCTTGTCCTATATAGCGAGTCATCCCGTGAAATCAGTCTAATCTACAGGCCCTAAAATCACGTGAAACGCCTGACAAACTGTGAAGAAAGGTGTGCAGTTGTCAGAAGGAAAACAATTCGACCTAACTCAGAATATGCTCTTAAACTTCAGACACTTCTGAAAAAAAATAAGTACACAAATCACACACACTGACAAATGCCAAGTCCAATCACAGACACCCCAGCGGAGCATCAAAGAAGCCCCGATGCTTTGTCCAGACTTGAATGTGTTAACCTGAGGCTTCTGAGCCTTATAAAAGCATCCTGGAGTTGAAGAAGAATCCGTTGGCTACGCTCAATCGGTTAACAGGAAATTGACAACTATTTTTCAATGAATATCGTTAAGAGGACGTCAGACGCTACACTAGGGAGGGAGTCACTGCGGGGCCCTCTGCACAAACACGCAATCCAGGGAGTGTCTACAGGGAAAAGAGTGGTGCTCGGATTCTCAATGAGGCTTACACGTTTATTACTGCGAATTAGTTCAGCTTATAGTTTGTGAGGAGCGACAGATAGGGACCTCTCTCTGCCGGGGAGTCGTGACAGCAAAATCACTTCCTGGGGAAGGAGGAGCAAAGGGAAGTTAAGAGGCCACCCTGACCAGGAAGTGGCTCGCCCTAAACTAGCCTCAATCACATCTAAAAATGGGGGGGTGGGGGGAGAAGCCCTACCAGCTCAAGGCGGTGAAACGACCGCCTCTGAATACGTCGCGACATCACCATCGTCCCCTCTCTTAATGGACTCCATAGCCCCGATTCCATAAAAGAAAGTCTCTTCTCTTGCAGGAAGGCCACTGGGCTGCGCCTCAGGCCCAGGAGGGAAGGAGTCGAGAAATGGGGAACTGGGGCCACTGGGAGCCAGGGTAAGCCCCTCAAGAGACAAGCGTCCCAAGCGCGGAAGGCGTATGCCAGCGCGGGCTGAGAAGCCCCTTTCTGCTGGGGTCCTTCCCGGGGTTCCCACTGCAGCCGGGTCGGGCCCCTGGTGCCTGTCGCGGGAGAAGGTGAGACTGAGAGAGGTGCGCCCCTTACCTTCTCCTCATCCGACACCCGATCCTCGAAGTCGGCCATCTTGGCTGCTCTGGCCCAGCCCGGCCCCGGCGCGAGGCAGGCCGGGAAGGAAGCCGAGGGATGGAAGCACCGCGGGGGCCGTCGTAAAGACCCGCCCGGCGCGTCTGCAGGGCCCGCCCGGAAACGCCGAACCAGAGGGCGCCATGTCAGTTCCGGGCGGTGGGGCGGGGGTGGCTGAGGTCGCCGGCGCCCCAGGAAGTCGCCTTTGCCTTAAATGATGTTTAAGTCTAATATCGTTCTCTCTGTTACATACATTTCCTCACTCATGTATGGAGGGCGGGCGTTTCCACTGTTCTTGGCGCCCGAGCTCCATGCGACCGAATAGCAATTGCTATTCCTACAGGTTTTCCCAAGTACCAGTGACTTCCATGGCAGACGAGTCCAAGAGAAGTGCGGCTCGGCCCTGCTCGATCGGTAGCTTTTCCCAGCCCAGGAAAGGGGAGACGGGGTTGAAGGGGACCCTCACTCGTACGGAAGCCACACCGCTTCACTCCGGGGTCGCATCTCGGCCTCGTTTCCGCAGGAGGAGGCGCCGCGGTCCGCCCCTTCCCACCCTCGGAAGGAACAGGGCGCCCCGGCCCCGGCACGCTCCTTCGCCTTCCAAATCTCGGTCCCCGTTCCCTGGGCCGCTCAGCCTTCACGGAGGCCAGCCTCGGGTCCGCCACTATCCCAGGATTCCCGACTCCGGGTTTCCTGCCCGTCTCCCCCTCCCGGCGCCCGGCGCCTGAGGGAGCGGCAAGATGGCGGACGGTGGCGGCTTGGCTGAAGCCGCGACTGCTGCGGCTTCTCCCCCGGCACCGGCTCCTGGCCTGAGCCCGCCGCTGGGCTGGAGGGAGCGGCTGCGGGCCAGGCTGGCGGGGACGGGGGTTTCGCTGTGGTTCGTGGTGGGGCTGGGGCTGGGACTGCTTTACGCTCTGAGGGTCCCGCTGCGGCTGTGTGAGAATTTGGCAGCGGGTGAGAGGCCCACACTTCCCCGGGGACGGGCGAGGGAGCCAAAGGGCAGCGATTCAGTGGTCCCTGGTGGGCTTCGGAGAAGGAGTCGGCGGGGTGCGCCCGAGCGGGTTCTCTTCCTCGGGTCGCAGCTCCGCAGCGGACTGTCAAACCCTGGCGGCGGCCGCAGGCTCCTGCCGGCAGCTCAGGTCCGCCCTCCTCCGCCCGCTGTCCCCGTTTACCCGGGGACGCGCCACCCGCCGCGCTGCAGGCTTCGGGCGGTAGGCCGGGGGCAGCCGGGGCGGGCCGGGATGCAGAACTTGTACACGCCCCCCACCCCCAACCACCACCGCCATTGGCGGGAGCCCCTGAACGCCCTTCCTTTGAGCCTCCCGCCGCTCGCCTGCGGGGGCCGCCGACCCAGACGGCGAAGATGAGCGCCTCCGAGCTTCGCCCTAGAGAGCGAAGATCTGAAAAGAAAGAAAGTGCTGAGATCTTAGCCATCCATGCTCATGGTTTAAAATAGTTCTGTCGAGCCATCGTTTTCGTGATATTTTTGGCTGTGCTTTGCTTTGGGCTTTTTATCTTGAGTACTACAATAGAAAAGCACAGGTGGTGAAGATTAAGGGAGCCGCCGACCGCGGCGGGTTCTTTGTTTCCACATTTGTGCAGAGCTGGCCATGTAGTGTGCGAGTGGGAGGTGATGAGCCCCGTGGGGTGCTGCAAAGTCACCCTCGAGCAGCAGCGAGGACACAGGGGACGGGAGACGGGGCCGCTGACCACGTCCTTACAGTCTTTCCACCCCAGCTCTGAACAGCAACCCGAGAACTAGACGGAAGCATTGCTGTTAAGGGATGACTGTCATTGTCAATACCGTGGTTTGTTTTTCCGTGGCACGAAAAGGCCAATGTCCCCATTTCTGTTCCACGAGACGCCACGAGAGACTGAGCTAATGCTCGGAAATATTTTGGGCTTTTTAGAGCAAAAGCATTATGTAAATTCAGGTGTAACTGACATGCTAAAGCAAGCCAAATGAGTGGGCTTTGCTACACTGAAGTAGCGAATTTGGTGTCTCTGTAATACGTTAATTAGTGAAGTGCTGACTGGCGTTTTTTACGCGCAGTGAAATGTTTTTCATTGAGCTCATTTATTTTTCTGCATGTTACATAGGTAACACCATTTAGATGAAACTAGGTAACTAACAAAATTTTCTTTGTAAAACCCAAAGTATTTATGAGACAATTATCTGAAGTGAAGAATCTGGTGCAGACTCAGTAAGTCAGGGGCAAGGAGGGAGCTCTCAGTTTTTGCTCCTCTTTGGGCTGTTTCCCCTCTCTGGCTGACATACCAAATACACACCCTATTTTCTTCCAGCTAATTTGAAACACTGGTTTCTATCTCGAAATAATTGGAGAGTGTTTTAAACCTCTCCTGCAACGGGATGTTTGTTTAGCTATCCTTACAGATTTACAAAAGTTCTTATCTCAATTATGATTTATAAGTTAGTAGTTTTAATCTCAAAAGCAAGCTAAATTATCTTATTTTAATCTGCTTATTTAACAAATCAGCAGTGTAAACTCCTCCCCTTACATGAGTGAAGGCAAGTTTTTTAAGGGTGGAATACAGTGGGACTTTAAAGTAGCTTTTTAAAAATTACAACTTTCTCAAATGAATCTCACACTAGGTATTCATACCCTTGTGTTCCTCCACTCATAAAGACACCTGCATATTTGTAACTTGAGTACTTTGAATCTGCATTTTTTTTAAACTTTGATTTTTTTTTTTCCCTTTTGGCAGTGACAGTATTTTTAAATTCATTGACACCCAAATTCTATGTGGCACTTACAGGAACATCTTCTTTGATATCAGGACTGATATTTGTAAGTAGTTTCCATTTCCTTCATGCTTTCGTATTTATCTAAGGATCAAATCTCTTTATATGGTTACAATAATTATAAATATTTATGGATCAGCATTCTCAAAATGTATTCAGCATTTGGAAAACCACTTCCTCTGCTCTCTACTTTTAGAGGTTGACGGTATTCATTTGCTTATAAAAGACTATTGTCTGCTGTCGGGGCCTGGGTGGTGGGTGGCTAACTAAATGCCTGCAGGGCCCAGTTTGGTGCTCTTGGACAAAAATGAGTGACAAGGGCAGAAATGAAAAATTGACGTCCTTATTTACTTTGAGGACTGGGTAAACTGGACAATGCATGCTTCTTCTAGAAGGGGCTGCAGCTGATTGTTGTCATGTAGACTTGCAGACCGTTATTACCAGACCTTCCAACTTGTCAAATGACTCCAAGAGAACCTGAATACACAAGTTTTTGTATAAAATCTCCTAATAATTTAATCTTGGCAACATTGGACAAACTGAAAATTTATCTGTCTTGAGTTGAGCCTGTAGGCTGCCAATGACCTTTCCTGGAGTGGGTAAGAGCAGGCATTTGGAGTCGGGTTAACCATCACTCTCCAGGTGTGACTTAGAGCAAGTTGATTTTCTGTGCCCCAGCTTTCTAAAGTATAAACTGGGAGGGCGGGGGAGAAGGGGTATTAATAGTATCTACTTCATAGGATTATGAAGACTAAATGAGATACTGTATGTAAAAGCTTTTAACAGCCTGGTAGCTAACAGTGAATACAGAGTGAATTTTGGCTATTGTTATTCTGAGAAGTCCCACGGTAAAGAAGAAGCCTATTTAACTTTAATTCAGCTTCTCATTGTCTTGTTTGACCAAGCTAGCATTTTTAATTCAAAAAAGTGTTTTAGAATTTTATAATCTTTATTAACATCCCTAGGAACTAGTGTGTCCTTGAATAAACTTTGGAAAAATGCTGCTACCCATAAAAATCTTAGGAAGTGTGGCGTGCATGGCCAATGACTTTTTCTGTGCTTTTCCTCACCTCTAGGTGGTGCTCTCCAGCTGTAGTAGAAATAACAGCATCTGTGTTGGAGTGTTTCGGTTTTGCTTTTTGTTATAAGGACTAACACTTGACCATTTTGTTAAAGTGAAATGCCGGACAAGAAAGGGATTTTTCTCTTGACGTAAAAAAAATTTTTGAGGAATTCAGGATGAAAAGTATGGGTTAATATAAGCCTCAGAATTTATTGATTTATAAAGCCCACTCATAATTAAACCTACTTTAGTCAGTAGCATTTGAGTCTAAATAAAGAAAATAAACTATCTTTAAATAGCTGATGTAGTAGAAAATACATTGGCCTTAGAACTAGAAGATGTGATTTTAAGTTTTGACTCTGCCACTTATTGGCTGATGCTTTGGGTAAGTCACAGCTGTGAGTCTTAATCTCCTCACTAATAAGGGGTGGGGGCGGGATTTACACATATATTATACATATTTTTAAACAAAGTTTTAAAATTGGGAAGTTGAAGTAACATTTTAAAGGTTAAATTATGTCATTACTCTTGCAATATTGATGAGTTTTCATTATGAAAGGTTAGGATTGTTTATAAGTTCTTGTATCATCCGGCATACCAAACTTGCACACGCGCGCGTGCGCACACACACACACACTTACATAGACACGCACACTCAGATAAGCTTACATAGACACGCACACTCAGATAAGCTTGGGAGGCAGGCTGGGTAGCGGTTCGCAGGGCTGAAGTCAGGCAGACCTGAGAAAGAGTCCCGGCTCCGCCAGGTGCTGGCGGTATGGCCTGCTGCTAGTTATTTAGAGCGGGAGTAGGTGTCCTTTCTGCAGGTCGTTGAGGTCAGGGGTGAACGACATAGCGCACGTGACGGACTTGGCACAATGCTTGACAAGTATTAGCAGCTGTTACCATTGCTCATCTGTGTTGAAAAGGTGGCCCAAGAGGGGAAAAAGACTAACATTGTATTAATTAATAAAAACCACCAACATTTAATGCAGTGAAGGACAGTGTGTCACTGTTGCCTTCGGGACCCCTGTGACTGACTGTGATCCCATGTGAATCTTGTCTTTTCTGTCGCGTGAGTAATTTCTGTTTCTGTGTTTTTTTCTGGTGGTTTTAAAGGCGTTTCATCCCACTTCTTAGTAAAACATGACAGAAGCCAAACCGGGGCTGTATTTGGTGGTGATTAACTGCCTGCTAACTCTGTAACAGTGAGTAGGAAGAGAAGCCACGCCAAACTGAGTGTAAAATGTTAGTGGCATGGTAGGAGAAGCTCTGCGCCTTGACCTTCTAGCGCTGTCCCGGAAACGTCATAGCCCATAGCCGTAGCGTTTAGTCAGTGCAGTAATTGGGCTGCAATGGAGTGCAAAATGACAGCCTATTTTGGCATCTCTGTAACATATTCTATTGTCTACTGAAGCAAAAAATAACATTCCTGAAGGTTTAGAAACTGATTTCTCTCTGTGTGTGATGGCCTGTGTTTCTGATCATAGCAAAATAGTTTTTAAAAAGATGATAATGGCTCAGGCAGTTGTGGATGTGTTTGCTCATTCTTCAAATACAGTGATACATTTGTCTACTGCGTTTGGCAGAGTGGTCTGTCAGTTAACTTTCTAAGGGACATGGTCCACAAATGAGAGGAGGAAGACATGAAAGTTGTTTTACAGTCAAAGCCTAGAAAACTAGCTACTAGTCATTTGAACATTTTTAATCTATAAAGTCCCTGACTGATTGATTATTCATTAGGCAAATATTTATAGAGAGCCTTTCATCTCTTAAGCACTCTTTTGAATTTTGGGGAATAGCATGGTAAGCAGACAAACACAGGTTCTGTCCTCATGAAATGTGGTCTAGAAGGTGACTGTGAACATTGCTTCATTCATCTGGCAATTTGTTACTGAATACCTACCTATAGCGTGCCACACTGCTTCTGAGCACTGGGCTAAGAGCAATGAGCAGAACAGAAGAGAGTCCCTGTCCTCTTGGAGCTTACATTGTATTAGAGCAATGTACAGTAGAAGATAAATAAGTAAAACGAATAGTATGTTTTTACTATTAGTGATACGTGCTGAAGGGGAAAATGAAGCAGAGAAAGACATGTGAAGTGTTAGAGGAAAAGGCTGCAGTTTTAGATGGGGAAGGTAGGGAAGGCTTCATGGAAACAGTGATTCTTTAGTAGAGGTCTGAAGCACTCGAGGAAGCCAGCGGGGCGGTGTGTTACTTCTCGGGAGCTTGAAGAATAGCAATGAGATCAGTTGTTCCACTAACGATTACAGGGAAAAGATTCCTCTGAAAGGAAAGCACAGATCCAATGTGAGTACAGCTTTCTGTTCCGCAGAATAAGGAAAAGCTTCCCAAGGGTATGTCATCGAAGCTGCAACCCAGAGGAGGCAGGCAAAGGGAGTTGAGAAGGTTGGAGTGTCCAAGTAGGCACATTCTGCCAACTTAGCACAGAGAGCTAGCTTCTAAACCACGGAAACAAAAAGAAGTGAATGTTCTGACTTTTAAATGGTTCTATATGGGAATCACCCTGACTCTTAAACTATATTCATGATACTGCCACATACTAGAACAGTAACTTTTTGCTCAAAAGGCTCTTATCATTTGTGTATAACCATATTTAGTGGACAGGACATTGAGGCTCCGAGAGGCTGGAGTTTAAGCAACTTGCCCAAAGCACACAGCTCATGGACAGCCAAATCAGGAGTCAGGTGTGGGCATTCTCACCTAGTCTAATCCACCGTCTGCGGTCAGGTGTCCAAACTTGTTTTTCTCTTTAACTATGCTATGGAGATAGAATACAAAGGCAATGTAATGTAACAGTTAGATTACCTACAGATGAAATCTTATTATTATTTTTAATGCTTTATTTACAGATGTATCCCTTCTAATTTTGCCTAAGCTTGTCTAAATTTCATGACAAAGTGATGAAAAAGGCATTTCACTTTTGTTTGGCATGTGTTATTGGGGAATCTTGTGTTTGGCTTATTTATTTATTTATTTATTTATTTATTTATTTATTTGAAGGAGAGCACATTTAAAATGCTGACTTAAACAGGAGCATCTTAAGATAATGTTTTAATTTGAGCTCATGTATCTGCTGATCAGTCCTATATTAAGTGAAGGATGTTTTCTATTTGTCATAGATATTTGAATGGTGGTACTTCCATAAACATGGCACGTCTTTTATGGAGCAAGTGTCTGTAAACCATTTGCGACCATTGATGGGAGGAACAGGAAACAGCATGTCAGAGCCAGGTTCTCCTTCCAGCAACAGAGAAACTGAAACCAGCAGACAGAATTTGTCAGGTGACTACTTATCTAATGTGTTTTCAGAGCTGTATAGTTAAGATTGTGTTTGGCTGTGGGAGCTGGAAAACTCACAACAATAGAGAGAGGTTTGTCTTTCATGTAAATGTAGGTAATCCATGGCTCGTACTGGAGAGCAGTAATCATCAGAGGCCCAGACTCCTGTTTTGTTAGCCTGCCACCTCCAAAGGCAGTTTTGCCTTGTGGTCCAAGACTCTGGCTTCAGCTCTCATATCCACATTCCAGTCAGCAGGAAAGAGAATAGGCCAGGAGAAGTATCCCCTTTCTGCCTACCTCACCCCGCAGCAGCCACGGACACTTCCTGAAGTGTTACATACTGTTTTCAGATTACTTCTGACTCATCAGACCTTTGTCAAACGGCCACAGCTGTAAAGGAAGCTAGAAATTGTAATTATTTTCTCAGTGTACATATGCCCAGCTAATATTGAAAAATTAGGGGACCTTATTAGATAAAGGAGAGAACAGAGACAATTAGCCATCTCTGGCAAGAGAACAGAGTTAAGAAAACTTTGTTTTCTTTTATTCTCAATGTATTTTATTCTCAGTGCCTTTTGTTCTCAATGTATTTACAAGGATGTCAAAATTATAGTTATTCAGGTATGGATATTCCATTGTCATGCTTTAATACATATTTTTTTCTCTATATGTAGCTAGTAATATAAAGTAAATGTTAATGATATACACTTAGGAAAGTAAAATTTTCAAAGCCAAATAGAAATATTTTTGAATTATTCATTTCATTTGGTACAGATAATCATACAAATGAGTTAATTCCATAGATTGCCACAAGGTCTCATTTGTTCAATAAACTTAACCACTAGACTTATATTTGTTTAGTGGAAGAATACTACCTGGCTGCAGTTGCTGGCATTTTTTAAATGTTGTCAGAGAAAGTCTTTGAAAAAGTACCATCTAAGCTGAGCCCTGAAGCATGAGTGGATATTGACCAGGAATACTAGGGATGGGGTTGGCAGCCACTCAGGAGTACAGGAAGGAATAATGGTAATTTTCTTTCCCCTTCTCCTTTCTCCTCTTTCATAAATTAATTACAGAACTCCTAACAATGAAACATATTACTATGAATATGGTATAGATCTGTCCTCAAGACGCTCAGAGTCCAGTCTGTACATAATTATATAACAATGATGCATTGTATAACCTTATTCCCTATTGTAAGATTGAACATATCATTTCATAACGGGAGTGATGATAACCTTAAGAACATTCCAGTTTGATAGAGGATACAGACGTATAAATAAGGATGGCAAAAGATATAAAAAGATATTTAAATAGAGTGCATAGAAGATACTGTGGTAACAGAAAAGAGGGCGTAGTTAGTTATTCTTGCAAGGAGGGCCACAACATCTTTCACAGAAGGTGCTTGAGTTGACCTCAGAAGGGAGTCGAAGTTCTTTGGTACAGCCGTCTCTCCCTGGGCTGCTCTGTCTCATTCTGTGGTGTTGTCTTCCACAGGTGTGTACACTGGGAGAGCCAACTTTGAACTTATACCCCCAGTTCTAGACCCGTATTTCTAACTCTTTGCTAGAAATCTCCACCTTTGATGGCTCTAAGCCCCTAAACTCACTCTGTCCAAAATGAAAGTATCTTCTTTCAGTAGACCTCTTAACAATCCTGAAATCTGTTAATGGTACCCAATTCCCACACTAGATGCCTCTGGGTTGTTTCAGATTATATCTCTCTTATTTCCTCTTTTTTCTCCAGTTACCATCCATCATATTCTACTGATTCCCATCAAAAATTATTTTGAATCCATCTTACCTCTTTTTACTCTAACATTTATGGCCCCACATCTAGGCTCTTCATCTCTCTTTTCTACACTATTGCTGCAGTATCCTAACTGGCTTCTCTGCCTCCAGTACTTCTCCTTTTTGTACGTCCTTTCCTCTTACTACGTAGAAAAGTGGTCCCAAACTCTTTGGATCCAGGAATCCTTTATGCTCTTAAAAATGATTGAGGACCTCAAAGAGCTTTTGTTTATTTACTTTGATTATCTCTATCTTTCTAGTATTGTATTAGAAATGAAGACAAATTAACAAATATTTATTAACTATTTTAAAGTAACAGTAAACCCATTACATGTTAACATTTTTATGGAATGAACTGTGTCCCCTGCAAATTCGTATGTTGAAGTTCTAACTTCTCCTGTAACTATATTGGAGATGGGACTTTTAGGAGTTAATTAAGGTTAAATGAGGTAGGGTGGGGTCCTACTCTGATAGGATTGTTAGCCTTAGAAGAAGGGGAAGAGAGAGAGATCAGCTTCTCTCTCCGCCCTGTGAGGGGCTGTGTCAGGAGCAGAGGAGAAGGCAGCCATCAGCAAGTCCAAGAGAGCTAGCACCAAACCTGACCGTGTTGGAACCCTGATTTCAGAACCAGTACTGTGAGAAAATAAGTTACTGTTTAAGCCACCCAGTCTGTGGCATTTTGTTATGGCAGCCTGAGCTGACTATCGTGATAAATGATTTTAGACAGAAGACTACCACCGTTTTACATTTATTTAAATCTCTTCATGCCCTGAGGCTCAGTGGATTGAGCATCCGACCGTGAAGCAAAGGGCCGCTGGTTCGATTCCTAGTCAGGGCACATGCCTGAGTTGCAGGCCAGGTCCCCAGTGGGGGTCATGTGAGAAGGAACCGCACATTGATGGTTTCTCCTTCCCTTCCCCTCTCTAAAATAAAGAAAATCTTGAAAAAAAAATTTAAAATAAATAAATCTCTTCAATGTCTAGTTTAACAGAAGGTACCTTACTCTCATATCTGCTTCTACATTGCTGTGATCTGTTGTTTCGGTTGAAGTGCATGCACAGTATCTGGTCTCACACAGATGTGTAGTTGGAAAAGGGTGGACTCTTTAAAAACCTTTTCAGAAAGTTGTGGATATTCTTTTCTTGACACTATTCCAAAACTTACCAAGAGGCACTTTCATAAAGTTTAGTTGCAGTGTGGAATCCAAAGCTATACCAATTGACTTTTCACCCTGTTGCATTAAAACCCATTGGTGTGGCTCGCACTCTGAGCAGGTCTTTTACTAATGCACAGTTACGCATAACATGCTTCATTGGTCATTCAGAAAATGCTTGTTTACTGAGTTATGCACATCTTCCAAATGTTGACACATTTTATTACACGGTTGTTAAAAATCACATTTGTTAGTATCAACACTAATACCACAGAAAAGTCTAAGCATTGGGAAATTGCCAGACTCACAGTAGCAGATACAGGTTTTTCAAAATTCTAATATTTACTCAAAAGCTCAAATTTTTAAAAAAGATTTTACTTTTTAATTTTTAGAGCAAGGTGAAGGGAGAGAGAAACACTGACTGGCTTCAACCGGGGTACCCCACAACCCAGGCTTGTGCCCTGACTGGGAATTGAACCCGCCACCTTTTGCTTTGCAGGACAACACCCAACGAGCTGATCCACACCAGTCAGGGCCAACATCTCAAATTTAATCATTGACAGCAAATACTGTTTTCCTTCCTTGACGTTGACGGAACACTTTGTTCACCTTTGAGAAAATGTCCGCCAGGTTCCTGTCTCTAACCATAAGAATTTGTCTTGGTGGGTCTTTCAAGAAAAAGCGGTGTTGGAGGTGATAAATCCAATGACGACTAGTACAATTTGGTGTCACTGCCTTGACTCAGGCTAAGTTACAGTTTTACCCACCATTGACTTTGTACCGCCAGCCCAGCTTTGCAGGACGGGACTAGGGTGAAGCAAGTCAGGTGCCTGGGACAAAAAATTTAAGGAAGCCCTCACTCTCAGGGCTGAGTTCAAGTCAACGCAGTTAAAAAGGCAAATATCCTTAATGTTGTAGCATTTATTATGAAAAGAGTTGTTACTTTGCAGTTTGGTGAATCATCCTTTGAGAACTGCTGATCTAAACAAAGATCTGGTATCTGTTATTTTTTTGCTTAGCAATCTTTGATGACGTCGGACTAAGTCTAAACTCTTTTATATAGTTTGTAAGCCCCTTCACCAATTTCCCCATTCTATTTTCTAGTTTTATTTACAGCTCTCCCTTTCACCCCCCTGCCCTGTACTATAGCCTAACTGTGTCATGTGGTTTTATGATATTTCATTTGCTTAGAATATTCTGGCAACCTTCTACTCATCTATGGTGATTGACGATTCAGTGTCAGTTCAGACATCACCTTCCTTCTGAAGCCTTCTCTAATCCCCAGAGCAAAATTAATCACTTTGTGTTTTTCTCTTGGAACAAACCATATCCCTCCTATAGCACTTACTGTACAGTTTTGGTGGTAGTTTACATGACTCTAATGCTACGTTTAATTCTTTTAAAAAGTTATTCTCAAATGCTGTGCTAGACTCCAGGAATATGTACAGAAATGAACAAAATTTTAAGAGTTCATATTTCAAAGGGAGAAACTTAAAACCAAACCGATAATCACAGTATGACATGGTAAGTGCTGTCCCTGAATTGTGAACCAGATGCTGTGAAGACGGAAATAAGGGCGTGGCTAGGTTTAATTGTGTGCTCTGTGAAGGTGGGGTCGGTCCACACCTGACTTGGGTCCGAGCTGCCCGTAGCTAGCACTGCGCTTAGCGTGCAGTGACTATGTAGTAAACGTCGGTGAGTTCGGGTTTGCTGCGTTTGGTTAGACTGCCTCACCTCCTCCCTTTTCTCCTTTGTTTTAGAGTGCAAGGTGTGGAGAAACCCTCTAAACCTTTTCAGAGGAGCAGAATACAGGAGGTATTACCTTTTGCTTTCTGTGTAATTATGTCATTGGTTTTAGCGTCAAAGTATCATGGAAACACTTGTTTTTATCAATACATCACAGCTCTTCTAGTTGGAGGTACTAGTGAGTAGCCCAAAGTCTAGTTCACAGCATCTTGACTGCATGTACTTTCACGATCATGAGAAACATTGCTTTGAACCACACGTCTGTGGTACAGAACAAGCATACATTTGGCCTCTGGTTTATGGCAGAACGCCTTTTCAAAGAATTTATGAGATTAAGAAAAAATTTCAAATGTCAGTATATTCTTATGCATATGTGCTCGAATTCAAAATGTATTTGAGGATTCACTAGAAAATATCAATCTGAATGTGAATGTGAACTTCATTTATGAACAGTACAGAGTGTAGTATTTATATATTTTATTTTATATCGCCATTTTCTATCTGCTCTACTGTGTCCATTTCTCTCCTGGTTTTTACACTAAATGAGAAAACATCTTTTAAAATTTATGACCAAAGACACTTTATGTTTTACCTGGAGGTAGACTGGGCATGTTACTTAATTCATTGAACAAGAAATATCATGTGTCTGCTGTGTAGGAGCACCGTGTAAAATGATGGGGATGCTAAATGATTAAGCAGTCATCCCTGTGCTTAAGGACGTGATGGTGCAGGACAGTCAGTCCTAGGCTTTGAGGAGAGGTGCCATTAGCCTGTAGTAAGGGATTCTGCAAGAGACGGGTCCTAGAATTTCTCACTGTGTTCATTACAAAGTTTTTAGGCTATTTGTTGTCATATTATACATGTCTACTTCATGAAGATTTTAAAGAGAAGTTTCTTAGTCTCAGGAGCACTCAGGCTTCTTCTGAATGACTAGTCTCTATGGAGTCTGCATGTCACGGTGGTGGCTGTAAAAGTCTGACCTGCAGCCGTGATAGCCGTGTGGTCCCAGAGAGCCTGGGGTCGCACTGCAGTCGCATGTTCACCTCGGCCCGGACCTGCTGTATGGCCCAGTCCTTGTTTGTGCTTCACTGAGTCTTTTTAACTTACTTCTAGTCTATATTATTGAAGCTGCGTATTACATTTTAACTGCTTTAAGTCATTTTGGGAATAATATAGGTTGTTAATAAATAATTTTATGGTTTTAGAATGTGTAGCAAAACTGCGAAGTGAACAAGGATTGCTTTCTTTTTTTCTTTGTTTTTTTTCTTTATTTCTTTGTGATAATTTCTCACAAAATAGCTAAAAACTTCAAATAGCAAGGGAATTCATACTATTAGAGAAGTTAATATCTTTAATCACATATAAATGATACAATGGGCTTTTAAAGCCCTTTTCTTCAGATTGTAAAATGTGTACATATTCATCGTAGAAAATGGGAAAATAAAGAGATGTATGAAAAAGAAAGTTAGAAATCACCTCTTCTTGCCACTAAGTAATAACTGCTATTAGTATTTCCATCCAGTCTCGCTTCCATATGCATATACAGAAACAAGACTAGAACATCTAAATATGTGAATTTCTCATAGAATTTCTTCAAAACATAAACTTATTTAAAAACATGATTTTCAGTGGATGTATTTATGATATGCTTCCCTATCTGGGTCACAGATTGCATGTCACTGTTAACATTTACACTAGAGAGATATCTTTATATAAAAATATTTAGCTACATATATGATTATTTCCTTAGGTTTGATTTGTTGCACTGGGATTACTGAATCAAGGGGTGTGGACAGTGTTTTTTCCCTTCCCTTTCATCTTGTCTTTGATTATGGAAAATTTGAAAACTAATAGTAGAAAGGATGGTATAATATAATATCATGTACCCTTCCTCTAGCTAGGTATGAATGTTTTTAAGACTTTTCTTTTTAAAAAAAGATTTATTTATTTACTTTTAGAGAGGGGGGAGGAGGGAGAAAGAGAGGGAGGGAAACATCAATGTGTGAGAGATTCATTGATCGCTTGTCTCTGGCAAACCCCCAGCTAGGGTCTAGGCCCACAACCCAGGCATGTGCCCTGACTGGGAATGGAACTGGGTCACCACCTTTTGGTCTGCAGGTTGGTGCTCAGTCCACTGAGCCATACCAGCCAGAGCAAAGACTCTTGATAGATGTGATCTAATTGGGTCTTGGAGCCAAAAATGTAAATGCTACCTTCCATTTATACCAGCGGTATTCCATCTGACAATGTGTGTATATTTGCTAATTTGATAGATGAAAAGTAAAAATTTATTTTAATTTGCTATTTATTCATCACTAATGAGATTACACATTTAAAAATGTATTTATTAGCCAATCTGTTCACTTGCTATTATTATTGTGGGTCTCAGGGGGAAATGAGAGTTTACATTTCTAATTTGGTAACATCTGAAAAAAGTTCCTCTTCGCTTTTTTGCTTTGAAAGCCCTTTACCCACTTGACATCTAGTAAAAATCTACTCATGTTTTCTCCTTTCTTTGTAGTTTTACTTTTTATACTTAATTCTAACTCCCCAAGAGTTTACTGAAGTATATTTAATAAGATATATATCTAAACCAAATTATTTTATCCTTTCAAGTCCAATTTTGAAGAAGTGTTTGTTGAATAATCTAGCATTTTCCTTTTTTAGTTTTTGTGTTTTATTATACTCTAAGTAGTTGGTGTAGGTTATCTCTTTTGTTTTTCTGATTATAATAAGCTTTAAAAAACATCCTGAAATAGAATTTTTAGCAGTGTATTTTTGAATTTTAAAGTGTCTGTTATAGCAAATCGATGCTCTCTCATGTTCAATTTACATATTTTCTTGTGTTTTGGCAAAGATACACTTGGGTGACTGGTAAAGAGCCTCTTACCTACTATGACATGAATTTGTCAGCTCAGGACCATCAGACCTTTTTCACCTGTGACACTGACTTTTTACGTCCCTCAGACACAGGTACGTGTCATTTCTGATCACGGGGTAGACATGGAGTTGTTTGTGTTGGTGATAAGAAACCAGATTGCGTTGAAACTAATTATGATCTTAAACTAGGCTGTTACACTACCTTTCCCTCTTACAAAGAATTTAAAGTGTTTTATTAACATATTGCTTTTATTATTACTTTAAAAAAATCTTTCGGATCAACTACAGCAACTGCTTATGCAGAGCAAAATGTACCCAGTTTTTATATGAGAAATTAACACCTGCAAAGAGAAAAAAGAGTAAGGCAGAGTGTAAAGACTGGGGCAAGGCATGTGGAGGAAGATAGGACGTAATTTTGTCCCAGTCATAAGTTAGAGATGCACCTACAGTGGTGGAGGCCACAGAAACGTCTGTTTAGTTCTCTGAGAACTCTTCTCGGAGAAAGGGTATCGAGACCCTTAAATGCGTGACTTAAAGATGGACTTCTTCATCACAACTGGCCTTCTGCTCTGAATACCTTCTTCCTTCGCGTCTATCCCTCTGTTCCTGTCCTTCAGGATCCAAATTAAAAGTCACATTCTCTAGGAAGCCTCCTTAGGAATCTCCTTTCTTCTCTGCAGTTCTACAGTACTTAGTCCAAACCTCAATGAAACAATTTTCAACCACAAACGTTTATTTATTATAATGTTATCATGTTGCTTTACTGTTTCTCCTCCCTAACGGTGGTATGAAACTTTGGAAAGCAGGTACTACTATATCATGTAGCACAGTGCCTGCATTCTGTAATTACTAATATTGACTCTCTGATGAAAGTGTGAAAGTGTGAATGAATGATTGGTGTTGGTGTCACAGATGTCTTCAGCAATTTCACTAAGGAAAGTTAACACTTGTAGAGTACTTATTATGTACCAAACACTGTTCTAAGCAATTTATATAAATGTACTAATTTTATCTTCCCAATCACTTTATGAGGTAGGTACTATGATAAGCCTCATTTTAAAAATAAAGAAACAGAGGCAAAGGGGAATCAAGTAATATGCCGAAGTCGTCTAGCTATTAAATGATAACACTGGGTTTCAAACTCAAGTCTGGCCCTTAACCACTGCATTACTGCCACATTGCCACGGTTACTCACTACATCAGCAGGCAGAAGAAAATCACCAGTAGTAAGGGCCTGAAAAATAGCCAGTTTTCCAGCATTCAAGTGAGCTCATTGTGATATCTCCTTGCTGGATTAGATATACTAAGGGTGGGTGGTAGCAGGAAACCCAAGGATGTTTGGTATGGTTACATTAAATGATTTAATTGTAAATAGGAGAAAAAGGACTTGCTTTATGTTTATACACTTAATGTTTACATTAATGGCAAAAGTCTGGGTGTTGGGGAAATAGCAGCGGAAAATCAGTTTTGTATGTTCACTTTAAGGACTGAAGTGACCCTGGAAGTTGAGGCTCAACTCCTTCTCACAGGCAGAATTGCAGATATTGGGGGATTTTAGATAGTAACCATGGCTACCCACTAAAACTGTGGTCTTAAAACATTTGTGTTGACATACCTTCTAAGAGAAGTTTGAAAAACTATGTATCCTTTCATATATTTATAAGTTGATATCATAAGGTTAAATAATTGCAAAGAATATGGTTTTTGACATATTATAAATACAGACGTTTAAAAATAAAGCTAGGCCGGGGCCTGTGTGGCTTAGTTGGTCAGAGCATCATCCTGCAAAACAAAAGGTCACAGGTTTGATTCCCAGTCAGGGCACATGTCTGGGTTGCAGGTTTGGTCCTTGGTCGGGGCTTGTATGGGAGGCAACCGATGGATGTTTCTATCTCACATCAATGTTTCTCTCCCTCTTTGTCTCTCTTCCTTCCCCTCTCTCTAAAACATTAATAAGTGTGTCCTCAGGTAATTAAATAAATAAATTATAAATAAATAAATAAAACTAGAATACCCTATATTGTATCTCAAGGAATATAATGACTTGATACATACCATTATCCATTGAAAAATACGTGAACAGATATTCTTTAACAGTAGTAAATTTTATATAGTAAATTTCTTTTTTTCTGGAATTTATATCCACCCCATACTTCATATGATTTTAATATAATTATTTTATGTTTGAGAGTCTTATCACATGTATGTGCTTTGCCACAATAAAATGTCTTTGTATAAATTTTTAGAAATTTTAATTTCTTTTGACCATGACGTTCTAAATGGTATCATGTACTTTAATTATATTTTTGTCAAATCCTTGGAGCTACATATTTGGTTCTTTCAACTTTGGAAAATGTCCTCCATACAACTTAATTGGCTGGGCGAGTTCTCATGGTCAATCCTATTAACCAAGTCAGACTTACTTTCTGACAAAGTCTGAGTTCATTTTTCAGTTCATGTTAACATGCATCCCATGACAGCCATCTCTCTTCTGAATTTAGATTATAAGATAGACAGATAGTCTTGTAGCTTTGCCTAGAGGTTATCTCTTAGCCGAAATAAGATTCCAAAAAAGGGCTTCTGTTGTGAGTGGCACCTTTAGGGCAACATGATTGCTCTACTTGCAGAATCAGCATCAAGAGATTTCGGAAGCATAGTTTTTTGGTACCTGAGCAGCTAGTGATCATTGGTCCTGGCACCTGCAAAAAAAGAAAATTCCACTGCCTTTATTATTTTTCACTAATGCCCCTTTTGCCTTACTGTGAGGGGACATTCCTGTTTGAGCAATGCATTCTTTGATAGTAAGGAGAGAAGGGTGCTGATAAATGGAAATGATAAGAATTATCACTCCTTCCCCACTCTACTGTATACTTGAATTAAGTGCATCCGAGGGCCAGAGTATTCTAATTCTAAAGCTGAGCATCACCGTTAAAAGAAATAAGTGAAAGGTGGAATCCCTATTATAGGTTCCTTGATTAAAAATGGCAGTTCTCAAACTTGAACTTTGAATTGTCCCTTTGGCACCTAGAGATTTTTTCTTTTTACCCTGTAGAGCAGTGCACCTTGGAAAGATTCAGGGTGGGTGAGAAGTAAGTCTTCCTTTGGTAACGTAGGAGAAAGGACTTTGGGGTATGGGAAAACAGATGTTGGAAAGAATGGGAAACCTGTATGATGCATAGACCGATCAGAGGAACATTCTTCTGGTGCATCAGTTACAGGAAAGAGTCTTATAAAGCTCAGGCTTTAGAAATTGGTTCTTTTAAAACCATGCATGCCATTTTGGTCCTTGCAAAGGTTCATGTACACATAATCCCAGCTAAAGACTGAACTCAAAGACAGACTGTCTCTGGGACTAAGAATCCAGAAATGGACTGTTGGTACCATTTTGATCTTTTCAGACACTCACATAAAGGTAATGATTTATATCTGTAGATTTAGATTCAGAAAAGACAAATGTGTATATCTGTGTGATGTGACAAATTTCTTTTGACTATTGTCATCAGGAGTTACTACATTAGTAGATTTTGTGTTAGTGTCTTTTCTGCTTGTCAGCATGTTGAATATTATTTAACTTGAAAAATAAATAAATTTGGTTGAATTGCTAACTGCTTGTGTTATTTTTCAAGTACATCAAAAGCTCTTAAAGCAGACAGTTGAATATTAGCAT